>VZRU01004739.1:273551-308497 GCA_013398155.1 Pedionomus torquatus
TTTTTTTTTTGGCCTGTGTATGGTTGGACTCGATGATCTCAGAGTTCCCTTCCAACCATGAAGATTCTGTGAGTCTGTGAAAAGATGAGGAGAGGGCCAAAAAGGAATCCAAGTCAGCAAGGCCCGACCACAGCAGGATGCTAGTGCCTGCCCACTGGTATCTCCTCTCGGTACAACACTCTCCACACTCAGGTGTACTGTGAAGTCAAAAACACCTGAGTGCTTCTCAGGAGGTGTCAGGGAAAACTGGGTTCCAGTCAGCCAAGGATCACTGTTCCTGACGCAGGACAGCTGAGCTTCTGTAGATATGCTCCTGAAGTTGATCATGCCTCTGTAGATATGCTCCTGAAGTTGATCATGCCTAATGAACCGGCATGAAATCTGAATGTAAACTGTAAATTATTAGTGGTAAATACACGTATACCACAGACAGAGCTACTGTAAAAGGCGAGCCGCGTGGCTGCAAAATGCAGGCATCCCACAGCTAGGAAATGTTAGCTTAAATTCACCCACTTGACCTTAACTTGCCATCCTTGCACACGTGTGTTGCAACACAGTCTGTCATTACATGACCACATACAGGCAGCTTTCAATTACCTCTGGTCAAACAGTCTGAGTTGCAGATATCTGTGCTGGAGAGAGCATCTCCGCCAGCCCAGTGGTGCATACACCCTGGCCTCTGTGGGCACAGCGACCTGCTCCTGGGGACAAGCTTCGTCCGGAGGGTGAATATGTTACCGTAGTTCCTTTCACAGAGCTTGAAGTCTGAGCTGATGAACTCTGCTGGCCCCACTGCTGGCTGTTGGCATGGAAAGTTCACATGCCTCTGGGAAGGGAAGCACACCACCGTGCAGAGTTAGTGTGGGTCTTTAGTTCAAGTTTCTAACTCAGCTTGAAATAGGCAACCCCACTCCTATGCCTGGAGGGGGAGCAGAGCAGAGAGCCTGCCCTCGTCTCAGCACGGGCTCCTCGCACTTGCAGGGGGCCTGAAGTTCGGGTGTGACCCAGTGGGACTAAGGAATGTGCAAGCCATCAAAGACTGGGGAGAGTACTAAAAAATATTTCTTGGACCTGAGTGGAGCTCATGTTAAAATAACTAGGGCATTCGTACCCCATATTTCGGAATTTCTTCTGCAGCAGGGTGGCTTTTAGCCCTGGTAATGGAGCACAGACTGTACTGCTCTTCCTGCCTGTGTGAGTCCTAGCATGTTATTTATAACCTTATTTATAAGTACTTTAATATTTCACTTGAGATTCATGAAGGGGAGTGGGGGTTAAATTTTAATACTCCAAAATGAGCAGCAGCCATCCAAACTGGTGTGGAAACACAAGAAAAGGACCACAGGAATCAAACCTGTTGGAAACAGCATTACAGCACTTTCCAGGCAGGAACAGGAGCCACCTCTGAGGAAACCAGCTCAGACATTCATCCTGCCTCTCTCTCAGACACCCCAATGGGTGACTGGATTGGGACATTCGTAACAGGTAAAAGCTGCAAGATGCAGGATTTTAAATTGTGCCTTACTGCAGCCTCTTAGTTGCATGTAACGTCTGACCAGCTCAGGCAGGACAGGAGCCGTGCAGATCTCTTCCTTCCCTTAAAAGCAACGTATTAGTTCCTGTAGCATATCCCTCCTTGTCCTCAACAAAGCTACCAGAAGCCAATGCTTGCTGTTCCTTTACTTTTACCAGTCTCTTATTAATACACTGCATTACTTTTGGCTCTGTGGTCTCTTTTTTTTTGTCTCAGGATTGGAAAGGTACAGCTTGCCATAGGGACATTACTAGTCCCATGAGAACTGTGTGGCTTCTGTACGTAGCAGCATGAGATGCACCCAGTGCCAAAGCCACACGAGTGAACTTGTTTAATGAGGGCAGGTCCTACCAAGTCTGTGCATCTCCACCACAGGGAGCATATCTTCACTTCGGAGGTCTCGCTGCATTTCTGTCCTTCCTTCTGTGAGTGTTGATGTTGCCATTCTTGTTAGGTTTTCATTGCTAACAGACAATACATACACAGCTAGGTGTAGGGTGCTGGCCCCCTCACCAAGCAGGTAGAGATGACACCTCATTTTCCTTTGGCCAGAATACAGCTCCTATCACTGCAGGCACTGGGGGGTGCAGGGGGGCCAGGTAACACCTTGCCCCAGTCACATACCTATTATAAGTGTTTTCCATCAGTCATGTCGGGTGGTGGAAATCCAAATTCACCCGGTCCTTGGCTGCCCCTGCGACTTTTCTTAGTGTGTCTCTTCAATAGCAGATGTAGTAAGTAAGGAGCAGTCCCAAAGATTAACCTCCACCTCACAGAGTGTGTCTCTGGAACCAAAGGAGAGGACAAAACATTTCCATGTGGGATTTTGAATGCTTAACATTGTGCCTCAGTTCTGAAGTGCCCCTCAGAGTCCTGTCCCTCTGTATTGCCTGCAGAGGCATCCCAGTGAGGGTAACTTTCCTGGGCTGAAGTTAAACCTCTAGAATATTCCCTGGGGTTTTAATTTGTGAACATATCCACCCGGACCAACCTTCTGCATCACTAAATTTCAAGAAGTGCTTACAGACCTAGGAAACTGAGATGTGTCAGAAAGAGTATCACTCATGAACAGAGATAAGTATGTGAAACAGTTCTTTATGTTCTTATGTATTTATTTACAGCAGAAAAAGCCTCCTGTTGGACTGTACTGCTTTCTTGCATGTGCATGAGCTGTGTTCCTGTGGTAGCTGCACAGGGAATTTCGGTTGGGATGCTACTGTGGATAGCATTGACTTTCACCCATGACAGTGAAAGGCTGCACAATGCTTTGCTTTAGGGAAACATACCATATGGGTGTGGAAGAGTGGGCAAAGAGGGTAAAAATAATGGTCCTGTTTGATCTTTGACTGGTGCTGCTGGTGGTAAGCAGGCTTTTGGTCATAACCCACAGTAGCTGCAGTGCAGCTTCCCACCCCTGTGCCTTGGCTGTTTTCATCCACTGCCTTGCATTTGCTGCTGATATCCGTGCTGAGGTGTGAGTTTACAGTGATCTCAGCTAGAGCATATTCATGCTGGTGGAGACAGAGGGCAGGACTATTGGCAGATGAGAAGGAATCCGGTTCCCTGCTGCAGTGAGCTAAAGGAAACAGGGAGGTGTGATTAGGCAATCTCACCCGGTTTGGTAGGGCTGCTCTGGCCGGCTGCTGTACGTCTTGTTCTGCAGTGCCAGAAAGGGAGGAGAGACTGATGAGTGCTGTAGGCAATTGTCATTTCCTCCTCTTTCCACGGCTGTCAGGAGGATGCCTTTAGGCATCATACTAATGAAGTTGTGTCCTTTTGACCATAATGTGGCATCTGTCATCACTGGTGTTACACCACCCCCACCACCCCCCCAAGTATATAGCTTATTTATTTTTGGCAAAGGTGTCACAGACAGAACATTACTAGACCTGTACTCACTTAGGCTAGCAAAAAGTATCCTTGTTCAGAAATTCCCTTCGAGGTTCAGGTATCATTCTGCATATCTTAGACCTGTTCATTGATGGCACCAAGGCCACACTAAAGGTAAAAGCCCATAAGGCAGGAAAGTAGCACAGTCAGGGCAGTTCACTGTTAGTCTGGACTTGCCCATTTCAGTCTCCCAGCCCTACCAGTTTGTTTCAGCAGGAACATGTTACGGTCACCTCCAAAATATGGGACATTAGGATTTTAGCTGGGAAGTACTTTTGCTGAAGAGGCTCCCTGGGTTTGAATGGCCTAGTCAGGCAAAAGACTGGTAGTTTAGCTTTTGACAATATGTCCTATGCTCCCCAAAATGCTCTCTGTTTTGGGGACAGGGGTGCTTTTGTCCTTCAATGTGATCTGGCCTTTGAAGTAAAGACTGCTAATGCACTGAGACACACATCATCTTCCTTCTAGTTCCTGCCTCCATACGAATTGGTTGGCACAAACGGCTATACAAGTGTTTACAAAGCATGCAAGAGACTCTAGGAGCTGCTACATTGAATTCATGCTACATGAATAGGTATGAATAAGTATAGGCATGAATATTCCCTGTTCATCCTTGCCCCTGTGGTCTCTCACAATGCTCATAAACACACCATTGCTGTCCATTTGCTTTCACCACTAGCTCTGTGCAATCTGAAATTTCTCTTGTCCTCCAGGCTTGGGTACCCTTTTTCCTCACTGCTCTCAGCAGAGCTGTTTCCCTTGCACCTCCTGGTGAGGACACATACAGGCATCAGAGCAGTGAGTGTTTCTCTGCGTTAATCTCTCTTTCCCGTCCAACTGCATTTCCCTAGGCACTCGTTTGCTGTCACCAGCTTACACTGATCCAGCTCACTACTGCTCTTTCTGGTGGTTGTTAATATTTGTATTACCATGAACCTTTTTACTCTTGAGCTGTGACCCCACTGGTTTAGTCACTGGTTTAAGTGGGGAAAATGCAGGGTCTGTGAGAGTGCCTGTACCTGGAGTGAAAGGAATAATTGGACTCCATATGATGCTGCAAATCATACAGTGCAGGCAGAACAGAACTTAAAAACTGCAAGCTAACTCCCTTTCTCCAAACTCTCTTAATTATAGTTGTTATAGAGTTTACTTGTAATCAGAGTAAGGATGACATTTCAAACTGAAGAGGGATTATTAAATTGACACTTCCTTTAAAATGTGCCTGAAGTCAAGGCTGACATGCTAATTGAATTTTATTAGTAAGAAACGTCTATTTTAATAAAGAAATGTCCTTATCACTCTAGCAAGTTCATGTTAAGTGCACACCTACTGAATGTTTTCCATCAGTGCTACCTGGCGTTGCTAGTCAGAAAAAAAAACCTCATTGGAACATCCCCGTGAACAGCAAATGAGGCAATTTCCATTGATATTGATATTATTTTCACATTCATACATCCCATTGACTGTCAGCACTGGGAGATGTCAAGGAAGAATAAAAGAAAGCTGCTTAAATACCACTATCATTTAAGCCTTCTAAAAAATAATGGATAAGAATGCATAATGAATCAAAGACCAAATCAAAATGAAGCTGGGAATTGCTGGCAAACTTTGGGGTCCAAAAACACACATTATACAGTTCCACCTGCTCTAATATGATGAGTGTTAGCATCCTCACCCTTATGCTGGAGAATATTGATTCCTGGTTTGTCTTCTCAGAAGAGAGTTATGTAGAACACATTTGGGATGCCTCTCCTGAGTTCCCTACCAGAACACAGCATGGCAGAGTAACTGAACTGCTGGAGCGGCCTCCAGCACTGAGCTGGACTTCAGGGAAGCTCCAGTCTACCATGTGGGCTCTGCTGCCCTGTAATAGGAAAGGGAAGGTAGGTACTTCTTCAGATGACAAAGCTCTCAAACTAAAGTTAGGCTCTATTTTATGTGGGAGCACTCGGTTGAGGGAAGCATAGGGCAAAATTGCCAGTGCAATGAAATCTGTCTCCAGCCTATGCAGAGAAGTGGCTAATTGGAGTCTCTACAATACCAGTTGGGAACATTCAGGGTTAGAAGAAGTTAACAAAGGTGGTTATACCTTAAGAAACCATGATAAAAGGAAAGAAAGACAAAAATAAATTGTGCTCTTTACAAGGAAATACAGTCCACTTGGTGGAAATGGGAAGGAGAAAGAAAATGGTTTACGTCCAGTGTGAGATCCATCCACCCTCTTTGTTGCTCTGACTTCTTAATTACACTTTATTTGATCGCAGTGGAGGTTTAACCTGTGTGTTGTGGGTATTTTCACTGTTCTCTTTAATTTTGCCTGCTGGCATCTGGTAGTTTATGCACATTAGGCCAAGTCTGCCTTCTTGACTCGGGATTCAGCTGAACTTAGCTAACATTTTGCCTGTATCAGGACAGTGGGAACAACACTAGTCTTGAGAAAGGAAGATTTATTTGGAACAGGAGGAAAATCCCCCATCATCCTCAGATGATCATTTGTTCAATATTAACAACATGCGTTTTTACACTTCCCAAAATAATTGGGCTCATGCTGATTGCATGCTGTCCCAGCTCTCTATCATACAGTTTAAATGTGGGAGTAATTTCCAATTTCTGTATTCTGATATCAATCCAGCTTGCAGTTCATGTCACCAAGTCAAGGCCAGTAAAATGTCACTTCTCCCCCTTGCACTCCTGGTGAGGAGCTGAGCAAGGGACTACTCTGGGAAAGGCCAGGTCTGGTCACTGCCTTGATGCTTCCCACTGCTTCTCCCAGCAGAGAGGAACTTTGGGTTTTTTGGGTAGATGTTCACCTTGTCTGTACCTTTCTGTGTTCTGACATGACCTCATCTCACTCAGCCCTGGATGCTGCTTGGAGAGCTTTGCATATCTGAGAGAGCCAGGTCCATGTCACAGGTTTCCTTGCAGCACCTCTTGCCAGCCATCCCCCAGCTGGTTTAGGCAAGCTCTTGCCATTGGGCTGGCTGATATGGGTTCCAGCAGAGGAAGAGTGAAACAGGCTGGTTTCACCCTTCCAGACTTGTGAGGGAGAATGTCAGGGTATTTCAAACTCTGGTCTGTGGTATGCAGGCCATATTCCAACTTGATCTGGCAGTAGTTCAATTTATCAGAAAGTCCTTGCTCCAGGGGTCAAAAATAGCAAAGAAGGGAACAAATCAGGTTTGAAGGGGCAAGTAAATGCAAAAGCTCATGCTGCCCTGCACGTACTCTTTCCAGCTGTATGATTTCCATTATGAATATAAGCTTGTCTGCCAGGAGTGAGTCTTTGATTTTGAAAGAAATCACAATAACAAAAGATAAATAATTACTTAGTAGGTGGGCTAATTCCTTCTTCCATGTCTTTGTCCACAACGAGACAAAAAGCGTAGCTTTACACTCAGTGGCTTGGCAGTGCTTCCAAGCTTCCACCAACAGAAGAGAAAGGCACCCCAAACATTTAACTCTTACTGTAAAGCACTGAAGGCTGACTCGTACCCTTGAGCAGGCTGAATAGTTCCTCCACACGGCGGTGTTGGTGCTGGAAGCAGAACAAATAGCCCAGCTTTTATGAAGAATCTCTATCTGATATAAGTCATTTTTAGCTGGAGACCACTTGTGGTCTCATCATGGCCAGTCAAATTGGTTTCCTGTTTTGTTTAACCTACAAGTAATATTTTAAGTGCTCTCAAAATGTACCGTAATAGGAGAAGTCTGACAAAGCAAGTGATTACTGTTTCAAAGGAAAACAACGTTTATAGAAGCATAATTAGTCATCTGCTCTTAAACCAGAAAAATATGGTAGAGAAATTGAAAAGGTATCTTTTGGGTTTTAGAGAAATACAGAAACATGTTTAATAATGGAATGTCATTAAAGTCTGCATTTATTTTAAGGATAAACAGAGCTATTATACAGTTACCCATCTTTATACCTACTCTTTCTGTATTCTGCCTAATGGGCTCTGTTCCTTGTGTACAGAAAAAAACAAAACCAGCCCTATCCTGTTTACAGTTGAGCTGCAGCATACTTAAAATTATTAGTTCAGATTTTGTACATTAATTCTGTCTGCTGGCAAGAGGAAAACCCTCTCATATTATCTAATTATGGCTTCAAGCAGCACTAATGAAGAAGTTGTGCAGGCTGGGGCCTGTTCTCTCTTCTCTGGAGGCGTCGACAGCAAGTCTGTGGTTGTGGTCTCACAGAAACAGGGAGGGAGGCTGGGGCTGCTAGGCACAGCAGCCTGCAGAGAGAAGTTTAGCACTGATGAGAGCAAATGCAGTCAGGTCCACATTCCCAATGTAGGATTGCAGCCTCGATTCATGAGGCTGAGACCCCTTTCAATGGTGCTTTCCTCCTCTACCCTGACAGCTTCAGCTGGGATGTGTCCTGCAGGCAGCCGGGCTGGGTTGGGGATAGAGCCCTCCATGCTTCAAAGAGGTGAGGCACACAGCTGTGCCAGCACAACCACAGCACGTGCCTACAAGCGTATGCATAGAATGATAGAATGGTTAGAGTTGAAAAGATCTTAAGGATCATGTAGTTCCAACCCCCCTGCCATGGGCAGGGACACCTCCCACCAGACCAGATTGCTCAAAGCCCCATCCAGCCTGGCCTTGAACACTTCCAGGGATGGGGTGACCAAAACTTCCCAGGGCAGCCTTTTTCAGTGCCTCACAGCCCTCACAGGAAAGAATTTCTTCCTAATATCTAATTTAAATCTCCCCTTTCAGTTTAAAACCTTTGTCCCCTCATCCCATCGCTCCAATCCCTGATAAAGAGCCCTTCCCCATCTTTCCTGTAGGCCCCCTTTAGGTACTGGAAGGCTGCAGTAAGGTCCCCCCAGAGCCTTCTTTTCTCCAGGCTGAACCCCAACTCTTTCAGCCTTTCCTGATAGGAGAGATGCTCCAGCCCTCTGATCATCTTCATGGCTCTCCACTGGACCCACTCCAACAGGTCTTCTTATGTTGGGGGTCCCAAAGCTGGCAGTGGGCTGCAGGTTGGGGCAAGAAGCTACTGCCCATCTTTGGAAAAGCTGGTATCAGTGTCTGGTTGGTGGTGAGACTCAGGTATATATCCCCTGGAATCAAATAAGTTACCTATACCAATGTAAAATAAGTCAAGGTCAGTGGAAACTCATGCTAGACAAGCCAGCTATGTGCTCATCGCAAGGACTGAAGCATGGCATGGAGATCACTGAACTTGCTAGTTTAGTATCAGCAGCAATGTAACAAAACCCACTGTAAGTCTAACATAAAAGTCCCAGCTGAGCTCCACGCTGCCATTCCTGACCTGTTAGATATTCCAAAGCTAACTATTTTAAGGTTAGCTCTGCTGATTTTTTAAACACTGTTGGAACCATGGCACAGACATACATGTAGTCACCTCGTAAAGAACATAGAGTATTGCAAAGAATAGGACACCAAGAAGAATCAGAAGAAACTTCACTGATAGCTGGACTACATGAAGAAAAAAAAGACCCAAATTCAGATATGAATCTATATCTCATTAGACTCTGGTATGGAGCAAAGCTGTGATTTATTTACGGTAGAGGAACTCAAAGGGTACTGCATAACTTAGTGTTCTGGCATTATGAAAGTTATTCTCAATAATGAATTTTTTTAATTCTTGGAGAAAAGTCAGTCCATATTCCCTTCCCCCCACCAAAGGAAAAAAAAAATAAAATAAAAGAAAAAAAGAAGNTAATTCTTGGAGAAAAGTCAGTCCATATTCCCTTCCCCCCACCAAAGAAAAAAAAAATAAAATAAAAGAAAAAAAGAAGTTATAGACTAACATTCAAAGGCTTGTTTAAAAGCAGCCAGGGAAAATAGATTACGGAAACTTCAAAGACTCATGATACTGGTTAAGAATCAGCTCTCTTTTTCAAAGAAAATGTTATTAGCTAATCCTTGAAATTTGTTTTTTGGCAGAAGATGCAGTATTTCCTGCAGGTGCAGAAACAAGAGGGTATTAAAAGAGTTTTGGTAATTCACAAAAACCTTTCCAAGTAGACTTACAGTTCCATCTGTTCAAGCCAGCCTGACTGAACTCCATGATCCCTCAAACATGTACTGAAATGTAGCAGCATTTCAGGAGATGCTTACCTACATGATACTTTTTTTTTTTTTTTAAAGGAAAAATAATGCATGTATTACTGCTATTATATGTAATATCAAGGGAACGAACAGAAAAAACAATGTAATGCATAGAAGAAGCAATGTCTACACAAAGGTTAGCCATTGCAGTAATAAAACACCGTAAACATGCAAACAAACATCGCTCTCCACCACCTTCCTTCCTCCATCAGTTTGGAGATGCTTTGACATATTCTGTCTTTTAAGGGCCTCTTCACAAGGTCCCCCATGTGTGTGATTTTGTCTGCTTTATCTATAGCTGATTCCAGCTCCTCCATTAGTTACAAATCCCCAGTTTATCAAAAGAGACAAGGCCAGCCACATCTCTCAAATCATTTG
Organism: Pedionomus torquatus; assembly: GCA_013398155.1. NCBI lineage: Eukaryota > Metazoa > Chordata > Aves > Charadriiformes > Pedionomidae > Pedionomus > Pedionomus torquatus. The sequence continues at coordinate 283,441 of VZRU01004739.1, forward strand.
TTAAGCTGAGATCCTTTGGCTTTGTTTTAAAACCTGGGTGTCTCTCAATGACAATTTTCCCACTGAGACTTTCACATAAAATTTGGCCTTAAGATGCCCAAGGCTGTGTCCTACATGGCATCCAATTGCTTGAAGTCAAATGACTGGGCTTAAGATACCCTTAGTAGTTAGCAACCTGAAAAAGAGGATCTGAATCAATAAGGGATGATGGAGTACTGGCAAAATTTGCAAGCAAACTTGTTCCTATTGTTTACTAATCCAAACAGTTGTTCTGTTGCTCTTCATTTTCAGATACACTTGGAACAATGTTAATATAAATGCAATGCAGAGACATTAAGCTGTATGAAGTTCAAGCCATGGCACAACTGAAGTTCATGGTTTGTAGAAAAAGAAACCATGGGACCTCAGTTCACTAAGTCTGCTAATGACAGAGACCAGTGTCTATGTGCATTAGGAGACACAAATGTTAGGGGGCCACAGTGAATCTTACCACTTTACTGAGTACTTTGCACCTGTCCTGGAGAAAGCATTTTGGAGTGTTCTTGAGATCTTGAATATGGTGTACAGGCACTTGTATTTGTTCCTAAGAGACAGATTCTCTTATTACTTACAAGTTCATTCTCTGAAGTCCGTTCTGTCCCCCTACATGGCATCAGATATATGGTGCTGAGGCCTAATATCAGAAAACTTGGCACTGTCATGGTTGTTATTAGAGCCATATGCGTATCTACTGAAAAGAAAAAAAAAAAGCCGCAAGATACCACATCAAACAGTTAAACTGGTTCAAAGATGAGTATTTGTTTCAGATTTCAAATCAGTCTGCGATGAACAGAAAGGTGGAGAGACAAGAAAATACTTTGGCCAGGATGATTTGTCTGTTTTGATTCAGCATGTAGAACAAGTAATTATCTTCTAATACATATTTTTAACCAGAGTTCTCTGATCTGGGAGAGCTGGGACAAGAGGAGTATGGCTGATGACACCAAAAGGGATTAATGCAGCATTATTAAAGAGGCATCACTAACATTATACAGCTGTGTGTGAAAAAAACCCAAACACAGGCACAAAACCCACCTAGGTCTACATTCATGCCATTGCACAAGTGTCTTCATTTTCAAAAGCTTCCCTTATATGCCTTCTGTTATATTGCTCTAATTCTGCTGACATTTACGCAGATGTGTCAAAATTCCTGCTGAAAACTTTAATCCTATATAATACTGTTCAGAGAACAAGAGGGCTCAGAAGATTTAATTTTTTTTGTTAGAAGAGAGGTTTAAAACAACTTGGGTGCTAGGGAATATTTATTGCTCAAAGAAAAATAACCCAGAAGTTAGTAAGTGCAATAAATGTTTCTGGAAATAAAAAGACTACGTCTTGAGTGCAGGGTATCTGAGCAAAGAGCTGTATAACTTAATGCAGTTGTCAGAAAAAAAATGTCAGGTATACTAAAAGTTCACCCCCCAAATACAGACTGTTCGCTGTGTGCAGAAGCCCTTTGAGGGCAGGCAGGGTAAGGAGTAGAGAGAGAGGTTGCAGAAAAAGCACAGTTTGGGGGGTACTCTAACCCTAACATGAGTCTCTTAGCTGTGGTCATAAGCATGAGAAAAGTATCTAGAACCACTGTACTTGCTCTTTCCTTAATGTTCCGGGTCAGTGACTTGTTCATCTTGCTAAGACCAGAATCATGCTTTAAAAATGCCTGTATCTGCCCCTGATTTATAGGGGCATTGGCTTCTTAGCTTGGACATCTCGGTTACAAACCAGCATCAAGAGTCAAGTGGAATGAGTCTGGGCCCTGGTATCTCCCTTTTGGAGCAGGATATGCTCACAATATATCTTAACACCTTCTGTATTAGATTAGTAATATCAGAGTTTCAAGTGAACTTCCTGGAGTCTCTTGCTTTTCTCATCTGGAAGGCAGAGAAAAAATTACACCTGGAGGGTTTTGAGGGATCATGAGATATATGGGGGAAAACATCAGAAAAAGAGTGGCCACAGTGAATTAAAAAAGCCACAGTAGCTATAAACTACCTTGCTGACTTTATCCAATCTAAGCGGGTAGGAACAGTGAGTAGGATAACCCATTTACAGGAGATGGTACTGAATCATTATGTATGATTTTTACTGTGTGGAAACTTTTTTTAAGGCACTATTGCATCTTTTCATCAACCACTGTGTTCAATATGAAAACATCTCCCCATTCATCAACTAGAATGGCAGTTCAATTGGATACTCTACTGGTAAGAATGATGTCAACACCCTTATCCCAGACCATTGTACTTGAAGTATTGCCTGAGTTTTATGTGGATTTCTCAATGGCTGCTATAGTGTCTGTTATCAATTTTAGTTTGCAAATAATGCATGCTCATTGCTACTTTAATAAAACTTTTAGCTTAGTTAAGAATATTTACTTTTTTGCACCTATCGTGACAACAGCCGTGGCTGTCCGGGCAAATAAAAATGTTCTGAGTATCTGAATAAAACCCAAGAGCATTCCCTCTGGCTCTGTAAAGCATAGTCTGTGCTACCCACACTAGGCTTCCTTTTATGCAGGGGCAATGATGCTGCAGTGAGGCTGTTGACTGGAGGATGTGTCAGGATACTGTTCAAATGAGTGATGATAATATGCAGGACTCTACTACTTTTGGAATTGTATCTAATCTCTTAATAAAAAAAACCAAAAACCCAACTTTGGTAATCAATCAATCAAGAGGAAGAAGAAGCATGAAGAAAGAAGTACATTTTTCAACCTTGTTCCTACAACTTTACCTGCATTTGTTACTGTTTTAACAGTTGTCACAATACTTAAAATCTTACCACAGGCAAAATGTCTCAACAATACTGTTTCCGCTTCAAAACTAGGCACAGAATTCCAGTCCTGTGAGTCTGTCTTGACAAGCATACAGCACTGAGCACTGTAAAGTAAAATCAAATTGAAGTGGCAATTCAGAAAAATCCATGTGCAGAACACATTAAAAATTCACTACAACATCACTGATCAAGTAAGAGGTCTTAGGTTACATGAAATGAGTTACTAAGGCACAAATTGTTCTTGAGAGCTACTTATCTTGCTCTCCATAATTAATTTAATACCTTAGATGAAGAGAACAAAGGTTAAGGCTTACTCTCCAGTGGGGGTCACTGTTGAAGAATAGCCTCTAATTTTTCTTTTATGGAAGTTCAAACACATCCTAAAAACGCCGGGAATAATCCATATAGCTCAGGCGAATGTATTAGAATTTGTTTGGAGCAGTTCACATCAGCTGTAGAAGTGAATCCTGTGTAAAGGCAAAGTGTGTGGACTAATTATCAAGTAATTAACACTGTTTATGCATAACAAAGAACTGAAACAAAAAGGCAGAAGGGTGGGGAGATGTGTTTGACCTCAGATGAGGCTTGGCCAGAATGATCTGGTGAAGGAATAAGGAGTTACCATCAGCCCTCCTTACTGCCAGGATGGTGTTTAGAAACCTTCAGGTCCTGGTTATCACATTTCATGGCTGTAAAGCCTTTTTGCCCAAACTTGCCTTTACTTGTAGTGGAAATGGAAAAGTGGAGGACCTCCAGAGTACAGTCTGTAGAGGTCTCCACAAGCCCCAGACCCTCCCACAGTGGAGTCCACCAAAAGGGTAATGTCTCAGGGGAAGGAGGGAAGAGTTTAGGAAATGGACTGTGCATTTCAACACACACCTGCCCTCTTGTTCTCCAGCCTTCCTGTCTTAAGGTTTTCCCAGCAAGAGCCTAATGCAATTGTGAAGTGAGAAGTGAGTGCCCACATTTGGGTTGGCATGAACTGAGGGGTGTGGAGGGCTACATCCCTGTGTCAGTGGCATGTGGCACAGCTCTGATGACTTCAGTGGCATCAGGCCCTTCATCCCAGATGATTGTCCAAGTTCCCTTTATTAAACCCCTGATATTAGAAGCTGGTAGCCAGCTGCAGGCACTGGAGGAGAAGTGCCATGTCCCTGGTGGCTTAATAGATGAGTTGTTTAATAATAATGAGCCATAAATTTAGTTGGTACTCTTGTCTTTCTATATAGCTAGGCTGCTTTTGTACCAGCTGACTGGCCCATTGACTCTGATTTGGTAACATTAGCCTGTAGGCCTGTATCTTCACAAGTATCACTTAAGCCCTGAATCGCATCCCTTAAAGGATATTTACTACTATTCACTGTTGGTATTAGATTTCTCACTGAACCTACTCTAGTGCTTCCATTCGGGACTGAAACTCCCATAAAGCTGAAAATACCCCTTTAGAGCAGCACCACTGTTAGTGATATGTTGTTTCCTGACAGCATGATCTTTATACCTGGTTCTATTCAGATTAAAAAGCTGTTATTACTCTTTGCTTCCAGAGGACAGCAGCAACAGGCCTCAGACCACAGGGGACAAATAGAGTTGCAGGCAGCCCTTATGCACAGACATCTACTCTTAAAGACATGGTTTTAATACCATAAAATAGCCATACGTGCTGGGTCGGATCTTTTGCTCCCATAAATCGGAGTGATGTCACTGGAGCTCACTCCATTTTTAATGGCTAACATCCAGCTCAGAAACTTTAGAGCTGCAAAATGGGGATCAGGCAGCTCTCCCCTCCACCCAGCGTCGGGAGGGAAGGAGGGAGGAGGTATTTGAGTAGTAGGTCCAAACATGAAGAAATTAATCCCTGCCTGAAGGGATTATGAACTTCAGCTTTTTACAGTTCAAGGAGCAGCCCCCACCACTGCTAATCGTCCCCACTAACACCTCCCTGGGAAAAGGTTAAAAGGTCTGTTGGTTTCAGGGGGTATGTACTCAGTGCTTCAAATAGTCCTACTGAAGTTGGACAGAGCTGGAAACATCTGGAATGCAGACATGGCATTTCCTACCTACTACAAACATTTTGTGTATTTTTCAGCCATTAGTATTTGTCAAAGTCAGAAACTCTATAATACAGAGGAGAAACCAGGAGAGCAGGAGAAATACAGTGCATTTGTCCTTGAGCTGAGACTGAGCTCTGCCTTCTGCACCACACTGGTTCAGCCATGTCCACACACGGGGCGTGCCTCCATCTGGTACCTGAAGAAGAGACTCTTTAATAGCTGCAAGTACAAAAGAGATCAGGATTTCAGGAAAACATTAAGAGACCATTAAGAAATATCATCACTCTGAGATATTAACATTGTGAAGAATCAGACATAAAACTGTAATTTTTAGAAACAGAAAAGTTTAAGGGGAAAACTGCAGGTGAATATCTTTCAAAATCTATGTTCATGTAGCTGTAAGCCTCACACTTTGTTTAATGCTTGCAATCTCAGCATCTTTGCGACTGCAAAATACCAGTTCTTTCACTTCTGTGCGTACCTGTGTCCTTTCATGTCCTTGAACCTCTTTTCTCCATTGCATCTGACTAAGAACTGAATTGTGTCAGCCAGTGTTCACCTGTGATTAAATATCTTTGGTACAAAAGTGAGCATTAGTCGCAATACAAAGTATTTCACCTGGAGGACTTGGGTGTAGTGTAAGGAGTTGTATATGACAAAGGCAAAAAAGAATACTCCTTCTACCTCACCTGAGCAGATGTAAACATGTGACTTCATGATGTGCTTCTGTTGCACTCTGTTGTAAAATGAAAGTTGAACATTTCGTTCTGCTCCAATTTTAGCATCGTCTCCATGGATGATATACAGAGCACTTCACAGACTTTTCAAGAACAAGTTTTTTTCACAATGTTTATGGAAAAAGAAATTTGTCACACTACCTTGCAAAAGGCGGTTGCTTTGTTGACCAGATGCCAAACTGAAATTCAGACATGGATGGCCAGAAATAAGATTTACTTTAATCCTACTAATCCTGAGCTGTTGATTGGTACGAGACACCATTATAGCTGGGTAAGCTTCCCAGGCTTATCATCTGATTCTGTTTGGAGTCATGAGATCACTTTGGATTCTCAGTTGTTCCCTTGTAAAGGGTAATGTTGCTGCCTCATGTTCCATTTTCTGCTATAAACAATAAAGAGAAAGAAAAAATCATGGACCTTTGCCAGCAAATGCAGAAAACTCAAGGCAGGTGGAGTGCTGAGCCTGCTGATACCCTCTGCCGGGGAGAGTGGAATGAGAACTTGTGATTAATTGTAGGACCTTCTTATACTGACTTCATTGAAGCTTCGGGCCGTCTTCAGAAGCTGATACCATAGTTCTGTCAGGAAGGCTTAGCTTACAAACCGGACTCCTGAAACATTTTCTGATGTATTTGAGGACTACCAGAGAGCTGGTGGGAGCCTATTGATGTTTCTTTTCCATCTGGAAGCAGTCAACAGGCTTCTACAGGTCTGTGAATTACAAGGTCGAAGACCACTCTAGATATGAAGTCCTGACCCTGTCCTATTAACAGCAGCAACCTGTTCACCCAAAGAGGGGTACTGTACTCAAAACCTGAATGCGAACACTACCTAGCTAAAGAATGATTAGGACCTTTATAGTAAGGTTGTCTCTTGACTAAACAATCTGCTTCCTTTACTTTTTTTTTTTTTTTTTTTTTTAACATACTGATTATGTTGTGTGTTCCAACAGTCCAAAACACCACATTTGATTTGCTTTCTATCTCACTGGAATATCATCTGTACATCTGCTGTCTGCATTTAAGATCCTCTGGAAAAAATTCCTGCCCTTGAAGCTTATCTAGTTAAAAGATGGTTAGAAGGACACAGATCCCAATATATCTGATGTACGCCATGTTGTGATGTTATCAAGGTAACACCATCACACCAGCAATGCAATTTGAGTTGAAATAAAAAGATACATATTCAGTTTTAGGCTTAACTTTATCTCAGGGCTTGTAGATAAAACTTGAAAGGTCAGTAGATGAGTAACAAAAAGCTTCTGAGTTGTAGTTTCACTTAGAAAAGGTGAAAGTTTTAAAGAGACAAGAACAGCTGAGTTGTAGGTTTTTACTTTAAGATGTCTTCAAGGATTTACACCTCAGAGGGGTTTTTGAGACTGTGACTGTCTTTTTTTTTCTGTGTTCAAGGCATGCTTGCAATGGAGCTTGCTCTGTTTCTGAGGTTTATAGGTGCTATAGTAATAGACAATATCTGGCAGTAAACAACGCAACCTCCTACACAAAGTATCTGTATAAAGCAGATGATTGAGAACAGTTCTTACGATCCCTTTTTAGCAGCAGATGCAATTAATTTGTTAACATTTCCCTGTAGTCTCACAAAGAAGCTGAACAACTTGGAAATACAAACCGGATAATAAAAATATGTTGTTGATTCATCTCAGCCTTAAGATGTTATCCATCATTTACTGAACATCTTCATACCTCTTAAAGCAGAGTGTCTCCTTCCGCGGGTGCCCAGTTTTTTCTTGACACCATGGGGTCTTTCCAAACACAGTGGCCATGCTAATGTTGCCAAGGCAGAAATTAAGAACTGTGTAACAGGTTAGTTGATGTAGTTGTAGGATGCATAACATTGATCAACGTTTCTATTTACTGGTCTCCAGCCTACCCAGCTCTTGTCACTTTCCAGAGGAAAAGGTATTGATTTATAGACAGACAGAAGTATTACTTGCAAAACCATTGTCTTGGGGTTTGAAAGATGGCTGTTTGTCATCTCCAAGTCCTGTCTCCCAGAGGTAGGTGGTGATTAAACCCACCTTTGGAAAGTGCTACCTGGCAGAAGTGTCAAATGGAAGCAAATAAGTGAGAAGCAGTAGTTCCAGGCTATCCTAGAAATTGGGATGAGGAGGTAGAAATGCCTCTATTTGTGAGAAACTGCTTGAGGGGGAGATAAAGAAAGTGGTATCCTGGCCCATGTATCTTAGCTCCCCAAATGCAGCACCTATCTCCATTGCAGGGAGTAGGCTCCTCAAAGACAGGCAGCCTGCATCTACCTGTAGACCTGACTCTGTGCTGCTGAAGTCAGTGGAATTCTCTTCACTGATAAGTGCAAAGTTGATTCCAGTGGTGGGAACTAGATGATGCTGGGAAGATAAAGAGCATTTTAGCTGCTGTAGTTAACAGAGCAAGAACAATTTTCACTGTTAAACCCCTAATACCCTTTGTTGCAACAGTATCGTGCTTGCAAGGAATTGTTACAATGGGAGCAGAGAACTACTGCAGCAAATTGACCAAAATTCTTTAAAAATTGCTGACCTAACAGCTTTACTGGTGAGCTCATTGTCCAGTTGGGCAGTAGCCATATCTGCATCTGTACCATCAAGGCATGGGCAGCTCAAAGATCTCACCGATTGTCCTAACTTCTTGACTTCTGATTATACACAGCTTGTGCTTCTGACAGTTCACATAAATAGTCTTATTTAAAGCAGACCTGATGATCTCTTAATGCTTTTCTAAGCTAGGGTTTCGAAAGAGTTTTCATTTAGTCTATGGCAGCACTGTATTTCACAGCTGGTTTTAATGTATTTTTGGAGACTGTATGGAATTAGTACTTGAGTTATAAGGTATGTATATCAGATGGAGCCATAGCGACCATTCCCTGGCAAACCGTTAGATCAAATGAGCTGGATCTCCTCTACTTTATTGCCTAATTAGTTCTTGAACGATCGCTGAATTGCAGGAATGGGAAACCTGCCAGCTTTGGTCACACTCTATATTGGGTTGTGTCAGAAAGGATTGGAAAGTGAGGGTTTTCTTTAATCTGGGTTCACAGAGGGAAACTTCTAGGTAGGTGGGCAGAGGCTTCTTTTGCCTGCTTGCACAACTGAATAGCAAGAGGAAGCTGCTCTTCAGCCAAGGGTCAAAATCTCCAGGGAGGAGCATATCCCACTGGGGAGCAGGACAATGAAAGTGCTTACATTTCTCAGTGCCAGCTTGCTGCTAAACAGGATGGGCTTGATTGTCTGCAGCTGAGTCTTCTTCCAATGACTAGATCTTTTATGGATTTTGCAAGCACTACCAGAAGTGATTGATTAGTTGGAGTTGGAGAGGTTAAGTCATGGACTGCTGAATATGGAGTCACAGCACAGAAAAGTTTGTCAGAGAACTGACCCTAAGGAATTCAAGAAACAATGTCCCAGGAAGAACATTTTTGTTAGACATAGAACTATCAGTGTAAAACAGCTTGTATTTTCCTGGAGCAGCAATTTCCCATTTTGGAGGCTTTACCCTGATTTTGAGCGTAAGACAACTGTTTTAGGCATCTGGCCACATGACAGGTTTATTGCCTGCAGGCTCCCTCTGGAAAAATAAAAACTAGGTGTTTATTCTACAGCCATGGGCCTTCAGGAGCGCCTGACACACTACCCAGTGTGCACAGCTGGAGACCTCTCTTCTGTGCTGCTTTTCTGGGCCATGCTAATCTACAGGTGGCAGCCCAGAGGTCTGGGCAGCCTTGGCAGTGGGTGGCCTGTCTGGATGGAGGTGCAGCTAAGCTCCTGAAGTTCTGTGCAGGGCTGAGTAGAAAGGCTGCTTTCATCTTTGCTCTCTGTGCAAGCCAGCCTGGGTAGCAGAAACTGTATGATCCCGTGATATTCCACCTGTGCCAATAGTGCAAGTAGCAGAGCATGTACTGCTTTGGATACAGGGGTAACGAGTCCGTAACTATCTTGGGTATCTCTGCACAGGTCTGCATCATGTCTCTTAGCCACACCTCAAACATTACAGCAGGAAAGAAATAAGAGCACACACAAAAAGCAATGGGGTCAGACCAGCCATTCACCTACCTTGGTATTGCCTCCAACAGTGACACAGTTGAAAGTACCAGACAGGGAGACCATACAAACTTGCTCACTTTCCCTTGATACTCCCAGCATTCACAGCTCCTGTACTTAGGATGCCAGAGGGCACCTCCCAGCCTCCTGCCTTTGCCATTTGTGTATATAAGTGCTGTTCAGGAATTTGTCCGATTTGTCTAAGGTAACAGAGTAGAAACATCATTGGTGAGGAGGCTGATTTATAAGATGTTGTCAATGCTGCAGCTATGCTTATTCCTGGAATGAAAGATGCAGTTGAAACCTTATGAATGACACTGCTTCCACTTAATGTGTAAATAAACTCAGGTCAGACCTCGCGGTGAGTTTAACTCAGGTCAGTGGCACAACCCGTTTATTTTAATGAGTGGTGTAAGACCAGAGGGTAATAGAATGCTCAGGATCTGAAACTTAGTGGCTGTTTTACATTTGGATGGCACACAGTCAGCTTTGAACTGCTGTCCTGGACATTAGGGAGCTCTTTTCCAGCAGTCTGAAGCTCCTGGATAGGAGTCAGTTGGGGGTGTGGGAGCTGAGCACTGCAGTGAAGATCAGCAGCAGACCAAAGGCAAAGACCTGTAACAGTACTCAGGCAGACTTTTAGTTTTTCTCTTTCTTTGTTGAGATGCTCATTGGTTCCCAAATGATCTCCCTCCAAATATAACCATCTTTTTCTCTGGCACTTGGCTTCAGCTCTCTTGCCAGCATCACTCCTAATCTGAGGATTTAATGTGCTCTCCTTGGAAATAATGTGGAGCTTCTTTATGTGCATGGAAATATCCCACCTGGAAGACTGGTACTCAGAGGGCATGCAGGCAATGCCTTCCTTCCAGTACCTTGACTCATGTCTGCAGTGGTTCCCTGGGAGCCACTTTCCCTCAAAAGCTGTCTCTGATGGAGCACCAAAGCAAGAAAACTTCTGCAACTAGCAAAACTCCTGTAACAAGTCCCACTGTCTTTTCTGGAACAAAAGTCTTTATTTAAAAAAAAAAAAAACAAAAAAAACCAAAACAAAACAACAACAACAACAACAAAAACCTGGAATGTAACAGCACAGCATGTCTGAACACATGCTAGCAGAGTTAGACCCCAAACAAAAAATTGGGAAAGATAATGCAGAACAGCACCACCTCATGCTGTTTACCTTTATTGCAATGATGAACACCTACATTAGCTTTTAACTAATTGCATTTAACCCTACTCCCCTGTTTTAGGGATAGTCATTGAGAAAAACAAGACTGTTTCTAATTAAATGTCTGTTGGCCACACAGAGCTTTACATCTCCACTGCTCACATTACCCAGGAATCACAAATCAAAAAATGTTGAAAACCATGGTCCTATTTAAACCATGTTAAACCTGTGAAAACCAGAGCTGTTCCAAAAGCCTCTCCAACATCAAGGGGATGGGTGGCTATGGAGGTGGAAGACTATCTTGGTGATGCTCCACAATCTTGCCAAGTGAGGGAGGAGGAGCCTGAGCTCCCTGTGCAAGAGAGAGCCCACTGGAAGGTGGAAGCTCTCCAAAGTGTTTTTACCTGTGAAAGTGCCACCCGTGGGAGTTCACAGTGAAAGCATGAACAAAAATGTGTTTGTTCTTTCACTATCATCTTGGAGAAAATCTTTTACAGTGGATCTAGGAGACACCTATTTCCCTCCCATGTTCAATGTACAAAATAAAAGGGAATGGCTTGATCTTGTTTAAATATTGACTCATTAAAAAATGCCATAAATGCAAAACACTAACTCTTCTGGTATTTTTGAGTGTAATTGTGAAGTCTTTTCTCAGAACTAATCCAGCCAATTACAACATTAAATTAACTACAAAATCACCGGTTTCTTTTCTTACCACCTGTATAGGGAAGTCCTAGGAAAATAACCATGCTCCTTTAAAGAGAAATTAAATGAACATAGGACTATTAATAGGAATAATGCAAATCATATTAATTTACAGGGCTGCTTTTCATGCTGAATTAGTTTTCCATCTTGCTGTCTCAATAGCTTCTCGGTTCTTTTAACACTGCATGCACTTAGGTGTGGATAGTTTATCCTTGAAGCAAGAGGTAAGGAGCCTGAGTCAGAACCAGTGTCCAGAAGGTGAGGGAGAAATGGCCAGGGAGGGTGGCCAAGACCTGTGAAGTGAGATAGTGCTAATATGCCCACCACAGGTGCCAAGGGTCCCTGCTCTGCCCTGGTCTGCAGGTTGGAGGAAGGTGGACGTGTTGTGCCATGGCAGAGCAAGAAGGCAACACTGGAGCAGGTGGGGCTGCCGACCATGCAGGATGCCCCTGTCTGGCTCCCACAAGCAACACAAGGTGCCCCTCATCCTGGACAACCACAGGCATTGATGCAGCTGGTATCATGCCAGCATCACTGATGGAGGTGCCCAGGACTTTTTGCCTCCCCAGTAAGCCCAGTTCTCTGGGGTTTGTGTTGAGATAAGTCTCCTTGGACACAACCACACGAGAGTGCCATTAAGTGAGCTGGCACACAGGGAAAGCTTTCATTTGGGGACCATTTATTTGCTTTGGCTGCAAAGCTTTCTCATGTGCCTGCAATGCTGTAGCCTTCATCGGTAGATGAAGTGTTTGTATGCTCAGCACCTTTGCTTGCATCTGAATTTTTTCCAAACCAACAAAGGTACACAGATCTGGCTGATATATCTAAAGCTTACAAGCCTCCTCTTTTCCACTCCTGCCTGTAATAGTTGACTGCCAGTGATTAGTCTGTTAATTAGCAAGGGTGGACCAAAAAAAAACAACCAAAACCAGAACAAAAAAAGCCAGACAAAAAGTTCTTTTAACTCAAAGATATAACCCTTAGGCACGTAATTCAGGGATCACCCGTCTCCTAAGAAAAGTTTCTAACCCTGCAATACATGTATTTACATTTCACATGGCGTGCCATCTCCTGCACATTCTTTCCAAGGAGTTAAATGCAGCAGAAAATTATACTTAATATTTTAATAACCTTTAACTGTGAACCCCTAGCTTCAGTATCGTGTAAAGTAAGAGACCCAGGTAAAGAACACTTACGGGGGAAGTCTAAAGTAGCTATGCAACTTGCTGGATATTACTGCAGACTTTCAGCTCTTTAATGAAGACAGGCTTGGTTCTTTGGGCTTGTTCATACAGACCCACCTGAAGTTATAAAGCTCTAGCAGATGCACACGCAGTAGCATCTTTTCTGCTATACACAATACTGCAGTGCCACCACAGACTTCCACATTCATGGTGACACTGAGCTGTGGGAACTTTGTTTAGTTTGCAACTACTTTCCCCCATAATAATGACCAGCCTCAAGACTGAAAATCTAAGTGAGGACCATCATACTCTGAAAAAACTGCACATCCCTTTGTTCCCTGTGAGAAGGATCCCAGATCAGACCTGTAAGGCTCTACTCCCATTCCTTGAATGTTCTCGCTAGCAGGAAGTCCAACCAGAGCTTCATGATCCCATGGAGACCATACTACCTGTGCATCTCTTTGGTGGATGAAAAGCTAGACATAAGCCAACAAGGTGTACTCGCAGCCCAGAAAGCCAACTTTATATATACCAACTTTTTAAGGCCAGGCTGGATGGGGCTTTGAGCAACCTGCTCTAGTGGGAGGTGTCCCTGCCCATGGCAGGGGGGTTGGAACTCAATGATCTTCACGGTCCCTTCCAACTCTAACCATTCTATGATTCTATGATTCTATGATATATACCTTGTATACCAGGCTACATCAAATGCATCAGAAGAAGTGTGGCCAGCAGAATGAGGGAGGTGGTTCTGTCCCCATACTCCCCTCTGGCAAGACCCCACCTGGAGTACTGCGTTCAACTCTGGAGCCCTCAGCACAGGAAACACACGAACTTGCTGTAGTATCTGGTCCAGAGGAAGTCCACAAAAATGACCAGAGGGATGGAACACCTCTCTTGTGAGGACAGGAGGACAGTAGGTGCTTTTTGGTTTGCAGAAATATACCTTTGGAGATAAGAACTTAAATATTTGTAGTGCCTTATAGTTGCTGAAACAGTGCAGATAATTCTGAATCTAAGCAATAACGTCATGTTAAAATCCAGGTTTACATGGCCTTCCAGTACCTGAAGGGGGCCTGCAGGAGGGATGGGGAAGTTACTCTTTATCAGAGAGTGTAGCGATAGGATGAGGGGTAATTATTTTAAATCAAAAAAGGAGAGATTTAGATTAGATACTAGAAAAAAATTTCTTTCCTGTGAGGGTGGTGAGGCACTAGAACAGGTTGGCCAGAAAAGCTGAGGATGCCCCATCCCTGGAGGTGTTCAAGTCCAGGTTGGATGGGGCATTAAGCAACCTGGTCTAACGGAAGGTGTCCCTGCCAAGGGCAGGGAGGTTGGAACTCAATGATCTTGAAGCTCCCTTCCAACCCAAATCATTCTATGATTTTATGACAAGCTGAGATAGTTCGAGCTGTTCAGCTTTGAGAAGACAAGGCTCCAGAGAGACCTTACTGTGGCTTTCCAGTACTTAATACGGGCCTACAGGAAAGATAGGGAAGGACTCTTTGTCAGGGAGTTTATGATAAGAAAAGGGGTAACAATTTTAAACTATAAGAGGGTAGACAGTTTTAGACTAGATATAAGGAAGACATTTTTTATGCTGAGGGTGGTGAAACGTTGTCACAGGTTGCCCAGAGAGGTGGTAAATGCTCCATCTCTGGAAACATTCAAGGTCAGGTTAGACGGGGCTCTGAGAAGCTTGATCTACTTGAAGATGTCCTTGGTCATTGCAGGGGAGGTTGGACTAGATGATCTTTAAAGGTCCCTTCCAGCCCAAACTATTGCTCTGGTGAGACCCCACCTGGAGTACTGTGTACAGGTCTGGAGCCCTCAATATAGGAAGGATATGAAACTGATGGAGCTGGTCCAGAGGAGGGCCACAAAGATGATCAAAGGGCTGGAGCACCTCTGCTACGAAGACAGGCTGAGGGAACTGGGGCTGTTCAGCCTGGAGAAGAGGAGGCTCCGGGGAGACCTAATCGNTTCTATTCTATAATTCTAACTTGGAGGCACAAGTCACACCAGCAACGGCCACCAGCCTTGAGGAACAGCTCTGGACCAAGGTAAAAAAGAATTTGTGGACTCTCAGAGGGATCACGTGTTGTCAACTCCTGGGTTTGGAAGTACAACAGCTTCCCATGCCAACTTCCCTTAAAAGTTGGGTAACAGGAAGACGATCAATTTGCTTTCCAAAAAGCCTTCTCCTTCCCCATTTTGGAGAAGTGGTAACAGATTCTGTGAGAGGAGCAGACAGCAGAAGCTGTGTGGAGCAAAGGAAGCCACAGTCAAAGCCTTGTGGGTCTGCCAGGTTAGTTTCAGGACTTTACACATTTTTTCTTCAGGCTTTGCCAACGGTCGTACTGAGGTAGCTGAGACCAACACACTGCATCCCCAGGGCTGCAGCTAATGAGCCACCCACTGAGCACAATCAGTTGTCGGCTCTGTTCTTCTCAGTTATATTGACATTTTGTGCTGCTACCAGGTCTGAGGAGCCTCATAAGGAGATTGCTGGGCAAAAGTAGAAAAAAACCCCAAGCCCACATTTAAAGAAGCTCCATCTTCTTAACAGCAACATAACATGCAGCCTCTACAGCTCCATGCATCTGCACCATGATGGTACTCGGTGTGCACAGACCCAGCTCACATCTCCAACTCCGGCTACTCTCCCTCCTTCAGGCAGAAAGGATGCAAGTACGGTTCCCATTAGCAGGGCACCCCTGGAGGACCACACAAGCACATTCTTCTCCATCCCCTCGAGTAAAAAGAGGCCTCCAGCCTTTCACTGTGTCAGCACAAAGAGTAATTCACATGCATATGAATGCATTTGGTTAATCATAGTGTAGGGATAATTCTCTGTATATAATTACACGCTGTACTAGGCAGTTAACACTACAGGGATGTTAAAGTCTGCTTATATGTAGACAGGGGGATGGAAGATTATTATGCAATATTCATAGGGCAAACGGACAGTTTCAGGCCTGTTGGTTTATTTTGCATAGACATTGAGCCAAAATATATATCTAATTCTGTGCAGTCCTGATTAAAACCAAAAATAGCTGTTGCTGGTGAGATTACATTTAAACTCTATCCCCTTATCTTTGTCTTTGCATGGGGATCTCCATCATACTGATAGCCAAAACTGCCTGGCTTGCTGGATTACTTAAAGTCTGGTCCTATGCACCATATTCAGTGTTTCACTTTCAGAAGTTTTGAGCAGCTGTATATCTCATATACAGCATGGGATTAGCAAGTACCTAGTATCCCTGAATACCACAACAACTTTGTCTGGGGCTGAGGTTTTTCTGAAATCTGTGAGCAAAGGAGAAATATGGAGCCTTTTGAGTAGAAATAGAATACTATAAAACTGAAAACAGAGCACCCTTTTCCTTATTTTTTTTAAATACATATCAAGAAAAACACAAAGAACAGTTGAAAAAGAGAAGTAAAGCAAACATCCATGAATTAGGTATCAAGTAGAGGGTGGAGAAAGCAGTTCACAGCACTAGGGATACAAGATGGAGGAAAACTCAGAAGTATCAGCAATTCAACAGCAAGAGACTCCAAGCAGTCACAAAATACAAGGCTGGTTTCCAAAGCTCAGGAATAAGGCTAGAAAAGAATGAAGTCTGAAAAGAATAGAAACTTCTATTCCAGTTTCTAAGCCTGAAGAAGATGCACCAATCTTTTTTTGTTGTTGTTCTAAGCTATTTTTTGCTCTGCAGTCACCACAACTAGAAGCTTAATTCATACAAGTCTGAAATTCTTGAACAATTAGTCGGCTTTCTAAGAGACAGTAAATATTAATAGACTCATGAGAAAGTCTTATGAACTGGCAAGGCTGAATCAGGAACCCCTAGTGTTGCAGCAAACCCAAACAGAGACAACATGAGTTGCTGGCTGAAGCCAGGGCAAATCTCCCTATAAATCCTGTGTGAGCTAGTGATTCTCTGCGTGACCTTTGGCAAATCATTTGGTCTTGGTTTGTTCCTCTGTCTACTCAGCTGGAAAACTGGGTTAAAAAAAAAAAAAAAGAAGAAGCAGGAGTTGACCGAAAACCAGATGCTGAGCATGAGCTAAGCCTTTCCAGGTAAATAAATTATTTTTAAATAATTACAATAATACAAGATGTTCAGCACACCTCATTTTTTATGTATTTAGTTCTGGAGCAAAGCCCATTTACCCCAAGAGGATGAATATGACGACAATTGGGAGGAGGGATCTGGTGCCAAATCAATAGGGAGAGCCATCAATCCTTGCAGGGAATATCAGACTGCCAAAGACAACACTGTGATAACAGCAAATCCCACCCAGCTTTCCAACCAGCTCACCCAGCTCACAGCTGAGGCCAAATGGTCTTTTTCTACACAGAAAGGTATGAGGAAGCTACTGGAGGACCCTGGGAAGCACCTGAGCTGGTCTCTGTGGGACTGGGGAAGCCCTATAGGGAGCTCAAGGTGAAGTCTCCCTGTGGGCTGGTTTGGATGCTGGGAACTGCTCCCGTGATCTCTGCCAGGCTTTCCCTAAATCCCTCCTCACCCCAAAATAACCTCTAATCAATAACCTTCCAGAGGCATATTGCAGGAGACATTAGTTAGAGATACCTTTGAGGAGAGGTTGGGGACATACTCCAGAAGCAAGGGTGAAAGGGTTGGTTTGTTGGGGAGGGGTATTTTTTTTAGTTTTGATTTATTGCTGAAGTTCACTTACCAGCATTTATTTACTGCTGTTGGCAGGCTGAGCGCGCACACTGCCTAACAGATTTATCTGTAATACCGCTGGGTGGTCACTATTCTTGTGTTGTAAGATTAATTGTAAAGACTCCTGGGGCATTTGGTACTCGGAAGTTATAGCTATTTAAGTAAAATAATAATGCATTTTTCTCCGCAACCCCATCTATCTACACTAGGTTAGTTAGGGCCATGACAGACCAGTGGTGCAACTCCTCAAGCTATGGGGAGGAGCAGGGGCTATCGCAGCGTAGAGAAGGCTTGTATTATCAGCTCATTCTCCAGGCTTAGCAAGGCAACACAGTGCTGAAAATACTGAAAACTTGCCTTGCTGCTCCCTTTGTTCCTATGAGAACGCCATGGCTATGGGCTGTGAAATATTTCACTTGTGGGTTTCCAGACCTACTGGCTCTGTTTAGCCACCAGTGAATGTGCAATAAGTGGCTGGCTTGGAAACACATATCTAAGTCCTCAAAAGGATCTAATTCTTCTTTGACACCTAAATGCTATTGACTTCTAGCATTAATTTGATTTGGAGGTCAGCACAAAAAACCCTGCCTGAGATCTGTGCTTAAAAGCCAATGATCAATGAGAAGTATAGTTAACTCTTCAATTGCTCCAGTCTGAACAGAGCTTTTCTTCTTGCCCTGCCACTGTGGTGGTGCGTGTGGGAAATGTTCACAGAAAGCGCTGAGTCGGCACTAATCCAGCACAGTTCCCTGCTCGGGTATCAGAGGTCAGTAATTTGGGCTGGGAGGGAAATTGCTGGCTCTCACTCCTTATGGCCATCCGGCGATCAAAATAGCTATGAAGTGGAAGCACAAGACTTTCAGTGCCCATGGCTTCTTTTCTTTGAGCTATGAACGCCAGCTACAAAGCCAGCAGTGAGTATTTTCACAGAACTGAGTTCCCTTGGCTTCACAGCCTCACGGCATTACCCTTACAGCTGTGGTTGTACCTGCCCAGTGGCAAGACAGGAGCTTCTGGGGATGCTGTGTGTGCTCACACCCGTGCTACCAGAGGTGAGTTTCACCGGTGAGGAGGGGTTAAAGGGAGTCCCGTTCCCTGGCAGGGTGTGATGGAACAAGCTGAGCAGATCCATACCGCAGAGTTAGAGTACCGGTAATTATTGTGTTTATTTTTTTTAATAGTTCTTAGGGTGAGGAGACAACTGGGCTATAGAGAATATTTTTATATTGGTACATTTTATGGATTTGCACTGAGTGAGAGTGAACTTACTTGCCAAATCAAATATCAGTTTTAATAAAGCTTTTAGGACTTTGCCAGTTTAGGAACACAGGGTGCCATTTTTCTGGGGTGTATAGATTGCTGGCTGGGATCTTTTTTCCTTTTTATACTTCAGTGACCCCTTTTTGGCATGAGCATCAGCTTCTCATATCCTTACAACTGAGTGGGCAGTAACAAGAGCTTAGACACACAGGGAGCACTGCTAAACTCACAGGCACACACAGAGCAAGCAGAAGCTTCACAGTAGAGCGGCCGGGCTTCAGAGACCAAATATCCCCCTTCTGGGTTTCCAGTGCTCCAGCTACTGTTGAAAAGCTCAAGTGCCAGCTGAAACCTGCAGAAATGTCCCCTTTTACTCTTTTTTCCCCAGTTCAACCATGTGTTACACAGCACTTACACAGCAGACTATCAAGGAAGAGGGGTAGTGGCTGGTTTGCCTCCAGTGTCTCCCCAAATTACCTGGTGCCTGGGACAGCCCAGGCTCCTCCAGAAACTGCAAGTTCTGCTCATGCACCTGAGAGGGAAGAGCCTCCCTCCCTTGACCAAGCTGGCAGAGAGTCGCTAGTAAGTACACTGGCCTGTGTGCTGCTGTGTTGAACAAGCATCCCAACATTACTGCTGTGTTNACCAGTAAGTACACTGGCCTGTGTGCTGCTAAGCTGAACAAGCGTCCCAGCATTACTCTTTCCTATTCTCTTTCCATAGCTCCCCTTTCCAGGGACTTCTCTAGGTTTCTCGGCTCCTGTTCTCCTATGCTAGCAGCCACTCTGCAAAGTGGGTCCTTCTCATTTGCCTCTCCTCTGCAGCAATTTCTTCACTCAAACTGCAGGGAAAGAAAGAAAGAAATCTTACTCACTCTCCCTGCAGGTTTCTTTCTCCATCAGCATATCACACTTGCTAACTTTGAGCGGGTTTGGTAGGCTAACCCTTCTCCTCCAAAGCTGCCAGGCCAAGACCAGGATGATAACACAAAGGTTATCACACATGCACCATCCTTTTTATTTTTCTTTTCTTTTTTTTTTTTCTTTTTTTNTGATTTTTTTTTTTTTTTTTTTTTTTTTTTTTTTTTGGTCCAAATATATACAATTTAGCACTAAGTTTCATCACCTTGGAATCCATCCATCAAAGACACTTCATGGGCAGGAGGGTGGAGTGGCAGCAAAGCACTAAATTGTTCTTTAAGCAGCCCTAGACACCTCTACTTTTTTTTTCAGACTGAAACAAACTTAGATTACAGGAGCATCTTGGAAACCCCTGAGCAGGAAAGCAAGGTGACATCTTCAGCAGAAAGGAAGAACAGTATGTGGACTTGATAGCTTCTGACTTGCTGGTTCATGGAAGGACCTGCCTGGTCCATTCCAGGGACCATGGAAGCAAATCTTTCCTCTCCCCTGACAAACTGATCACAGAAATTTTCTGATGAGGAACAGGATTACAAGCATTACCTCTTAGAAGTGGGAGAGACTTGCTGAGCCCCATGAAAGCCCTGAGAGTCCACCCAGGATTAGGATGTCTTAATTAATGGCCACAGACTAACTCTCCCCAGACTGTCAGAGAAATACTGTCTGAGACTGTCCCAAGGGCATGTTTAGTTTGGAGAAGAGGAGGCTGAGGGGAGACCTTACTGCCCTCCACAGCTACCTCAAAGGGAGTTGTAGACAAGTAGGTGTTGGCCTCTTCTCCCAGGTGAATAATGACAGGATCAGAGAAAATGGTCTGAATTGCAGAAGGGGAGGTTTAGATCAGATATTAGGAGGAATTACTTTACTGAAGGAGTGGTCAGGCACTGGAACAGCCTGCCCAGGGAGGTGGTTGAGTCACCATCCCTGGAGGTATTTAAGAAATGTGTAGATGTGGCACTTCAGGGCATGCTCTAGTGGCTGAGATTGTATGGGGCTTTTGTGTGTGTATGGTTGGACTCGATGATATCTGAGGTCCTTTCCAACCATGATGATTCTGTGATTTTGTGATCCTTCTTTACTACATTACCACAATAACCCTTTTTTCCTCTTCTACCCCATAGACAGCCCAATCAAGAAAGACGGGGTGACAAGGGACACTCTGTTATCTCTATCTGATGGTCTATGCAGTGGAACTCACACCTGCAAGTCCCCTCCTTCTTCTTTTGCAACTTGGGACAAAAAAAGGTTGAGCTGACTGTACTGTATTTGGGACAGGCTATGTAATTGATGGCTGAAATGCAATAAAAAGCTTACAGAAAGCACTAGCCTTTTATTTTTTATTCCTTAATTGCAAAAGTATACTACTTGGTAGGTCTTTTGTGGTTGTATCTAGCATTCATTTTAGTGAAAGTTTTGAATGAATGAGGCTTGCAGTAGCTGGCTCATGATGACCACTGAATATATAACAGTATTAGTGCCAGCAAAGCTGACACTTCAATGGCAAAGTTAGCAGTTCTCACCAGAAAAAATAAGTAATTTTTCTGAAGTGCATTTGTGAAGTCAATTTATGGTAAAGTTTTATTCTGCCTGAGCATAGTGGTTAGTGATAAAAGCAGATCAGAAGGTGGGGAACACAGAACATGGCTCTGCAGCAGTTCCATTCCATTTTCCTTTGCTGCTTTTTTTTTTCCCCCCCGGTAAAAGGGATAGATGTTTTTCAGAAGCAGAAAGTTGCTATTGCCATTTTTTTTTTTTTTTTTACAAAAAGGCCTTTTTGCCTCTCTCAGCAAAACTGGAGCATTCTTGTCTGTAAAAATGTCACATTTTCACCTGGGGCAAATTCATGGAAATTTGCAAAGATTTACAACAAGAAGCAAAGTTTTAATTTTCATGAATATGCCCCAGGTGAAAATGTGACATTTTTACAGAGAGGAATGTACCATTCTGCTCAGCAAATGAATATTTTCTTAACAAAATAGCAGTGCAATTTTATTAGCTGCCTTCAATTGCATTTTTAGAGCTACAAAAGGAAAGTTTAATGCACCCATAAAACCCACTCCCTTCCCATTTTGCCACAAAGGGGAGCTTCTCAGTTATATAGCTAGTATTATTTTTATCGTTGTTATATTTAGGATCCTTAATCATGGATCAAGACCCTGCCGTGAGAGGCACTGTATAGAGAGAGAACATAAGGCTGGTTCTTGCTTCAAAGAGCCGAGCCCCCATGGCAAGAGACAACAGCGTGGGGGAGCGTATGGAAACGAGACAACAGATAATCTGCAGAAGAGGTTTATAAGTTGATGTACTGCAGCCACTTTCCTTCATGCTGGGAGACCGGGGTCACCACCTATCAAATTGCAGAACCTTTGAATTCGAGCTGAAGATTAGGGACAGACTTGGATGGATCTAGTTCAGCTGCGACAGCCAGAAAAAGATGAGGTGCAATGCCATTAATGCGAAATTTTCCATTTGTCCTGCGGTCAGTCCGATAACAAGTTGCTTATATATAAAGATGGGATTGATATAAAACATGAGGAGAGAACATCACGAAACAGAAAAGGATCCAGGAGTGACTGTGGCAGAAGGAGCCAACAAAGTCTTGCAACTGCAGAAACTGCAGCATGGTGCTGGGGTACCACACCAGGGCCACCATGTATCAGTTGTTTGACATACCTTCGGTCTATTTAGAGCTGCTATGGCCTTGGCGGGAGTATTTGTTTCAGTTTCAAGTACCTTTGATTTTTTTAAGAGAACAGAAAAAAGCGATACCGCAAATCCAGTTCTTCAAAGTAGCAAAACCAATTTGAGATCTAGAAAACATGATTCATTAAGTAAGACTGAAGGAAATGGGATTGTTTAGTCTAGAAAAGACAAGACTGAAGGGAGACAGTAACAGCCTTTAAATACACTGAAGTTATCTGCAAATATGGGGGAGTAATTTTGATGATAGGATGGAAAATAATGGGCTTTGATAGTTGCAAAAGAGATTTAGGATAAACAGGAAAAAAAATTCTACTAGTAAAGATGATTAAGCACTAGATAGATTGGCTGGGGAAACTGTTACATCTCCATCATTTTTTGTTTGTTTTTGAATAAGAGCTTAGGCAAACATCTGTTGTGAACAGCTTAGGTATAAGCTGATCCTCCCTGGCAGGGAAGGGATCAGACCTGTGGTAAGCCATTGAGGCGCTCTGAACCACACCAATGGCTCTGCTGGAGCTGCATTTGCCTGTGGGGCACAAAAAGTCCCAGCAGGATCCAACAGTGTCATGGGTGAGAAACTTTGAGAAATGCTGGGCAAGACCATCTCTCACAATCCTTTCAAACCTAGTTTGGATGATTTATGGCACACAGAGTGTAATATATCCTGCGGCATGTGTTAGGGACCGTTAGCATGTATGTATGCTGGAGTTTAAGGAGGTCACTGGTGATACTGAGGGCTTCAACATTTGATGCAATCCTGCAGCTTTTTGAGACCATGGTGGGCACCTATCCTCTGGAAGCCAAAGACAAGGCTCAAGTCATTCATTTCCTCTGCAAATTCAAAGGCCCTTCTGCTTCACAGTCTTTTCCAAACCAATTCAGGGCAAGACATAATCAGCATTCATAAAAAGACATGATTACTTGAAGAGAGAGCAGAGAAATGGGAAGCAGAAAATGTGGTTACATTGATGAGAAGTACAACTAGTGAGGCTAGAGTATGACACTGAATCAAATCATAAAAGCACAGAAGGAGAGATCTTGGAGACATGCAGAACATCCAGGAGCTTGTGCTCTCCCAAAATTTGTTGTGTGGTTTGGAGATTTGGGTCAGACCACACAGATCAGAGGGAGTTTGAAATGACAAGGCTGGGAAGCAGAAACCTGCACCACAGCAAACGAAACCCTAGAAGTGATTTGCAGTAAGTGCCTCAGTCTTACTCGCCTAAAATCCTTTCAAGTGAAGCCGGAGGGAGAGACTACAGCTGCCACAGCATCCTGCTGCTTCAGCAGTGGTAGCTGCTGCTGCACAGCTTTGGAACGGGCAAGTTGGCTACTGAAGGCAGGAGCAGATGAAAAAGATTGCCCAGATACTCTGCAGCTTTCTCCGGTGATACATAGCTTATCCTGCAAATGAGGCAGAAGCTATTTCACCTTTATCAGGGTACAATCACACACACAGGTAATTGCCAGGGCAAAAGACATGCTGCAAGATGTAGCCATTAAACCTTCTGACACCTTGCCTATTCCCTACAGTGGGGTATAGAGTATTTAGCTCTACAGTGCTTGTTTTTTTGTCTTTGAGCATTATAACTTGACACATGCAGACTTTGCTCCTTGGAAAGACAGTCACCTTATGGTTCAGCACAGAGAAGGGACTGTCAAGAGACAGGTTGTGACACAGAAATCACTTTGGTTCTTGCCCTGTGATTCCTGTTGCCAGCTACAGCTGCAGCTTGCTGTGGAGACAGTTAAAAACAATAACTCACTGACATCACACCTGCAAAAACACCTACTCAACCATTCTGGCATCACAGAAGCATGTGTGCCTTCACACCTCTTCTGCTAATGCCACGGGATTTGCCCAAGACTAGTCTTGAAGAGTGAGAGCAATGATCTCCCATTGTCTCCATGAAGAAATGAAAGATCTGGAGAACATGCACTTAACAGTTCAGCTCCTCATCCATAACGCTGCTCCTTAGCATGTGTTTCTGCCCAGAGAAACAAACCATAAGAATGAGTCATACAGCCAAAACCAAAAAAATTTAAAAAACCATATCTTAATCCATCTCAGACCTGTTCTGCATCAGGAAGATGATGCACACAGGAACTTTCTCTGAAGGTGCTGCTCTTCTATCTAGCACCAGCGCAGCTTTGGTGACAGACAGGACAACCAGAAAAACATGAATGTAGGCAACAGTGGGAGATTTTCAGAAAGTACACCCGCACAGGGACTAGGTTTCCAGCAACATAAGCAAGGGTGTGCGTGCAGTGTGTGAAGTTGCACTGTGGATGCTGTCAAGTAGATTAGAAGCGGGTGGAAGATTTATCTCTGTGTACACAGACCGTCTGAGTTTTCTTCCAAAATTTTCAAGGGAAGTTTAGTTCCTTGCCTCTGAGGAAAATGAATAATTTCTACAAGATGTGTATTTTGTACTCGAGTTCCCTTCTTTCACATAAAGGATAATTCTTTTTCCATTTCCAGGAAATCATCTCCTCTTTTTCAGCTTTTTTTTTTTTTTTTTTTTTTGGTGAGGTTGTGGGGCAGTGCAGACCACCAGAAGTGCCCGGGTGTTGTCCAGTGGAGAGGTGGAGAGGAGAGGTCCCTACAGGAAATACTTTTGCTGTTAGGTGGTCTCCTGCATCTCATCTTTGTGAAACCCCTGTAAGAGCTGGTGAAGGTACACATCTGCACATAGGAGAAGGAGGTGAGGGGAGAGAAGTCAAAAGAAGAGAATACTTTTTTTTTTTTTTTTTTTTTTTTCTTGGC
>VZRU01004739.1:308510-327325 GCA_013398155.1 Pedionomus torquatus
TTAGAAAAATTTTGACAGGAAGCACTCTGGAAGTCAGATTGCCTGCAGAGACTGATTCATTTCAGCCTGAAGCACAAATGTGGTTGCTAACCTAATCCTCACAAAGCCACAGAGAACTTCCATTAAAGAGTTCATTAGGCTTTGACAAACTATATGCACTGGGCTGTGTGTGCTTGCTGGGCTCTCCTGAGACACTAGAAAGTATTTAATACACAGGCAAACATCTTAGAAGGGAAGGTATCCTCTCCTCATATATTTCCACATAAAACATTTTTTAAAGATTTATTCAGTGTAATCTGATTATTTCCAAGCTGCCATGTAGCTCCCAGACCTCAGCTAAAGGTGGGAAATCAAGGAATTCAGCTCTGAAAATGACTTTCTAAGGTGCTCTCAAGTTTGGTGGCACAGTTCAGTGCCTATGTGGGTATGAAGGAAAGGGGGAAAAAAAAAGCATGTTTCTGTTCACCAGCTCAGCCCTCACAAAGTATTACTGCGTTTCCTTCCCAGGGAAATGCCATGGGAATTAAAGAGCTTATTTTCTCAAGGGGTACCTGGTTCAGTTAGTTCCAATGATCTATTTCACCTTCCTTTTAAGCAGGCTAATTCACTTCATGCAATCAAGGGAAAAAACAACAATCAAATTAGATCATATTATCAACATAAGATAAAATAGTAGTGGTTTTATTTTTTGACATTTTTATCTCAATGGCACAATTTGGAGCAAGTCCAAACACTCAGAAATTCTGTAAATTTGCTTTTAAGAGCCTGGCAGGGGTTTTTCATGGAAAGCACTCTAGTATATGAAGGAATTTGTGAACAGCCAAGCCCATTTACCACAAATTTAATGTGATTTTTTGCAGTGTGATTTGTGGAAGCCTATGTTTCTGGTTGCTACTTCCCACCATGATGTTTCCATAAAAAAGTGCAGGAAAGTTGTCTTTTTTTAAAAACTGGTGATGCTAAGTAGTGAAACAACCAAGCCCTTAATAGCATCGTTGCTGTAGTTTTAAGGACTGTGAGGAGAGAAACACTTTTTATTACAGGCCATGGTAAACATAGACAAGTCACTGCACTGGATACACAGACCTTGTCTTCAGGCCTCAAACAACTATTATCGAAGCCCAATTCTGCTTGACCTTCAAGAGCACTGCATGATAAACTATTATTTTCATTGAAAATATTATAATCTCAGGCCCAACCATGAGCTCTTGTTAATTTATACTAACAAGCTGTGCCCTTAGAAGTTAATGAATCCACCTTTTTGGGCTCTGGTACAACACAGCAAACTTGTTCACTTTGTTGAAGTATCTTCAGCTGCTGGTGTGTCAATTTCAAGTTGGAGGAACATCAACATAGCAACATGGAGGAAGAGCTTTTGCAGCAGTTGAGCACCACTCAAAAAACATGTTGGCCCATGTGCTGCAGAACCATGCTCCTCTCTTACCTTCCCATAGCTTTGCAGCATGCTAGGAGGTCTGGACACAACCTGGAGGGGTAGACATCTTGGAAAACCCATCCTACTCATGCCATAAATCTAGGCAGCCAGGTAATGGAGACATCCTGGCAATGCCTGTCTGAAAAAAAAGTCTCTGCTCAGTACAACCACAAATGCCCCAACTAGGGACCAAAGGATTTGCAGTTCAGGCATCTGTGGCATCCTTCATGAGCCCTGATGGCCTTGGGAGCAGAGTACTTTCCTACACCTGTACCACGGGACTCTGATTAGGAGTTAGTCGGTTAGAGACTGCCATCTGTAATGTAAAGTGGTACTTGGCTTCCAAACCTGGCATTCGCCCCGCCATCCAAGCAGCATGGCCCTTCTCTTGGCTCTGCTGCTGCACTCCTGCAGGGGAGTGCTGCACAGGACATGGCCCCAGCAGTTTTCAAGTGCTTTTTGGCTGGACACCACTGGATCATCACACTGTTGGTGAGATATATAGGGGTGGTGTAGTCTCCTTGAGCACAATAGAAAGAATGGCCTTTCACTGTTTTATTTTCGTAGTATTCATACATTAAAAAAAATAATTAATTGTTTCACATTTAAAAGAGCTGAATTTTTTTTTATTAAATTGAGTATTTGAGGATGTTTTTTAAAAAAAGCCCTTATTTCAAATAAAAGAACAGCAAATGGACTTGCTGCAGTGGGAGAGCAGGAATGATAATCTATAAGCAGTGCAGAAACATGGCAACAGGTTTGCCTCAGTCTCTAATATCAGCTCTCTCCAGCTGTCACCAGCCCTGGAAAGGGCAGCAGGAGAGATATAACCTGTCATTCAAAACCTGGTTTTTACTCTGAAAAATGCTTATAAGTACTAGTGTCTTCAGATACGAAAACAAAATCCATCTAAGCAGTAGCTTACCTTAAATTCATTAGTCACAAATATAAAAAACCCTGTATCAAATAACTACCTTTACCCTCCTGAGGCTCTAGCTGGATATTTTTTCCCATTATTTCACACAGCTGGGAAAAAGCTGGGCTAGCCACCCTCTTTCATGGCTGAGAATATTGCCAAAGAGGTAACTTGCCCTTCAGAGGTTTATAAGAAAAAGGAGATCGCCTGCAACTACTTCCCCTGTCACTGCATGAAACGCATACTTCAGAAATCCTCCAGCACTTGGGGCCAGGTGAGCAGCCCCAAGTACTGATGTACCTATATATGTGTAAATATATATATATATACATACTGACACTGGATGGGCTTCAGCTGCTGTGCATTGGGGCTCTTTGGGGACAAAGAAGAAGGGGTGCTTGGTTCCCCCTGAGCAAGGAGAGGTTTCACTCAGTCCTCCCAACCAGGGAACCATAAGGTCCCTCCTACCCCTTGCTGGCATGGGCTTGCTCTGCCCCTTACAGGGGTTTAGCACACTGCTGAGGAGTTTTAGCAATGTTTGCTGGGGTATTGAAGGCCCAAGAATAGGATGGCTGCCAGAGACCATAGCCAGCTCTGCCACGCCGAGGGCCAGCTTGGCCATTCGCCAGGATCATAAGTGAAGTGGTTAATTTGCATCTAAATTACTTAGGATTTTAATCAGAGATTAATAAACAAAGGTTTCAGTAATTATTTATACAGATCACAGCAACAGTGCTTTGCACAACACAATGTCCATCATCGTTTGCTCTTGGGGCTGCAGATAAATATGGCTGGAAAAGAAAAACCTGCTGTTCCGCTGGACCAAACTTCTCCAAGTGTGGTTCTCACTTTGCAGTGGCTGGTGCTCTGCTAGACCACAGCCTCTATCTTTCCTTATCCTCCTCTTCCTCACCAGGAGCCCCCCTGCTTCAGCATGGCCCCAGGTGTCTTGGGCTGCCATCCAGACCCCCTGCATTGCCATGCTTGGACCCCTCGGCATGAGGTGACCCTGCTAAACAGCCCTCCACTTTAGCAACAACCTTTGCTGCTTCTTCATATCACATCAAGAAAAAAAAAAACCCAACGTGTCAGTCTTCACTGGCAGAGAATCAGCTGCCTACACTGTGACTTTGGCAGCTAGAGAGGCACTGATGCAGGGCAGGCACAGACCAGTGCCCTCTGGGAAAGGTAGCAGAGAAACCATCTCTTCTCCACAAATGCTTCATGTTGAACTAACACAGTGGCTTGGGAAGATTTATACTTCCACATATTAGCTTTAACTCCCAGATTTGTCAGTTGGTTTGTCCTGTTGATTCCCCCCTCATACTCTCTTCATGCATGCATGTACTACAGTTTGGTTCAAAAAAGAAGAGATTGGACTTCAAGTTCTCACAATCTCAACAATTTAGCTTTATGCTGCTATAGTTAGTCCTATGAAAATAGAGGATTTTAAGTCAATACTGCCTAGGAACTGTTGTTGCATTCAAGAGAAAGGAAAAATGATCTCTGTCATTACTTAAAGAAATGCAAGGCCAAAAAAAAAAGGCCTGAGCTCTGTTCTGCACAGCCACATCAGTACATTTAGCAAAGCAAGGTCAAGAGAGACACCATTATATAATAAAGCAGCAGCTCACTAGTCCCTTTTTAAGGAATCTCATCCCTAGACATTGCTAAAGAAAAAACTGCTCTAGCAGGAAGGTACTGGAACACATCGCTAGCATGACATGGGTGTTTTTCCAAGAAACTTGAATTGGTCTGGGCTTTATGTTTCATTTCCCTCAGCAATGCTAGGCAAGAGCAGGCACAGCAAGACTATTCTAGCTTACATTTTGTTAGTGGCTTGCAAACGAAACTCAACAGCTTAACAGTTTAACACAGCTGGGGATATTCAGCTTCAATGACTAAATATGCCTGAAAGATGTCATAGCTGACTTGGAGGATTTTACATTTATGCTGCCCAAAGACTCTTTGTAACACTATTTGTCACTGAAGGTAATTGGCCCTGCTCAGTCTCTGCATTCAACAAAGAAATGCTCCAGATTTTCCTGCCATGGGGGAAGAAGAGACTGTTTTTCAGTCCATCTTGGTAGTGGCTTTCAGGATTTCTTTTCTAAAGAAAAGAAAGCAAATAAATTTACAGCTGTTTCTGAGAAGGCCTGCTATGCAGGAACGAACATCACAGGGATGAACAGAGATGGGGACAGGAGGAGAGGAAACATTACTTCTAAGAGATTTGCAGCTTCTCTTGCCTGTTAGCAAGTCCCTGTGAATGTCTGGCCATACAGCACACAATTTTTCTCTCCTCCCTACTGCTTCTGACTTCTTGAAGTTGTACCTGTCCTTACCTTCCACAGGCAACTGCCACTAGCACTGACTTTTACCTCTGAGACATTTCTGTCTGAACTACCCGCTGCCGGCCTCCTCCTAACCTCATTTTCCTCCTGGGGTGCTGGAGGGCTGATGGCCCTTCCCCATCAGCACTCAGTTTCCCCCCAGCAAGCATACAACAGGTCCTAGCTCCAGCCCAGGTGAGCATTGCTCCTGGTTCAGGTTATTCTGCTGAGGGAAAACCTCATTCATCTTTCTCACTTCAGTGTGCTGAAGGTACCACACAAGCACCCTCTCAAAGTCTTCCTCTAGCTAATTCTTTGGAGCCTGGTGGGGCACTGAGGGGGCATGGAAAGAAATGGATGGATGAAATGAGTGGAAAAGAGCACCAGAACCTCTGGAGGAGCTGTCATATGGACTGCTGCTAAGTACAGTTGAGCACAAGAGTTCCTTTCTCGCTGCTGAATACGCAGTTCAATGAAAACTTCCATAGTACCTACAAGGAGGTTAGTGAGAAGATGTAGCATGCTAGTTGAACAAGAGACCGTGGTCTCGTCCAGCAGAAGCAGGTGCCACCATCTCCCAGTGTATTCAACGTGCAGAGCCTTGAGGAAGGAGAGGCTCCAACTTCAATTGGGGCTCCTTTTACATGCCCTGGCATTAAAGGCTGTTATTTACAGTGTTTCACAAGGGAATGGGGGCCATTAGGATCCATGTGGCCAGGGAGAGGAGAGAGGTACACTTGCCTCCCCAAGCAATGGGTGGTACTATGGGCACTAAGGAGTTTGGTAGCTTTGGCATTACCCTCTGCTAACTCACATCTGTGACTGCCTGCCAGGAGGGCTGCCTGATGTGATGAAGATGCTCATGGGTGAGCTGCCTCATCGTCAGCTCCAGGGTGAACCATACAATCTCATCTTTGGGGATCAAGAAGAACGTGATTCTCATGAAGGTGAGCACTGAAAAAGGGACAGAAGAAACAGTCTGCAGCAAGTTTCCATGCAGTCCCCACAAACGCTGAATGCACCACCAGCCCAGCTCCAACTGGCATCTTGTGTGGCTTTCAGTTCTCTTATTCATGCCTATCATGGAAGGGATTGACACGTCAGAAAATTTCCTGCATCCCGACTGTAAAAATAGAGCCAAAGTAGGACATTTCCTTCTCTACTTCAGGGCTCATTCTTTGTTACTGAAGCACATCATGTAACAGTTTGCAATTAAAACCATCAACAGCATGGAAGGCCACACCACAATAGCTTTGTAGTCAATTATTTGATTTATAATTAAACATGCAGAATTTCAGCTTACTGACTAGAAAGTAGGACAAGTACTTGCTGTTTGCCTGGTTCTAAAAAAAAAAGCAATCCAGGGACCCAGGCTGCAGTTTCTATAGCATGGATAATTTCTCTCCTCCAGCATGGGCTGTCTGGACAATGAGCAGGTTAGAACAAGGTACATTTCAGGATGTAAAATTTAAGTATTACCATAGCAACAATTAGAAACCCCAAAATAAACAAACAGCCGGTGGCTATGAGAGCTCCTCAGTCATCTGGGAAGGCACGCTGAATAAGACACAGAGAGCACTGCAACATGTGGGTCAGGTTGGCGTGTTCTCTCCACGTGGTGATGTTCTCCTGGATTCATTGACGCTGCTGCAGCATGGTAATTTTGCACAGTGAGTCAGCGTTTCAAATCAACCCTGAGGACAGAAATTTCCAGCTACTTTTTCACTCACACACCAATGCCATGTTGTCCATCCTTCCTTCCTTCAACAGTGAGGAAGATTTGAAGGTGGTCCTTGTGTCAAAAGTCCTCCAAAGGACACAGCAGTTCTGTGGGTTTTAGGTCTAAAATAAAAGAATAAAGAAAAGGCCAAATACGTGAGCATTCTCAGTCTGACTGATGCCCTGAACTTTATTTTTTTAACTCTCCAAATCCTCGCTGTTTGTGAGCCAGCCAAACAGGCATGGGGCTGTATAGATCTCTGCTGAGCACACCAGGTACGTCTCCCTGGTCAGGCCTTGCAGTTCTTTACCTGGCTTTCAGTTTTTATGCACATAAAGTGATATACAGCCTACTGCATGGGCATCCTGTGCACAACATGTGGTGTGCTATGGCTAACAACAGTTTTACCCAGCTGATGATGAGCAGAGCAGTATACTGGATGTAGCCAATTCATGCTGTGTTCTCTGAGAAGCAGTAAGCGTATCTTGAAGGCTGTTACACTTTCCTAACCACTTCACACAATTAGTCTTGAGGGCCTTTTTAGAAAATTTCTGTAAAATGTACTCTCTCCACTGCTCTCTTGTACTCATTAGATTACATTTTTCTCTTCTGCAGCTTTGTAAGAGGCCACTAGAAACTCCCAGGCTCTCTGCCTCCACTGGGCATACTGAAAGTCTTATGAGAGCCGCCAAGTCCCAATTCCTCTGGGATTCCCATGCTCATGTAATGAGAATGAATGCTGGGCCACAATTCATTGTCCAAGATCCCAAACATCTGTTTGTGGGAAGAAGATTTTTATATCCATACAACTTATTCTAAAACTGACTTTCATGTGAACGCAGTGTTATTTATGCTCAAGAGTTGGACAAACACCATGTGGAGGCCTATAGCATCACTGGAGCAACAGAAAGACTTCAGGTTGTGAGTGGCCAAATGTGCATGTATCTAATGTGTTTCTTACCTGGAGAGTGGACATATCTACCTATGCAGACAAAGCTATCATTACTTCTCCCATACTTTAGCTTTGAACATCACCTTTCAGGTCATGATATGACAGTGAAATAAGAGCTGATTAGTGAATATCTGCATTTTCCACCCTTTGACAGTAGAAAAGGGGCTTTAGTTGACGATTTGTAGATCGGGGCGTTTCTACACCCGCTTGCAACAGTGCCTTCCTACCAGTGAAGGAAGGTGAACTGTTCTTCATAGATAAGACTACCTGCCTGGTCAGCAGAACAACCTACCTGTTTGCATGTGATATTTCATGGAGGTGAAACAATAATGGTGCCTGCCAGGGGATTGTTTCAGGAGTCAGGTTTCAGCTTGGTCAATAAGAAGTACACCTTAGTGCAGAAGTAGCTCTGCTCTTCTCACCAGCCTAGCCCAAATGTAGCTTCCAAAAGCATGGATTATTTTGGCATCATAGTGGTTGCACGATGCAGATTCCCATCTTGGGAAGGTTGCAACAATTGGTTGTACACCTGGCAAGGGTTCAACGGAGCTCAGAAGTGTTCAGCCTGTGGGTCAGGTTGCAAGACTGAAAAATCAGTGACATTTAGTAAATGACAAACAATAAATATTCTTTTTGTGGGTTTGTTGCAATTAACACAACAATAGAAATAGTCAGCATGGTTAAAATTTTCATACAGAAAAGCAAACATGTCCAGAGTAGAAATGACTGGATTAAAATGCAGCAAAATAAATCAAGGAGAAACAGCCACCTATATAAACATATATTTCACTTGATGCATTCTTCTTGTTCAAGCCCCATGCCTGAGCAGACAGTCAGCAGTGGATTTTTTTCCTGTTTTCATGTTCAGGACACAGAAACACATGCTTTGTGACCCAAAGATCAAATAATAGAGTTCTAAATTCATATTATACCCAGTGGTTTTACACCCACCAGACATCAATTGTTAAAAATAAAATTAAGACCATTTAACTATATTTTCCTTACTTTGTCATCTGGCCTTTTCCCCCCCCCAAATTAACTTTTCATCTGCACAGGGCAGCAGTTTAAACATGAAGCAACCAACTGGGATTTTTGTATGACTAAATGTTTTCCCCCAGAGTCTGGGAAATGTTTGCATCAGCTGTTGCCAAATCATGCTTGCCTCCCAGCTAGCACATGGCCATGGCCTCTTGCTAGGGAGAGGATGATGTTTCTCTGACCCCACTAAATTGGACATCAGATGACTCAAGAGTAGCATGAAAAACTCTTCTTCCTCCCAAATCATTGCATGGGCCTAACGGTGTACTGAGTGTAGTTATTTACCTCTCTACAGTGGAAAACACTGATTTTCCATGCAGGCTTGACCCAGCACACAGTGAGGTAGCTGCAAAACACAAGGCTGCTTTTTTAAGCAGCCTAAAGGAGATGCAGCCTGAGACAGAACCCAGGTCTTCTCCCCAGACCTCACCCTGGCTTGTGATTCCTTGGGAGATAGGAGGATCCTTTTATTTTTCAGACAAATACGCAGAGCACCAGCAGAAAATAGAAGCCCCTGGCTGGACTAAAGCCACTGGAAGGAAACCACTGGCACATCTGAGCTCTCTCGGGAAGGCCAGCATGCTTAGGCAGGCATTTCAGCCAGGTGGCAAAGCTTCTGCCCAGCATGGCAATGACACATCAGTGGACTGTGAGGATCATCTTATATGCACCTATTCAAGCACCAACTGTGTGGGTTTTGCTGATATACCTTTAGTAGGACAAGAACACCAAAGAGAGTGTGGAGTTCACCTCCAGGGAGTGCAAGAGCCTCCCCCACAGTGCATCCTGTCCAGCCACGATTAAACCATAATGGTCAATGGCATGGAACCATGTTGTCAGGACAGAGCAGGGTTGCCCACAGGTGCTCACTGCAGCCAGTGATTTTGAATGTTACAGAATCACAGAATCAGCTAGGTTGGAAGGGACCTGTTAAGATCATCTAGTCCAACCAATGGGGGGGAAAAAAAAATCAAAAAAAAACCCAACAACCATAAACAACACACCACACCACCCAACACTAAACCATATCCTTGAGCACGAAGTCAACTTCTCTCTTGAATACCTCCAGGGATGGTGCCTCAACCACCTCCCTGGGCAGCCCATTCCAATACCTGATAACCCTTTCAGTAAAGAAATATTTCCTAATATCTAACTTGAACTTCCCCTGGCGCAACTTGAAGCCATTACCCCTTGTACTATCATCTGTAACTTGGGAGAAGAGACCAACCCCTGCCTCTCTACAGCCAGTTACTAGTTACCATCATAGCATTGCCCTTTGCTTTCCCCACACACCACCACCACCACCACCACCCCCTTGCTAGTCCCCGGCTATTTTCTTTAGTAGACAGGAGTATATTTTGCTTTTCTTTCTCATTAATGCCCCAGCCCTCCAGTGAAACATCGAGAGGTTTCCACTCATCACACTTGCCATTTCACCAGCTGTACAATGTACCTCTGACTGCTGGCAAGTACTGAATGTTTTGGTTTTGCCTGCTCGCTTTCCTGTGGTCCGCAATTTCTCATGTGTGGATGGCTGTTGCCTATTTTGCCTCCCTTACGGCTTCCCATGTGTATCTCTAGCAGGAGGCCTGACTGCAGACAATCTGTACCTGGGACAGCCTAGGAAGGTAGTAAGTGGTAGCTGGTTCCTCCCCAAAGCTAGCTATATATTTTCTTTTTCTGTGGCCAGCGTGCACAAATCACTTCCCATAGCCAGGTGTCTGAGACTTACCCAGCATGGCCTGGCTCTCTCCCAACAAGCCTGTGCTCTCATTTCAAATCTGAGGAGCAATTTGTCACTGAAAGCGTGCAGAAAGCCCAAGTAGTTCTCATCGGTAATTGGCACCGAAAAACGGTTGTCTTTTTTCCATGAAACTTGCTAGATCTCATTACTGGAACTTCGTTTCTAACAGCCACACTGTCAAACATTGACTGGCACATTAAGAAGTATTAAAACTAATGTGGCAAGTGTCAAAATCCAGTCCATGTCGCCAAGCCTCACACCTTGCTTTTTCATTATGCTCATTCAGTCGCAAAATTCGCTTGCTTATTTGCAGGGAGTGTGAGAGCCATTAGGGAGAATTGAAGAGGATCTGCTGAAACTGAGGAAGAAAAGCTTAAGCATCTGCACAGAAGGGAGGGAGGAGAACTTCTGTATGTTAGTTTAAGGCGACGTAATTAGGACTGTACATACTCCTCGGAGAACAGAAATCACCTGGAATACAAGCCTGCGGTCCAAAACCAGCCTCATCCTGGAAATGCTGGTCTCTGCTGTATGGTTCCTCAGACAGGGTTAGGGTAATTAAACCTGCAGATTCACGAGCATGGCAAAAACAGGGAAGAACTTGTGGAAAGGAGGGAGCCGCTTCCATTTTGTTATCACTCGGTGGAGGTAGTGAGGGATTTAGCTGATTACACACGCCGCACCTAATCTTTCATTCCCCGGCACCTGCCTCTCACAGGGGCTCTCGTCAGATAATGAGGGGTGACACACGGTGTGAAGTGCCAGCCCTATCTAATCGATGCTGTCATCGCCACTGTCACAAGGAAGCGCTATGGGAGATAAATTTAAGCCTGACTGGTGTGTAGAAGGATTCGGGGGCTGTTTGTTGCTATTTTTATGCAGATTCTCTAACAAAGAGGTTGGAGGAGAACTGCTGAGTTACTGATCATGAGAAACAATTTCAGCTAATTAGTGTTTCCGACCCATATTAGAAGGGCATGTATTTTTTTTTTTTTTTTCCTGGGTAATGTTAAAATTTATCTTGCAGGCTTTAGTCTGATGTAGAGGCCTTGCTGAAACTGTCAGACTTAGCATTGCAGTAGCTGGTTTGGGGATCTGCTTTGTGCCACTCTTTTAACTCTTTGAATGCAGTTTCCCCAAATAAGCTTTGGCTTTTCAAAGGTCAGGTATGAACTTACATTTCATGGCACCATCTGAGCTCACATGAACAAGTACATAACAAAACAAATGCCTGAGTGGGCAAATTATTCCTTTAAAGACTTAAGTTTCAGTTTGATTCTTCCAAGAGATTATTATAAATGACTGTGGGAAAATGATGAAAAAATGCATGTAAGGTCCTTTCATAATACTTGCACTGGGAAATATAATAAAAGGGAAAGAATTCCCCTTTTGTCTCTATTTTCTTGCATAATCCTTGGTGTTAAAGCTGTGATTGTATCTCTAAGCCCTTTTCTTAACAATTGCTAGTAGTAATGTGCCAGCCATGTTTAGCACAGACAATAAACTCAGACCTGGTCACACAGAGGTTTACACCCAAGTTTAGACTCCTGTACTGTGAAGAACCTCCTTGACTTAAAAAAACCTGTCCCCGGTACAGAAATGTTGAGTCCCTGCTTGAAGTCCTACAGCAGGACTGGAAGTCACGACTTCTCAAGTGGTCTGATCCAGCTCAGCTCTATATCATCTGTACAGAAAACTCCCTGCTGCCTGACATTTGCAGAAGACTACCCACACAAAAACAAATAGCACAATTTTGGCCTCAATCCGAGGCAATTTAAGATAAAAAGTTGAAAATATTTTCACATTTATTTTTCTTGAGCCAATGAAAGGAGTGTTTGACTGTCTATGGTGCTAACTTTCATTAGCATTTTGGAGCGTACACAGCCTTTACTTTGTTTGCAATGAGTGTAGCTGCTGTTTAAAGGACTGAAAAGTGAAATCCTCGGAATCAAAATTCTGTGGGCTAACTCCAATCCACAATAACCCCCCCATATGTGTCTTTAAGATGCAATGCTGCAGCCCTTGGTAGGGGTTGCAGTAGGGTCACCCTGCAAATGACTTGGCCAGCAGCAGGGTACTTGCACCTGTAGGAATATCACCTCCATTTCCACACTGTTTTTGAGTGTTGCGACTTGCAAGCAAGGGCACCAAGTGAGAGACCAAAAGAAAATGTGTTTGAGCCATCCACACTTTCCTACGGGAGACTACCAAGGCCCCCAGTAAACCTCAAATCTAACCTGCAGGTTGTCAGTAAGCAAATGAAGTGTGTGCAGACCACGTGGGCTGGGTACCAAATAGGCTGAGTACCAAATGGGCTGAGCTGCTCTGAGGCCAACAACCACGCGGTTTCTGCAGCTGAACGTCTGAGAGTCTGAAGACACTTTTTTTTGGACAAGCAGAAAATCCAAACAGACTCTCAGAGTGATGAAGTCTGTCAACTGACTGCAGTGTGGGGTTGAAACCCATTTCTTCATCCCTACTCTCACCTCCAGCATCCAGACTATGATTCTGGGTAGTGAAACCCTACTGTTGAGCTGACGTTCTGATCTCTCTGTAACCAAGCAAATGTTTAAAGGATGTTATCATATTTTATTTCAGAAGAAGAAAACATAGATTGCTTTTTCTTTTCAGAATTTATACTTTCTGTTGCTGCATAAGATTTTAGAAGAAATATTCATACAGTCATTTTTGGTAAATCTGTTACTACGGAAATTTTGCAAAAAGCCTCATGCGAGCTCTGCTCTGACCCACCCCAGTCAGGGATTTCACTTACTGAAGACTAAACGCTGATCACCAGATCAAGACCAACATGTGCAATTTCGTGTTTCTTCAAAGAGATAAATTACGACCAGATTACAATGCACAGACCCTGCAAGGCCCATAAACAGCTTCTCAGTTCCTCCCTTGAGTGAAAAGAAAAGCAAAGCTATTGTCAGCAGACTTAGATTCCCCTTGCAGCAATCCCTATGCCCACAGAAAAATTCTCAGTTCTCCCAAAGCCGAAATACTTCTAGAAGACCAGCTTTCTAAGGTAGGCTCACTCTTCTCCCTTGTGTCTGGAGACAATCTTTAATTATTGAGAAATAATTATAATGTTACGAAGGGCTCTTCTGCATGCAGCAGAGTAATGAAAAAGGGAGAAAAATGGTAGATTCAGATTAGTATTAAATTAAATAAACTCATTTTCAAAGTTCAACGTGGTTTACTTGTTGCTCTCTCTGTCAACTCTATTCAACGCTTCTTATAGTTCAGCCACCTACTCTGCTACTTATTTCACATCTTTCAATTGGGAATGAGCCTGACCGAAAACCAGAGGTAGGATTGCTCCAAACATTGTCAAGATGTGACTGAAGTTTACCCTAACATGCTTGAGCTTTAGGAAATCCAGGTTTCTCTGCATTTCCTGTGGCTTTAGGTGCATCTCTGCTGTTCCTGTCCTTCTTCACTACTTTTCCAGCATGACTTAACATAAACAGGAATGCCTGGTCATGTTTTCCATTTGGGACACGGTGTTCCAAGTGATCTCCACTTGTCGGTGTGTGTTAGTTCCAGTTTAACAAAGGTGGCCAAATACCCGTTTTAATGAGAACTAGTTCTGTACTTTTCAGTTTATGCTCCCAATCAGATTAGACAATTAGGTCAGCACAAAGAAATGTATTTGTGATACATTGTGCGAATTGTGAGCTATGTCTTGGTCCACGCCCATGTCTCTACAGATGGAATTGCATTTGGGGAA
Organism: Pedionomus torquatus; assembly: GCA_013398155.1. Taxonomy (NCBI): domain Eukaryota; kingdom Metazoa; phylum Chordata; class Aves; order Charadriiformes; family Pedionomidae; genus Pedionomus; species Pedionomus torquatus. Next base: position 322,385 of record VZRU01004739.1, read on the forward strand.
AACTTGGTCCGTAGCATATCATTTACTCCTCACTGAGGAAGGAAAATTATTTCAGGTAGAATCCACACTTATTGTAAATGCAGAAGTCACCAGGTGGGGAAGACAACCCATGTCAGGGGCTAGGGCTGACCAAGCATCCCCCTCAAATACTCACAGAGCATAGAAATCCTCCCTGCCAGCAAAGTTAAGAAACCATAAGCTGAAACCTGTGTGAGAGATCCCTTGGTCCAGGCCCTTTAGAAAAACAAGTACACTGGTTACAGCTGTTTCACCCACCTTGTTTTTTATAAACCCAACAAAAAGACTTGAATGGGTAAAACATATGAGAAGTTGCTTTGAACAAGAGATCTGTATGGTTGCCTTCCAGCTTTGAGGTAGAAATATGTGATAGTGGCATCTCTAGCATCTGTTATGAAATTAAGTTGCTCTCATCAAATAGGAATATTCAAGCTATTCCCCTGGAGATATAAAGAGCCACTTCTGCACTATCTTAGAAGTGTGATTTAGGCACAGAGAATTTAGGTCCAGGCATTGAAAGAGAGAAACTGAAAAAAATAATTTACACGGATGTTAGCACTCTAATTGAGAAGTGATGCTTTCAATGAGCAAAATCTGGTTTGGGATCACAAATCACAGCTATGTATACAGGATAAACTGAGAAAAAGGCAGAAGACTTTGGAAATAGCATTGCTCTCCTAGGAGTCTCCCCATGTTTGAGGACATAGTCGCAGCATATTCCAGATGACCTCACCAAACCACCAAGTTTATCTCCAACACAGATGGGTGTTGTACTTGTGTTGATGTCCATGGAGGCAATTGAGACTGTCAACAGAAAATCTGAGGGTGGATTTTCATTCCTCTGAAATGGATTTGTTTTTGAGACATGTTTTTCTCCTCAGGTCCCTCCCCTCAGCTTTCACTGAGTAGAGCGTAGTGGATTAGACATGCACAGTCAGCATCATGTGCTGCACTCTTGCCTCTGCAGCAGAAAAAGAAGCAGGGGTGTCTTGGCAAAAAAGAAAACACTTGCTATCATCCCCTTCATCTTCTCATAACCCTTTTAAGACTAAGACTTTTGGCTCCTGAGGCTAGCTAGCTTTCTGCACCCACACGGTAGCTAGCATATCCTGCTGTGTGAGTCCTGCCTCCTTGTCCACCTTTATCAACCCTGACTCCTGGGGACTTACTGTTCCTACATGGGTCTTTTTGCAAACCATGAAAGGGCCAACAAGGTGAACTATTAACCCTTTGCATGGATGTTGTCACGCTGTTGATTCCTGTGGTGAACAAGACGATAAAGACCACCAGGCTCAATCGGAAATCAGGACTGAACCGGAATGAACTGCGTAAGTGTGGAAGTGCAAAGGACATTATGAAGTCAACTGTAGGCGTTCTTCAGCTGTAGGAAAAATGAGTATAAAAGAAGCAGAGCTACACGAATTTTGAGTCAAAGTTTAAAGACTTTCTTGCAGGGACCAAAGTCGTTTCCTCTGCCTGAAAAGCTGACTCATCCCTGGGTATTGCTGGAGGGTCCTTTGAATGGAGTCAGCTATGAGGTTAGTTTCTGCAGGGTGAAACAACCTACAGCGGAGACACAGCGATCTGTATGCATAATTTAAGAGGGCAGATTTATGAGAGATTAGTGCTGTCTCCTGGTTTTACACAATGTATGCAATTAAGTGTCAGATCTGTCAGTGTTTACATCTCCATGCACAAGCAGAACATCACTTTCCTGAGCTGCTCTTTATCACTCGTATCACACTACCATGATTAAAAACATTAACATGTGGCTGGCCAGGCAGCCTACTGGATCACGATACTTGAAGAAATGGGGTCAGTCCTTTTTTCTGATATGCTGATTGATTCCTAAGGAGGGATGTCTCACTCTACAGGGACTGGAGTGCAAATCAATGAAGGGACATACTCATCTCAAACAATATATATATCCTAAATTCCTTAAATATAACTCCATAGAAATAATTTCCCCATTCCCCAGTGAGTTCAAATCTGCATGTTCATATGCCCACTCTTATATATCTCATCAGAACTGCACTGCTCACCCCTGTTAAGACTCCCAGTTTCTCTGTTCCCTTGCTATATCTCTTGACTAGCTCTTCCTAGTTTGCCTCAAGCAAATTTGTGGGATCTAATCTGCCCCAAAATCACAGTTTGTGCAGTGTGAAAATGACAGTGTTTTACACCCTAGGTGATGAATTAGAGCAAAGGGTTATTTTGGGGGGACTGCTCCCAAAAATACTGGGGATCTGCATTCAATTCTGTCCTCAGAGAGCTTAAGGGAATCAAATTAATTCCAATCCTGAGGGGGATCATGCAGGGGAGAACAGTTCTTGCTGCAGAAAATTTGAAATTTGGCCAGAGAAAAGAAGATCCAGGCCATGCTTTAAAAATTATCTAGATTTCACAAAAAAATATAACCTCCCCATAGTGAGGGGGTTATTTTTTCTTTTCTTCCTCATGTAATTACTATTTATTGATTACATGCAAAGTGGAACAGATTCCAGCATGAGAGATCTTCTCTTGGAATTACTTTCTCACTGAATGATAAGAGAAAACTATTTTGTCTAAAACTCTTCAGTACAGGAGGGACTCCTGTACTCTTTAATAAGATCCTTAATAAGGTCTTGTTGCATCACCAAATGTGATATCAGCAATGGAAAGAACAATCTCTTCTTGAGCTTTGCAGAAAGACTTTCAAGCGCTTACTACTAGGAAAAGGGATGGGGAGTCTCACTATGAAGACTGAAGCCAACATCTCTGAGAGAAGCAAGTGGAAGCCTTGTCCCCTCTATCAGCTTTCCCACTGGCAAGAGACTTGTCCTTTTGTTGATAAAAATCTGAGGCTGGAAACTGAGGGGATGAGTGTCAGTCAGTTGCCTCAGTTTCCCTGGGAAGACCTCTGTGTGCAGAGCCTGCAGTGGCCTTCTGTGTCTCTGCAGACACCGTGGACCAAGGTGTTTCGGTTGGTGCACATCACCACTTAATTAGCAGCTTAAGGCAGTGCTATTACCTTTCCAAGCAGCTTGGTGATGGTTTTGAGGGATGGGATTTGGAGTTTAAAAGACTCAGGCATCCTTATTCCTAATGTTCAGAGGTACACTCTGAGTGCTTGTCCTGCTGAGGTGATGAGACACACACGGCTCTTCAAGAATGCAATTTATCCCATCCTGAATTGTCCCTTGGCCAGGGGGCTTCTTACTCTGTGATGTGACGGCCAGCAACTTGGTAGCTGACCTCTCCAGTGCCCTGCTTTGCCTCACTTCAGTACTCATTACAGTATCCAGCAAGACAGGCAGCTCTTCATGCCACGTGTATCACCTCAATGTCTGTAGGTTGAAGCTAGTGGGAAGTTGCCACAGACAATAGGGAGGTTGCCTACATCTCCAGCTCCCATCTTCATGATTTACTTGCAGAGATACAGGCACCTGTAGGAAACATCTTCTAGGAAACTGTTGTTCTCACAGTAAAGAGGGCAAAAAGACACAGCAGCCTTGTAGACCTGTGATACAGGTCCTGGTATTGGCACAAGGTTTCTTCTTCCAGTATGAGGTCTAACTTTAGTCTTCCTTACTTAGAGGATCAACCCCTAAACATCCCCACAATGCAACTGGGCTCACATCCTAAAGTGCTCAAGAGATATGAATGGAGAAAGGATAACAAAGGAAACATAGATAAATACACAAGGTACCAACCAATGCAAATGTTATTTTGCATATTTACTTCTTCAACAGTAACATACCCATATTCTGGACCAACTATGTGCTGACAGATGACTTAGCAATATTTTCATGTTAAAATCTTTATCTACCCTTTTTTAGGGTGCTGGCTTTCAAGAAGCTCTTCTGAAGTGCTGACCCTCTTTATATATCTTGCAGAAAACCTAATGCCTCATGTGAAGCTAACTCTTGGCCCTGGTGAACAGGTGTGGCCAGTAATGTAGGAACCAGCTGTGGTGGGCTATGAGTTACTAACCAGTTTTGTCTGCCCTACCAACCCTGCTCTTTCCATCCAAACTTTTTGAGCCTCACTAGCAAACACACCAAAACCCAGAAGGACATTCGGGTAAGTCAATGGGATCCTCCTGCAGCAGTATGTGCTCCTGAATGCTCCTGTGCTCTGGTTTGTGTGCTGGACTTGGGAGGGGTGACCTGTGCCCAAGAAGTAGTGGATCCTCATGTGACTGAGGCCTTAATCTTGATTCATCTTCGAACGGATGGATTACATCTGTGCTTAGGTATCTAGCCACTAATCTCTGCACAAACGCCAACAGAACGACAATGAAATGTCCCATGAACTTCAGTTGGAGTTCTAGTTAGCACTGCAAACTAGACGATGAAAAATTGTTGCAGGGTTAAGTCTTGGGAAGCTAAAGCAATGTGGCCTGATTTCACAGAGAGTCTGCTGAGCCCTCAGATCTCCTGTTGAATTCAAAGGAGCGGTAGGTTCTCGGCACTTCAGAAAATCAGTTTGTGCCAGATTTTTATAACAGAATGATGCCATGCTGCACTTAAAAATAAACATTTTCCCCCCTGTTCCCTCTCTGTGTCCCATTTTAACTCTTTTTTTTTTTTTTTTTTTCCCCCCACTGGACTTTATCCATAGTTTTCTCAGTATGAGCAAAGGAAAAAAAATGCATAAGTTTTAATTAGAAATTAATCTTCAACCTACAATGTAAGTGAGGCTTTAAAAACCCATCAAAAAAAAGTTACAAAGCCTGTTATCCTCAGTTACAAAATAAATATGCAAACTACGTCACCATATTCTTCATAAATATCTTTCAGCTGTTCTTTTTAATAAAAAAAAATATGAACCCTTCTGTATTATTCTGAGTTTAAAGCAGCTCAAATGTTTGGTCTACCAACTTTGACAATGTCTCTTTAAGTTTTCTGATTCTTGTGGAAGATCTAGCCCTGGGGTTTTTTG
>VZRU01004739.1:327422-339286 GCA_013398155.1 Pedionomus torquatus
ACTCTCTTACTGAAGTGGCTGAGGCTTAGAAGGGTTTTTTATTATTATTATTTATTTTATTTTATTTATTTATTTATTTATTTTGCAGAATGACCTTGTTTCCAGCTCCAATTTCATGAGAAAATGTGATTGTGTCAGAATTTTCCTTTGGAGAGAATTTTCATTTTACGGATCTGACAGATTTTCAATTTCATGCTTTGATTTGAAGTTTCTGTGATTCTTTTCCTCTTACATTTTAATCTGACAGCCTGTAAGGCTAGCGGGACATATTCTCAAATTTTTGCATCACGAGGTCTGCGTTCTATTTCTGGTCTAATCTCCAGACTTGCTATGTAATTTCAATAATATGAATATATGAGTGAGTTTGTGTCTGTGTGTATTTTGCTGTGTGCTGTCCTTTAGATATATAAATAGGCATTTGAATATGCAACTATATGCATAGAAGGCAGTAATGCTTACCCACCCTATTTCTATTAATGCTTTTGAGTATTTTAAGTCTCTTGGCTGTGAAAGAAAAAAGATATCTATGCACGAGAGCATCATGATATAGTTAGCATGTTCCCTTCAGCAGTTGAATTTTGATGTATTTAAAATTGATGTTGCATTTGCTGAAGTTTTGCATGTCTGCACATTCATGCAGTATCCTAAATGGATGATTACTTCAGTGAACAGGTAGGGAGGGCTGCAGACTGCATAGATGAAAACACATAACTTTAGCCTGCAGCTCTGGCTTCTGTTGGGGAGGTTCCTAAAATAACTTTAGGCTCCCTGGTCAGTGTGAACTGAGAAACATCTCCTACAAAGTCTCCAACTACTGCCAAATAGGTGTCTCAGAGAGCAGGTGAAAATTACCGAAGTTTTCTATTCACCCAATGGAGAGAAATTTAGATGCTTCTGCTTTGTAGATTCTGTCTTCTTGGGAGATCTCCAAAGGCACGTATTTCTCTATAGGGAAATTTGGTAGTTAGCTTTAAAAGACTATTTCATTAAGTGCCAAAAATGTAGATGCACACTACATGCTTACGTTGGCTAGACCCCTGTCATAGAGATGGGAATATTCAGCTATAGATATTCAAGAGTCCTTCATCTGCTCTTCGTATGGTGGCCATTTATATTTTTATATTTCTGCATTCATGGGCAAGGAATTCCTCACAAAGAAAGGCTATCTGAAAATTTTAAAAAAGGGAGGTTAGTCCAAAATGGATGATAGACCAAAATGTTGAACAGTGAAAATTCTGCTCCGTGAAAATTGGTTATCAGCACTCCCAGATGGGCTGAGAAGCTCTGTGTTTGCGGGCTGTGTCATGTATTTGTAATTGAGCCCAACACTTTCCTCTTCTAGCTGTCAAAAAGAACTGGGAAGAGAATGTGGAAACCCACAATTTTGGCTTTACAGTTCAACTATTTTCTCATTCATGAGTTGAATAGAAAGTATGGGACTATTTACAATTTGGCTATTACCTGAAATGTGATCTGTGTAATTGGTCGTATAGTTCATATTTATTCTCTCTCAGACCAAACAATTTCAACACCATAAAAGAGGTTTCAGTCTTGTCCCACCAGCCTTGCCAGCGAGACTTCCCAGGTGATCACTATCAGATGTGTTTTCACATGATTTTCATTTTACAGATTTATTTTCTGGGGGAAAAAAAAAAAAAAAAAGAAAAATTCATCTACTTGAATGTTAGTGGAAAGCACATAAAAGGAGATCTGATAATATAAAAGAGAATTTGCTATTGTCTTCAAATACTGTTTTTATCAGCATTTGTTCATTCAGACATGATCTGTATCCTGCTCACGCAGAGCTTATCAGATCTGATGAATGATCTGATTCGTTTTCATTCATATTCATTTGAAGGAGAATAATAAGCATGTAAGAAGAAACACGGCTCTTCCATCTCTGGCCAAACACCCAAAAGATCAAAAGTCTGGGGACATGGGAGAGACTGATTCAAGTGCTGTCAAGACCTGAAAGCTGAAGGAAGTCATTCTCAGCCTTGTGGAGGGACAGTAAGCTCTTTTTGGCGTGCTTACTCTGTGTCTGCTATAGAAGCTAGAGCATAAGGACAAATGGTATGACGTGAGAGTAATACTCCTTAGTGAAGGGCATCATACCTAGAATGGGATATAAGCTGAGACGGAGTTAAATATGGAGAAAAAAATATCTGTTTCCAGAAAATTCACTTTTTTAAAGGTAAAAATGCTGTGCTACAACTAAGATAACATGCACTGTTTCAATAATACTCTTCTTTAAAAACAGTTATTAAAAATGGCTGCAACAGTGATAACCTGTTGTTAGTACTGGTTTCTCTGTCTCCAAGGGAGGGAGCAGATCCAGCAGCATCCTCAGCTCTTGGTAGGGATGCAGAGCTACGGGAGGAGAGCAGTGGCATAAGCATGGCCCTTGGGGGGAACTTCTTACCCCTCAGTTAAGGCAAGGAAGTTTACCTTCAGCTGAGGTGGTGGAAGGTATCTCACTGTTGCCAAATTCAGCATGGGACAAGGGTACAAATATAGGTAGTTATTGAGAGCACATGTATCTCGTGTTTTTACAGTAACTTATTGCACTGTAACTTCCTGAATAGTATGCCGCATATGTTAACAGACTTAATTGCACTACTTTATTTTTCTTGAAATACAGTCTCTTTCTGGTTTTGGTTGGTTTAGCAGAAGAGTGGGGAGGTAGCAAGCAGGGATGGGCTTGCAGTGGGAGAGAGTTTTATATGTGGCTGGTGTTTTCAGGAATTTATTTCATGTTGCAACCTTTTTCTCAGCCAGTTCTTCCTAGTTCTCACTGAACTGTGTTCAAAAGGCCAGGTAAGCTGGATGTGAAGAGTTTTCCCTGGAGATACTGCAGTTCCCCAAGCCTTGATTTGACCCCTGCATGAAAAGGTCTGGGTGGTAAGTGTTTGAACAGCACTGCTCACTACAGGGGACACCCTTCCCTTCTCATAGACGTGAGTATTTCATCTTGTATGGTACAGGAAACCCTTAGAGGGCCTTTTTCCCTCCTGGCAACACAATTACAGTTTATTGGTCTCTAGTAAGACCTCAACATCACACAGAAAAATCTAGCAGTCTTTTAATGGCAAATCAACCAGCCCTCTTTTCCTTTCTCCTCCAGTTCATTCCCTATGCTTCCTCATCACCATCTAAGCCTTGATGCCTTTGCTTGAGGAAAGAGTTTTTTGGGTTGCCTTCTTAAAAAATGCATGTCTTTCAGGAAGGTCTGAAATCCCAGACCATGCTCATTCCTCTGCAGCAGGAACTTCTGCAGACGAAGCACTGGGTTTATCGCAATATCAAGGACAGACATTTTACAGGTATCATGAGCTTCAGGGACAGAATTCTTTTAAGAATCACAGAAATGCTACTCCACAAAAGAGCATTACAATACTGCCAGAATGGCTGCCCATGGATGATTTGTTATCCTTTTGTATTGCAATGGTATCAGTTAGTGTTCACCATCAGTAAGCCAGGTTTGCTCTGAGGGAGCCATGCACCCTCTCTCTATGGTCAGTGGAAAGATGATCATGTGAAGGGACAAGGTCCCTTTTTTTTTTTTTTTTTTTCCGTGGAGGGATGAGTGTCAGGCTGTCACAGCAGAGCTCTTATGATAGGACACCGAGGCTAGGTATTGTGAGCCTGGGAGGTGTGCAGAGGTATGTGAGGATGTTAGGTCTGCCACAACAAGGCTGGAGGACAGTCTCTGCAGATGCCAGGGCAAACTATCCTCTCAGCAGTGGTCAGCATTCCTCTTGAAACTCATTATGGATGAGGCAGAGTGAGCATGAATTACTGTGTAGGCAGTGTGGGTGACAAGAGGACTGGTCCCTGACAGCAAACTGAGAAGGGATCAGGGATGTGATTTGATAGCACATGGGCACCTCAAGTTGTTGGGATCAATCATCCTTTGGAGGCATTTGTGGCTCCAAACACAATAGAGCTGAGACAGGCAAGCAGAGCTGTACACCCTGCTTTCAGGCAGCTATAGCTGGATGAGAGGAGCCCACTAGTGTCTCAACCCTTTCCAGCTTCTACAGGTTTGATTTCTCTCCTCTTTCACTGTGTCTGCTGGGAAACAAGCCAAAGCCACACAGAACTGGATCTGCTCCCGATGTTCCTCATGTTCCCACTGTTCATCTCCAGGGCTTTGGGTTGGCCCTTCAGAGGAGCTGAGGCCAGCAGGGAAATTTGGAGCTTGATCAGCTTCCTAAAGGGGGAAGTTTGGGTTCAGGGGATTGTTTCAATCTCATCCCCACCAATATTTGCTAAAATAATAAAAACTCATTTCTTTCCATTAGCTCGACTTGCTTTTACTATGTTGGTGGTCTCTTTCCCTCCCCCTTCTTAAAGTCTTTCCTTATAGATTTAATCAAAACAAGTTTCCTAGATTTGCTAAGTGATTCCATTATATTTACTGAACTCTGTCTTTCATGTCTGCTTTACCCGTCTGCCTCAATTCCTCACTGTCCTGCAAGGATCTTTCCCCCCGGAACCTACCCAGGCAGAGGTATGCCTGCCATTCAGAGGTTGGGGTGAAGACATCCCTCAGCACCCAGAGCTCGCTTCCCCAGAAAGGTCTGTGCTGCTGCTTCTCCCTGCTTGGATAACCATGACCTACCTTTTTGCATCCTTTTATTTCTCCCTGGCTGAATGCCCTTTCTTAACCTTGCAGGAATGTGAGTGCATACTAACCAGAGGGGATATATAAAACATGTCAGCCTGTACATAATACCATGTGAAGGCGCTTACCTGAGACACTGGGGCATGAAGACTACAGTATGCTCCTGGGGAGTAGGGAAATTTATTAGTGACTTTAGACCTGACAACATTTGATGGCTGTCAGTGCGACAGGAAAGAGAGGCAGAGACAAATCGGTGCTTCACCCCTTCCTTACCTACCAGGAAATTATTGTTCAATCATTAACTTATTATGTAGAACCTCCTTCCTCCAAAAGCTGCCGTTACTGGCGGGGGGAGGGGAAGCCTTTTCTTCCCTTTCCCTGTTTCCTTTCAAAAAACTCCAACTTGTATATCCTGTGGAGTGTTTGTTTTGTTTTAAAAACCTCTGCAACAAGAGGATAAAAAGTGTCAAGAGACAAACCAGTGGTTGCTTTTTTAGTTTTCCCTGTTTCATTGTGTTCCAGCTGACCAGCTGCAAACCTTTTCTCATGCCTTCATTGTTGTTTTTACTGTCTGAGGTTTTACTGCTTGATTTCTACTTGGACACTGCTTGCAGGTGTACCTCTAGTGGCAAATCAAGGCTGCCCTTGGCTCTTTGATCTGGGTCTTCAAATAACGAAACCGAGTGCTTATCTCTCTCTTTTATCCAGGTGGCTGTGTGCCTTGCCAACGCTAATGAGTCCAGTCTCACACCACCATGGAGACAACCTGTAGGTAACTATTGTCCCCATTAAAAGGGAGGTGCAGAGAGGCTGGCCCAGCATGGCGAGGGAAGGCAGCCGTGCTGCCCAAGCACCACACTCTGCACTGACTGCCGGCACAGGCTCTCTAAATTGACTCCCCCTACTTGGCTAACGACATGGGGAAAGTGATAACAAGCCCTGGCAGGTGTCATTGTTCCTTTGTATACAGAAAGACCAGTCATAATAATGAGAATACATCATGAAAAAGAATGCTTCATCTTTAAGACACTTTTAAAAAGTAGTTCTATAACTTCCCAGATATATACTTAGCCCTATAATGACGGCTCAGGCTTTCTGCAACTGCTTGTCTGCTGTGCCCTCTTACTAATTACTCCCAGAGTTCAGGATGTTTTTCTCCTGGGAGTTAAGGATGTGTGTAAAAGACAGAGGGAGCAAGCCAGAAAAGGGAAAGGTCTGCAACATCTCCCTGTTACAAATTTGCCACCTGCATTGTGATCAGAGGGCTGGAGCACCTCTCCTATGAGGACAGGCTGAGACAGTTGAGGTTGTTCAGCCTGGAGAAGACCCCGGGGAGACCTTACAGTACCCTTCCAGTACTAAAGTGGGCCTACAGAAAAGATGGGGAGGGAATGCAGTGATAGAACTTGGGGTAATGGTTTTAAATTAAAAGAGGAGAGATTTAGATTAGATACTAAGAAGAAATTCTTCACTGTGAGGGTGAACAGGTTACACAGAGAAGTTGTGGATGTCCCATCCCTGGAAGTGTTCAAGACCAGGCTTGCTCTAGTGGGAGATATCCCTGCCCATGGCAAGTAGGTTGGAACTTGATCTTTAAGGTCCCTTCCAACTCTAACCATTCTATGATACTATAATTGTGCCTAGCCCTCTGTAGACCATTTCCTATGGAGCTTCCTAGGGCACAGGAGATATCAGCTTCACAGCTAAGGACACAAGAGGCCCAAAGGAGTTGATCTATCTGAAGCTGCAAGACAAACCAACAAGAGAAGTACCTGGATTGCTGGCAAGGGGTAGGTCATTTTGGTGTAGCCATCCAGGCTTTCCCACAGAAATGTAGGTTCATGAGAGCTCCACTGAGAAGTAACACAGAAGTCAGTTCTTAGAGATCACATAATCTAGCAGATGCTCAAATGCAGATAGTTTCAGATCCACTGCCAACATGTTTTTCCATGCCTTCCAGAAGCTGTAATTCCAATTTTAATAAATGAAAGGTTATACACTCCTTGTTGCGGTGCAAAGTACGCCCAGATATACCTTAATGCACAGGTATGTCTTAACTGAAGGATACAGTTTCACAAGACACCTTGAGCTGAATTAATAACTCACACCTCTGCTTTTTTAATGGGCTGGATTTGCTTATCTTGCAATCAGACAAGTGCCAAAGCCAGTGCAAGGAAATTTGGGGCTGAAGGGAGTACTGGAGGAGGGTATGGAGGGGAACCAGAGATGGGGGGAATGAGCTCTCCTCTCCTGTAGCAGCAGCCAGCTACTCATTCAGCTCATCCATAACTAAGTCCTTAGTGACCAGAGAGAGATTAGATGGCAACAGCGTCTGGACAGCTGAGTTACTTCCACAGCTGCAGGGGAAAATCTTCTGAAGGCTTTCCTGGCAAACTTGGTGCTTCAGGCCACCGTGGTGAGGATTCAAGCAGCAATGTCAAGAGAGGTGTCATCTTGGAAGTCTCATTACTCAGGAGAAAAAAAAGATGGCTCTGCTATCAAGCTCCTGCAGCACTATTAGTATTAGACTAGTTTTATAATCTCACAGTAAGGGTTGTACATTTTAATGGGTACACTACAAAAATTGAGGAAAAATATAGCCTAAAAAAAATGCCTTCATGAGCCAAGTAGTTTAATAAATTTATATATATTTAATGAATGATGCTTTCAAAACAAAACGCAACAAGATCATGAAAAGGGAAGAGAAAAGGCAAGTACAACACAGACTGTCTGGACAGCTGTGAAATTCCTAGGCTGGATGTGAGGAGGGGAAGGTAAAGGGAGGAGTTGGTCAGAAATTTCTACTGAATTCTGTCTCTAGAGTGTCTCATAAAAACCTGCATAGCTCAAATTATTTCATTCCAAGACACACATTGTAAAGACAAACCTGTTATTAATGGGAAACTTTCCTGATAGGAAAGGCAATATGGGGCTGATCTTGTTCCTGCCGTATGTCTTCTAAAATGACAGCTGAAGACGGCTGAATTACCTCTCAGTGCTAGGCAGCAGTCAAGTAAGGGACTTTTTTATTGAGAAAATGATTATGTTTCTTTCCATGATAATAAAATTCTTCATGAGACTCATTAAAAATGCTAAGACTTCCCAGGTAGCCACTGTGCCCTGCTGGGAACATGGGGCTCTCCTGGTGTTCTGGCAAGCCTGAGAAATGTGTAGAGCTGCTTGTCTATTTTCAACATCTTTGCAATCCTCCTTTAAGAAATTGTGATTTGAATAAGCCCAGGAGTGTCCTGATGCTTCTGAGCTGATTCTTGTGCTGCTAATCTTTGCTCCACTATTTTTAGATTATTTTCCAATCTGCCTGCTTTTCAGTTACGCATTTGCTCAAAGTGACAGCTTATTTATGTGGTCTGGGAGCATTTGCTATTTGCCTCAATACATCGGTCTGAGCCCTGCCAATGCTTTCTGACTTAACCAAGCTCTAGTTCCCCTTAGTGTTTGCACCCTGCTGTGGGAGAGGTCCCCACAGGGCACACGACCACCCACCCAGAGGGTGCTGCAGGAGAAGAAAGGGCACAGCTCACCCCCTGCCACATACCTTCTCTGCCCACCAATATACTATTACTGATGAGTAAATAGTAGTCTTTATGGTTACATATGGTTTCAAATGTTCAGGAAAAATACACACTACTACAGTAAAGGTGTTAATGCATTGTCAGCATACAGCACTCCCCCAGCCAGGACTGTAGGAGGTCCCCATGGCACCTGCCAGAGGCCAGAGAAGGTGCCCTGAAGCAGCTACAAGCTGGGGTTTGTCACATATTGCCTGAAGATAGACATGCAGCTGAAGCCAGTGGAAACTTGAGGGTCCAGATCTATTCAAACCCACATTTGTGCAGCTGTGCAATGAACTGTGGCAAGGAACAGGGCAAAAATTATAATTTCTTTCCAAATCTGTCTTACTCCTCTCCACCTTAAGATAGCTGTGAATCAAAGACCAAGGTGAAGCCTGCTGGTTGCCTGAGACAAGCTGTTGCATCTTGGCCACCTGGCCCTACAGGTGATTTGGTGACTGCATGGGACTCACTTCTGCTCCCAGATGGAGAAGAAAACCTCATCAAGACCAGCATGCTGGATCCCTAAGGGAGGGAGTGGGGACGTGGTGGGGAGCATGAGCGACGTCTGGGCGGGACATCTGTTATACTTTTCACCATCCAAAGTGCTCCTAGACCAGGAAACATTGTTTTATTGCATGTAAAGCTTTATTACATTAAATAGTTGGAGGGATTCATGGATGCCTTTTGAGTCTGAAGCAGGGGCTCCTCAGGCTGCAGCTGGCACTGGGGACTGGGAGAGGTCAGCCTTGGCAATGCTGCTCCTTGAACTGGCACGTGAGCTGCCAGTAGCAGATGACATCTGTGCTGCCACTGCAAAGCAGAACTGCTGTTTTGCTGTGAAAAAAAGCAAAAATTCCTTATACAGGCAGAAAAGTGTCACCTTGACTCTAAACTAGGACGATTCGCGTGATGTTTGCTGGAGGAAATACAGTGAAAACAAACCTGTGATGGCAGAGAGATGGGCTGGATGCTTTTTGCCCATGTCTCTGAGTCTATAAAAGTGAGGAAATCTCACTTGGGGTCATATCTGAGCATCTCTGTGGGTATTCACATATCTGTCAGGTTTTGCTCACCAAACAGTACTGAGTTGTTTGGTTGAGACAGTTCAAACCCACCCTCGTCCTCCAGTGAAGGAGCCGAAAAGCAGTGGAGGGTCAGGAGAAGCTTATTTCAGCTACAGCGAAGAGGTTTGTGTTTCACACTCTCAAACAAACTGTGTGGGTTTGCACTTTTAGGAAGTGGGGCTGCCCTCAAGGAAGAAAGAGAGGTTTATCTGAGCTGGCGCTGTGAACAGCACTTGGCTGCTATAGCTGCCACTTTCATTTAAGACCAACACAAGCTCACGTGCTTTACACAACTGCAGATGCTGTGGGTGTTGCAAAAAATCAACAATTGCTGACAATATAGCTATGGATAACTTGAACCAAGCTATTCTTTGAACACTGAACTCCACTGAACTGCCAAATGTTATTATACAGGATACAGACAGAGTTTTAATTCTGAATATTCTTACAGCTAAAAACTTGCTTAAAAATAGACCCAAAGTAGAGCTATTAAAAACCCTTCACTAATTTGTTTATTTTAGGTTTCTTTCTTTCACATTTGTGACTCAACAGCCTGGCAGCAAAAGGCCTCTGTTATTCTCATTAAGCAGGGCAGCATATTTAAAGAAATTGGGCCCAATTATGTCGGTTATGTTGACCTAGCTGAACTACTTCTACCAGCAAGAAATTACATAGCCAAGATCATTTCTGGGTGTTAAATGTCTCTCATTTCCTTCAAAACCACAAGTGTCTTTTGCCCAGAGAAGTCTGGCTAGAGCAGCAAGATGATGAAGTAAGTGAACCTCCATCCTCTGACCCAGCATCCACCTGTGTCCCTTGGTGGGCTGCCTTGGGCACCTGTCCCCATTGAGGGCACCTAGTCTTCCCCTCACTGTGGGACCGTAGTGGCAGGAGGGTTATGCAGCCAGGGGTCACCACTCACTGAGACCTGACCTGCGTCTGACTGCAGGGCTAGTTGTAGCCTCTGGGAGCCCCAGTTTCCCACTTGGTGAAGCAGAGGGACTAGAGTCTGGTTTATCTTTAGGATTTGGGATATTTTGGTACCACTGCAGCAGATATCCCAGGAGCAGTTACTGAGAAAAATTTGGCTGTCTCTGACACTGCCACCTATCCCTGCCACACAGACCCCCCAGACTAAGAACAGGAGCCAGAAAAGATATGTGAAAACCTCTACATGGTTTTTACCTTACCAGTAAAAGCCGGTGCTTTACCATATCAAGTAAAGCCAATGCCAGTAGCCCCCTCCAATCAAACATGAGAGTCTGAATGACAAAACAGTATTCCTTGGTGGATTCTCAATATTTTCATGAGCATATATCAGATCTTAACCTCCACACATGGAGCTGCTCACTCATCACAGGCACGTGAACAAGTTTACTGAAGACTCTCTTTGTCCCAATCACTCCTCTGTGCAACCCTTTGAGCCTCCTTGTTCTTTCCCTTGTAGCTCATTTGCCACCTAAACCTTTGCAATTTGCTCAAATGCCTGCCCAAATACTTCTTGCTGTCTGCTCCCATCCACACAGTGTGGGATCTACCTCAGGCTTTATTCCAGCAACAATACTTCTGTCAAGGTGTGGTGATTTGGGAAGTGGTTTACATGTGGAAACCACTGTATTTACTGTGGAAATGTCCTGCAGAGAGCAGAGTGTCTTGGTTTCAGAGCATGAACTTGGTTTCAGAGCATGAACTTGGTTTCAGAGAAACTGGGTGATTGCTGACGTGATGGAGAGTTGTAGAAATGGGTGTGTGTTTTTAAAGAGCATGGAAAGTGTTGGCATAGTTATTTTTGTTCCTTGATCCCATAATCCCATCTCAGGGATCATATCTGCCTTTGGGAAGGAAGTCTCACTGTGGGAGAGGCTGTGAGCTATTGAAGAGAGTTGGAAGACATCAGCTCAGCCTTGCCTCCCAAAAAACTCTGTTTCCAGAAGGTGACTAAAATGAGGAAGGTTACTCTTCAACAGGAAAAAGAAAAGAGGACCATGAGAAGTGATGACATTAAACAAGACACTTCAGTATTAATGAGGGTCAAAGTCAGTCAAAGAAAAAGCAAGCCACGTAGAGAGCTGCAGAGGACAACTGCTGTCAGCTGCCAATGCCAGAGGTCCCCAGGCTAGTGGCACACACAGCACACGTATGGGCAGTAAGGCACCATGCTGTTCCTGCGAGCTCTCTTGTTACAGGGTGGTAGGCCACATGGTCAGCCCTGGTTTGAAAGCAGTGGAGGTTAGGAGCTGCTCTTGAACTCATACGCTTGAGCTCATTTGGCCATTGTGGAGCACAACCTGCAATGCAGATCTGTGAGGTGCTTGCAGGAGGCTGGGGAATGCAGATGTGAACTTTGATTCTGTCTGTGGAAAACAGACATAAGGGAGGTAGATGAAAGGAGGAACAGGATGCAGGCTGACATTTCAAATGCTGCCAAAGTCTCAGTCTGTGGATTCAGATCCAGTGCTGTCTTCGATTACTGAAAACCTTTTCCCTCTTAGTTTCGGTTCTGATGTAACTGAAAGGGGCACCATCAACCATGTTTCATTGCCAAGTTTCTCCTCTCCTCTCCTCTCCTCTCCTCTCCTCTCCTCTCCTCTCCTCTCC
>VZRU01004739.1:339307-454137 GCA_013398155.1 Pedionomus torquatus
TCCCTCTCCCTCTCCCTCTCCCTCTTTTTTGGAGGGTTTGGGGGAGGGGCATGTACATAGGGTTTTAAGTTTCAGTTAAAGCACATTCTAAAGGAAAATCTCGCTATGGATTTATAACTTTAATAAGGAAAATGATGGAGCATCTTGAGTCAGCAAACCCTGCCCTGTGTACACACAGCTCACACCAGTAACTACTGACAGTTCATCAGGATCTGTAGGAAATGAGCAGGTGCACCTGGAAGTGGCAGTGATCTGCATTCACATGCAAGCTGAAGGAAATGGAAAATAATGTCAGAAAAGAGCATGGAGAAGGTGGGACTAACAAAAATTTAGCACTCTTGGGATGACTCATGACTGGGGCAAAGAGCTTTTTTAAATCCCTGGTAACCTTTGGGGATATCTAAATCAAGAGCAATGAGAGGCTGAGGGCAGGTGGCAGGGCAAGACAGGGATGTGCCAACAGGCTGATGGAAAGGGAAAAACCATGAAGCTGCTGAAGATTGTCACACCCTGACTTATCTCTCCATGTAGACAAAACAAAGGCCTTTTATTTTCAAAACCTTCCATCTTCAAGTCCCTTTAAGGTGCCCCACATTGAGCAGGGAAAATTGGAAGAGCTTAAGTCACAGGCCACTTCTCAGGAAGCTAGACCAAATTTATCTCTCTTCTTTCTTTATTTTTTTTTTCAAATCTCATTTTGAAATTATCTGTAGTTCCATCTACTAAGGATTTTTCTAGTGTTTGAAAATAGCCATGGTTTACATTTTTGGAAGAAAAGGCATCGATTATCTTTTATTTAAATTTGGAAACAAAATGTAGCTTTCCTGGTCCTCCAGTCAGCCCTAAATCAAGGAGGATTAAGCAATGCGCAGTGCATTTCTCATTCATGGCCATTGGACCTTTTTTTTTTCCCTAGAAGGTTATGGCCTCCTCTCTTGAGCTGACATTACACACCAATCATCACCATTGGTGCTGAAAGCTAGGCTAACATTTATGGCAGCAGCTACTTTTCAACTAAATCCCTGTGTTTACCTTGAAAAATGCCAATCATCCTCCAGTCTCAGTGCCCAAACCCTGAGAGGCTGGTTAATGGCAACATTTACCAGCTGCAGCAAAAGCATCATCTCAGCAATCTTCTTCCAGGACAGCAATTGCAGCCCCTGGACATCTTTTCCTTATGGGAGTCAGGACAGCCAGAAGCTAAGCATTGGCAGGCTATTGGCTATTTTAAACTCTGGAGACAGCAAACCTCTTGGAGGGGAAAGTTACAGGAGGTGATAACAGTCTGAGGTTCTTGCTGAAGTGTCCTGTCATCTACAGTTTATAATTGAAAGGGGAATTTGGACCTCTGTCTCAAGAGGGTTATAAGCTCAAACTAAATTTTCCAACATATCCCCCAAGTTTTGCAGAGCTTCAGCGTAAGAGCTTGGGAATTTGTCAGCTAGCTCACTGAGGTGAAAAAAGAAAAAAAAAAAAGAAAAAAAAAAGGTTTTTTTTTAATAAATAAAATGCTGGAGCATTTTGAAAAACTAGAGCAATAAAATCAGCATGGTAGATTCAGTGTTACTGGCTTTTAAATTAATTTATTCTGACCCCACAAATTCAATATACCACAGCTTTGTATATTAAGAAAACATGTGCAACATGGAAAGTATTAAGGAAGTGTTGTAGGGGTTACGTTAGAGGAGGGTCGTTACTTTTGGCTGTCTGAGAAGCTGTCTGGAGTCGAGGAATGCATGTGTCAGCTGATTAAGACCACAGAAGTGATTAGCGAGGGAAACCGTTAACAACGTTGCATGCCGATGCACATCTTTAGGTTAAGGAGTTAATTGCCTCTCTCAAAACTGTGGTTGCAAGGCTTCTGTAGACCTGGGAAGAAAACCCAGTGGCATTTTGCACTTGATCCACATTTTTCCAAATTCATTTCACAACTACAAAGGCTAGATATATCTCCTTTTAATTCCTGCTGAGCATTTTAATCTTGAGGTAAATGGCTAATTTTGTGAAGAATGAGGTAGCCATGAACTACATGAGCATTTAGCCATCACCTCCCCTGTTTGCTACAACTTCTTGTTTTCAGGGAAGCTGCTCCTTGATTTATGAAGTGCACTTATCCAAGAGTTCAAGTGCATGTACAACACAGCACCTTCCATCAAAGCACTGATCCCCTTCAAAATGCCCTCCCCATCCCTGGAAACAAGTACTTGCCATTCCTCCCTTCAAATGATCTCATTCTCACCCCTTACTCATGAGCCTGAAGGAATAAATATAGTCCAAAACCAACTAGATCAAGTTTTTATAGGATGAAGGAAGAGAAAGACCTCTTGTTGAAAATACTTTGGTGTCTTCATTTCATCTACAGGTGAGAAACTGGAGCACCTCTGCTTGGCAACACTGCCTGGATCCATCCTGGGGGTCACTGGACACCCTCCAGTCTGGTGGATAGTGCCCAGTGAGCTGTCCTGGGGACTCTGGGTGCTCTGGCAGCCTCCTTGCTGGCCTGGACCTCAGGCTGCCCACACCAAACCCAAACCACAGCTCTTCTGCTGAAAGGCTGAAGTGTGACCCCACAAAAAACCAAGGTGGTCTTTCAAGAGAGTATGTCCCAGACAATTTCCAGCTTTTAGAGATTCTCTGGAAATGTTCCCAGGTGAACCATGGAAACCAGGGGTGAAACAACGGTAATTTCTGGGCGAGATGTATACAAGATACACAAGGCAACTGCTGCCCACTGTCCCCCACTGGTGCTACCAGGAGGACTGCACTGAGCTAATCCAAACTTGGCATGTGTCGATATTGATCACTGCTGCAGTCCACAGGCAAATTAAAACAAACAGAAGTCCAAACGGACTAGAGGAAAAAAAAAATAAATGTTCAGGTCAGCTGCTCTCATCTGCTCATATTATGCTCAGCTCCCCATACACTGCAAACCAGAGTGGTAGATGACAGATGTAACCTATAATCAAGTGGGTCTTTTCTTACAGACAACATGCAGGCACAGTCAATCCTATCTTGGCTGAGGTCAGCTGGCTCTGGGTGAAGCCCAACCCTCAGCTATTCTTGAGTAAATCGTCTTTCCCCTTCAGCTCTGGGACCACAAACACAGGTCCATGCCCCTGCACTGGCTCATGGGCTGGGAAGCAGCAGAGGCAGGGCAAGCATAGTGCTGCGCCTGGAGAGAATTACTCTTTTCAGATGGCAGATCCTGGGAGCAATGTCCATGGCTGCTACCCACTTTGTTTCCCTGCCAAAAGCTGCTTAACACAGGTACAAGTTCTTGCAAGAGTTAGGCTCCAACAGGTTTAAACAATAGGCAAGGTCCTCTGTGACCTTGGTTAGATCTTTAACGTGAGATCAGGAGAGCAGCTTTGGTTTGCACAAGCATCTACGGATTCAGATGTTTATTTCAAATTTTCTTTCTTTCTTTCTTTTTTTTTTTTTTTTTTTTTTTTTTTTTTTTTTTTTTTTTTTTTAACAGCTGGGCTTGTCTTCTCTAGATATGAGTTTTTCTTGAGATATTCTGCATTTAATTATCAGCTGGGATGGAAAGCTTGCAAGTACAGCTGTTATTGCAACATTTCAGTGCTTTGACTTTCAGGCCCAGATGGAGTGAACTGTGCAAAAAGGAGAAATCAAGAGTAAAGCAAACTTTCTCAAACTTTCCAAACAACCCAATGTGAGAAACAGGCTGGGATGGATTAAGTGCACACTTGGACGGCCTGAGCCGCTGCAGTGATGAGTCATGGTGCCACACTGACGTGACAGCATGCCATCATCCTCTGCCTCCACAGCAATGCCGAGGGGAAGTGCTCCTCTGCAATGTGAGGCTTGGAGCCCTGGTCTGAGCTGTAAATCTCCCTGAGTTGCTGGGTGAGGATTTGATTCTGCCCTTATTTGGTCAAATAGCCTTAATTCTTTTCGTGGCTGGAGCCCATCACAGATAATGACGTTATTTGCAGAAGAAGTTATTTGGCTATTAAGTCTAGACATGGGTGACAGCATGGGCCCCTTGGCTTAGGTACCAAAGCAGTGCCATGGCCACCGCTGCAGGCAGACGTGCATGCACGTGTGTGGGTGTGTATGTACCTTCCTGACCCCGCAGTGCCCAGCAGGTTAGATCCCCTCTAATAAGGTGACTACAAAATACAAACGTGCTGAGACACAACTTCACATTTTGTTTGCTACTGAAACACATTTTCATGACCTTAGAAAGTTTAAAAACTTTTGTTTGAGGTGAAGGGACCTAAAATACAACACTTGCTTCACAGGCCTCCTCATTCTCTTACTCTTGATGTTACCTTTCAAAAATGAGAAGAGCACTCAGGCACTGTGAGGGTGCAGTCAGGGTCCCTCCAGGTGGCTGGATTGTCCTGTGCGCTCAGCACAGCAGAAGCCACCTGCATGGCAAACAGGGACCTTCCTACATTCACAGCCCAGGCCAGCAATTTTTGTTCCACATGCAAAGCTCACAGCTGGGTATTCCTCTTGCCTGTTTTCTCATCAGCCCCTGCTGCTGTGTCACTGCCCCTGGCCAGCCATTGGGCTTTGCCAGAGAGCTGGCGCTGCTGAATCTGGATTTGCAGGTGATGCTGATGGTGGTTTTGGTGCCATCCTTCACCCGCAGTGAGCTTGTCCCAGGCATTCACAATCTGTGTCAGTATTTCAGGATCTGGGTTGGGGGCTTCCCTTTCCCACCCCTTCCTTGGGCCACCTCCCTGCCACTGTGCTGGGGCAAGGCCTGTTTCTCTGGCAGTATGCATGTCCTCCCATCAGCAAAGGGAAGTGCTCTGGGCCAATGCAGAGATGCTGATGATGAGGTTCACTTCCCATCATGCCAACCAGTTAAAAACCCGAGCATCTATTTAAGATGTCCATTTCTGGCTGTCCTGCTCCCCACACGCCCCCATCTTGTTTCCCACCTCTACTGACCTGCTGCCAGCACGAATGGCCTCACAACAAGTCAAAGGAAGGAACTGGTTTGGGTTAAAAGACATGGTTTTTTCCAGGTTGAAGTTCAGTTGTTTCTCTGCCTTGATCCAGGTGGCAGCAGGGATATCGTCAGGGCAGCAAGGAGAAGGCAAGAGAGTAGCCCTGCTGTAAAGCAGGTTAAGGCACAAGAGTGTCTGGTGAGGTACCAGGAGCTCTCCTGTTCCTGGCTCTGGGCTCACAAGGACGGTGGCACTGCAGGAGCTGCCCTCCAGAAGTGCTCTTCTCTCCCTGTTAATGCAGAGGGAGCCCAGACCTCTAGCTGACAACAGAGCTTTGCCTCTTCCCTGGGTTGAATCAAGCAAGGTTAACCCTACTTCAGATGGCTTCCTGAGGCTACAGAAAAGGCTGCAGCAGAGCAGGATTTGAATCCAGACTTCTGTGGCTCATGCCCTAACACCTGGACAATCTTTCCTCTCTGGGGGCAGGTATCTGAGAGCCAGACTATGTCTGCAGTGCCTGCAGCAAATAATGAAAGACCACAAGAGTAGAGACAGCCTCAAGCATTTCTTCCTCTCAGAATGAATCAGATTATTTCCTCAGGATAATATTTTATTAATGTAGCTGTAATCTATTCCATTAACACCTTTATTTGCAAGCAGCTGCCTGTCATGGACTTACACTACCATGCAATGTGCAAGACATCAGCTAACAAGGTCCAACACCTCTTCCCAGTAAGTAGCATCAGTAGAGGTTTTCCAGTTGTCTTCATCCTAATGCTGAAGAAAGTCTACATCTCCCTATTTCCTTGTCAGCTGGTTGCAGAGAAGGGTGTCCTGGCTTCCTTTGGGAAGCCAAAGAATCCAGTTCACAAGCTTAAAGGAGTGGATTTCTGGGAAGGCAGGATTTCAGACAGCTTTGTAGAGCTCTCCCTGTTGCTTGTGCAAGAAAATAATCTCTTTGGCTGGCTCATCCCGTATTAGCTTCCCAATTCATCCCCTGGACTCTTGAGCCAGGGCTGTCCATGCTTCATTATTTCTCTGAGCCCTGTTGCACCTGCCACATACATGTTACTAGGTCACTGCTGATTAAATAATTCAGTCTCTGAAACGACAGTCCTCAAAAAAGTGGGTTATGTGCTGAGTGCAATCCTGTTTGCCTCAAGGAAGGCTGGTGGTACTGGCCAACATTGTTGGGTTGAGAGATTTTTTTTTTTTTTCCTCTGAGAAGGTAAGCCTTGATGCTAGAGGAAAATACAGCTCATGTATGTTTACTCCTTTATGGTGGGCCCTTGGAAGTCACAATTAGTGAACTCTTTGCTGGCAGAAGGACCTTTGGAAGAGAAGCTGGAAATGTTCCTTCTACTTACAGCAGTGGGAACTCCACATCCAGGCATGTCAGTATGGCAGCTTTCACACTCTGCACTTGATACCAGAGACAGGACAGGTTTTAGTAAAATATTAGCCATTTTAACACTTGAGATATTTTGATTTAGAATGAATAAATAAATACTGTGTGAAATAATTATGTGCTCCCTGAAATTTTGGGATCTTGTTGAGAAACAGGAAAATACCAAAATTCTTTGAAGTTTTTTTATATGGCCACTACTTACACATTGGATACAATGCTTTGGGACGGTAGCAATGTTATATGTGTACTGGCAGCTGACCACCACTGCTGCCTATTTGCTCCCTCTGAGTATTGACTGTATTTCTTAAAGCTCCAGCTGCTGGAAGCAAGGGATTAAAAAAAAAAAAAAAGTAAGCTTAGGTTTAATTCTGAAAAATCTGTGGTTGAGCATTAAAAAGGTGCCCTGAATAAAGATTCAGGAGCCAGAAGACACATTAAACAAATTTCCCATTTAGTTGTCAGTTCTTACTGTTTTTAAGCCCACCTTGTGATTTTGAAAGCTGGATTTGTACACTTAAGTCACTGGGGCTTGTAACACCTTGGCCAACACAACACCACAGAAGTGAAAATCATAATCCTTTAAAATAAAGTTAGGTTTCCTACCAATTTCTTAAGTCCCTAAAGAACTTCTAAAACTTATTTTTACCATGCATGATGTGTATTTAGTTTTGCATTCTGCTCAACTAGACCATTTTTTCCCAGTATTGTGGCTACTGACCTGCAGAATTACTGCTTTGACACTTCAGCACCTGCCTACAGCAAACTTACACATGCAGCAAACAAATTTGTGTTCCCCTATATGTTACCCACTTCCCATTGTATTAAAAGATATGTAATGAAACCATTGTAAAAAAATAGCAGCTACTAACACATACATCTAGGTTGAGGATTAACATAAATAACTTTTGCCCTTCTAACAGATGAGAGGATTATAGGGCATCCTATTGTGTAGGCAGTAAATAATCAACCTGTTTTTCTTTTAGACAAAAACTAAATTTGAGGCCTGAATTACTACTTCTTCGCTAATGATAGAAGACAGCTGCAAAAGGCAAAATGTGCAGTGATGTTTGAGCCTAAAAATGAGAGCAACTCTAAAGGCTTTGCAAAGTTCAAAGAGGAGCAATAGATACACCTATTTAGGGAAAATAAAAATTGAGATATTTATTCATTTTATTAGAACTAGTTCTGATATCTCTTTCTTCTGCTTTTGATTCTGGTTCTTTTTCTTGAGAATAAATAGATTCAACTGCTAATGAGACACCTTATGATGGAAAATTATCTGCAAAATTGTCCTTCTTGGGAGCTTCCCAACCCCAGGCTCCTAGTTACCATTAACATAAGCTGCAGAGCAACTCCTGAGCTTGGGATTTGCATTCTCAGGAGATGCACACAGCAATGCTGTTATCTGAGGGAGTGGAGATCAAAGTGCATGAGGTCAGAGGCCAATTCTTATCTGTCTGAAGAGACACCTTTTTTTAGCAGTTTTTCAGGGAGATACAGGCTCTCATTGAGCTAAGTTTCCTCTCCAGCTCACACAGAAACTTTTCCATGCAGTTCTCTGAGAAATGCAGTTACAGAGCATACCTGCTATGGGGCAGGGTGGCTCACACACACTGCTGATGGCTTTTAAAAAAATTATGCCTCAGGTTCGATATAAGCATCGAGAAAAAGAGAGCGAGAGACAGATTCACGGCTTCTTTTACTGATTTGAACAGTGTTATTTACAAATTCTCAATCCACTACGATGATCGCAGCCTTCCAGGATGCCAGCTTTAGAAATGAGGTGACAATGAACTGGCTTCAGTTTTGGCTACTCTATTTAGAAAAAACAATAGAAGGAAGGAGAAGAGTCCCAGAGAGAGGCAAGCAAAACCAGCTAGAGACAAAGAAATGTCTGGAAAAAGACAGGCTGAACAGATGGGAATTCCTCTGTCTATACTGAAGAAAAATAACACAGGAAATGATAAAAAAAAAAAAAAAAAAAAAAAAACAAAACCAAAAAACCGTATCAAATAATGAATGGCCAATGGAAAAGTAAAGCAGAAACTTGTGTAAATGTGTTTGTATAGAGCATATACTGCTGAGTGTGTATAACAGGTATTCCTCTGCCTTGATTTATAGAAGAGAGAAATTGCTGTGGTCAAAAGCGAACCAGATGTTGGCCTTGAGCAGACTGCAGCAGTTCGTGTTGCGGGTTCCAGAGATGCCAGAAGAAACACCAGCATGTCAGCCAAGGCAGTGGTCATCCAAAGTCTATTCACTACTCTGAGCTTCTTCCCTTTTCCTCCAACACTTTTTGGTACTGCCCAATGTCAGAGTGACATTCTGGATGGATTGGGCTAACCTGGAGCAATAGCTCCACATGTTCTGCGTTAGCATTGCTATTAGTATCAAGTATTATTTCTGTAACTTTTCCTTAACTCTCAGACCCTCAGGTTTCTGTGCCTGAAGTCTGAGCTGAGTGCAGGTTTCCACAGATGGCTTTGATAACCAGTTTGCAAAGCTGCAAGTCCACAATGAGATGATCTCCACCTCACTGATAGGTCATGAAGAGGTCCCTGTGATCTGTCACAGCCAAAGCCAAATCCAAAACCACCTTCAGAATCAACAAAACCAAAGTCACAAAACCAACCAAACATTTGTACATGAGAACAAGAGCAGGCCAAGTCCCCAAGGCAATGGGCTGAAAGCAGGAGTGTCCAGTAAGCACCTGCACCCTGCTCAGTCTTTCCAGTTTGTGCAAAACCAAGCAATTGCAGGATGTAAGTCAAATTTAGTAAACAAGGCAACAAATCCAACAAGGGTGAAGGATGAGGGTCCAAGCCATAAAAATATGCATTAAGCTAACTTAGCTTCATAACTAAGGCGGAGGAAACCAAACTGCATTTTTCTTAATCAAATTACTCGTGGTGATAAAACCTGGAGCGTGATGAAGACACTGATGGCGTGCCTTTGCCTTGCTCCTGTGGTCCGGCACCAGCCCTTCTGCCTGCTGCATTTGACACAAACACCCATCACTTGTTTACTCTTGCTTTGATGTAGCTCCATATGCGCTTAATGGCCAGCTCTAGCTGGAGCATGACACATCTGCAACAGAAGTTTGAAAGCACTGGAAACAAACTTCTTCATTTCTTCCCAAGGAGGGCTCTTTTAATTCCAGAAGGCATTTTGGATGTTAGCTTCAAGTGACCGATGACTCTGGCAGCACTGGTTTCTTTAGCATCCAAGCTGAGACACCCAAAAGGGAGGTGGCTTTTCTGTTGCCAGAGAATGGTGCCTCCCAGCACAGCTCACCCCAAGGGCTAATTGCTTTTGGAAGTGCACACCTCCATTGCCCAAGGTGATTACTCTGAAGGGAAATTGCTGTAAGAACTCATTAATGGCACAGGAAGTCATTATTTCTCACTGAGCATACCGTGTCCTTTAGGAACCGCACAGGGCTGGGAAACAAGACACAGGTGAAATCATGTGCTGGTTTTTCCCCCTCTGATAAGAGCACGAAAACCATAGTAAACAATACACACTTTGTATTGGCCTGCCGAACACTTGCTTAACGCACCCTAAACTTGTAACAGACAGCACGAACTACCAAATTAAGGAATTAAGTGACCTGAAAGGGGAACCGCTCATATGTCAAGTGGCAGTCCTACAGCCAAGCCTCCCGATAGCGAGGTGTCCAGCAGAGCTTTTTTAAGAGTGTTATTCTGTTGGGGAAGGGGCGGGGGGGGAATTTTGGAGGTGCAGTGACTTCCCTGCTACCTCAGAAGCATAGTTACTTTCCCTTTTCCAAAGTTGTATTTTTTTCCTCTCCATTCTGGTCACACCAGAGCTGACATACTGCCTCCTTCTTCACATTCCTCTCCGTGAGGCTCTGCATGCCATTTGCTGTCACGGGGCTGGATATGCCATCGCTGCTTCACAGTAGAGGGCCTGTGGCAGAGGCACCATACCTGTGTGTCTGCCAGCTGTTCTATCCGTGTTTCATTGAGGATCACAGCACAGCAGTAAGTTCCCTACATGAACCAAGGATGGGAAGTAAAAAAAGAATGTTTCTTCTGGGAGCAGCCTAGCTAAAGGAGGAATCCCCCTCTTCCTCCCTCCTGCAAAAACCAGACGATGCAATATATAGCCTTGGTGTTGTCTAGCTCATCACATTTCTCATGCATAAAGCATCCTCAAAATGTCCTCAGATAAAACATTCTTCCTAGCTCATGCTATTTAAGTCAACAATCAATAAATGTAAACCATTCAGGATTTAACTGGGAATACCAACTCAGGATTTAGCAAGGGGACTACTGGGATAACACAGCTGGGACAAAGCAAATACTGCTGCTTTCAGACATGTGCCCAGTGGGCACTGTGGCAACACTGGGGACATGGAACCCTGCTGCAAACTGACCTCACGTACCATGGTCTCTTGCTCCGAAGTGCATTTTTTTGAGGGCGTGCGGTGGCCAGGAGGCTGGCAGGGGAGGTGAAACAGGAGGAGTGATGAGACCACCAGGTGAAAGAGCATGGACTCAGCTTTGGACTATTGAAACCTAGGGATTTTGTTCATTTGTAATTTTCCTTTATTGTCTTTTGCAGCAGAAGCCATGTGAGCATCCAGTCTAAACAGGCACACTTGTGAGGCAGCACTACCTTAAAAACAGCAGACAGATGAAAAAGGACTTTTGAAGCTCCTTCTATTTCTTTTCTTTACTGTTTCCACTAGGAACTACTCTTCTAGAGCAGGAAGATACAGCTTTTATTTTTTAAGGACAATTACTGGAAACATGAATCTGAATACGGAGAGCCAATCTAGAATTGCATGAAGGCACCCCAGAGTACCATCTAATTGTAAAAACTAAGAATGGAAGAGTCATCTAAATCCATCCCGCTGCCGATGCAGAATAGCTCCCTACAGGATATTTACAAGTTTTTAACGCCTTGGCCTTGTGCCTCACGTGCACCAGAGACATACTTTTAGGCCAATAAAACATCCCTTGTCATGGCTTAATGCTGTAAGAATTAATTTATCACTAATTATTTCCTCTTTTAAAGCCCTGCTCTTTGGATAGCCGTGACATAATTCTTAAAAATCACACTAGTTAAAGAGCTGTACACCGTCCCCTCCAGCTCCTTGCCCACAAGGGCCAGATATTCAAATGTTTTCTTTTTCCCAGTTTAATTTCAGCTCTTGCAGTTGATGAGGGGCCAAAACCACTGATCAAGGAGGTACTGGCAATTACAGCTCAAGTCGTCCTGCTGCTCCTGCCAGGGCACCCTCTGATCAAAGGTCTGCTGGAGGATTGGAAGGGTTTTTCATTCACAGTGGTGCCACCCCGGTCAGAAAAGGGTGAGCCTCGTTGAGCTCCATCACAGAGAAAAGTCTGAATGCGGACAAAATGAGGCCTGACAAAGTAAAGATGAAGTTTCAACTTCACTGAAGCCGAAGGAAATATGATTTCACTTTAAGTCTCTCTCTGTCTCTCTCACATACACACAATCCCAACGTTAAGTGACTTCATCTTTCATAGCTGAAGGTCAGCCATTTCAACACTGTATTTTTCCACAGCGACTCAGAGTTTCTGGTCTCCTGGCAGATCTGCACAATTGACATCCTAAATAAACCACAAAAGCAAGGCAATCTGAAGTTATTGGACGCTTTTATTTTAATGTAGCACCCAGCTCCATATCACATACATTTTCCAAAATTAGATGGGCATAGTATAGAACACTATACATTTTGCAGCTTACCACGTGGACAGTCTGCAGCTGTGAAAACAAATTGCTTAAATCTGGCTATCTACTTTATAAGTTAAAATTCAAATATATAATAGCTCCAGGGTATTTTTTTTTCAGATTAACAATTATAATGCTTGCAATATGATTTTTTTTCATATAAAAAAATCAGTAACAGAGTAAAACATAATGCATATGTTCATAGCGCATTATCATGAAGATAACTGAAAAAAGCTCCAAAATCTATCATCTCTTCTCAAAGGTACTACATCACTTTTTTGGGTGTCGGTTTTTTTCCCTGAAAAAATACTTTCACTCTTTAGTCAACAAATTGTGTGACTTCATGAGATCCTCTTTTCCATCTTTTGTAACCCTGTGTATTTTCTTGCCAAGGACTGTGTGTGCTGAAGGGTTGATGGTGCTGGGAAACAGACAGCCCTCGTTCCCTCACTAGCAACTTTTATAGACTTTTTCCTGATCTGGACGCTCAGCTGGGAGGAAAGCAGCTTACAGACCACCAAAAGGCAGTTTTTGTATCATGCCCAATCCTAAATGCTTCCTGTGAAGGGTTCCCTGTCCCAACCATCCCTTCAGGGTTGTTTCATTGTGCAAGCTGTCACCACCCTGCACCAGTTAGCCCTGACAGTGGGAAGACGTGACTGACTGGGTGACAGGCAAACAAGTTCCCCTCTGCAGAGTGGATGCAGATTTCCCAGCAGCAAAGCTACTGCCATGCATGTAAGAACATTTTGGAGATAATCTTTGAGTTAAAAAGGATATTCACCAACTTATGAGTAACAGGGCTGAATCTACTAATCACTGATAATTTTGCTCCATCAGCAAAACTCTCTGGAAGAGAGAACCAAGAACTATGTGGAAAGAAGTGGTAATGTTTCCACTGCATTCTAGTATAAATTTAATAACTATGAGAAAGACGTTGATCATTAAGGATTGATGTTTGTTCACAGGCAGTTTGTTGAAAGGAATGCCTCTGAAATGGAAACTGTTCACCTTGCTTAATTACTAGGTCATTATTCATATTTAAAGGCTCAAATAAAAATGACTTGATCTACAAAGGCAATCAGTCACTACATTTAGCTGAGCATTTTGGCTTTTTCACCACTGAATTACCATGTATTGAAACAAATAATTTATAGGAGAGTGTTGTGTGAAACATGAACAGATCCATAAAGAAAAACACAATTTAAAGGAAGACAGGCGTGCACATTTACACACACCCCCACCCCCACTGAGGAAGATCCTTAACCGGGATGTGGAAAATCCTGTTTAAGACCCTGCTCTACCTAGTCTTGTCCTTGGACAAAAATATTTAATTGTCCAAACTGAAATAACTAGAGGAAACTGAAGACTTAGAAAGGGGCACATGGTCTGCACATACTCTCTGATGCAAGGAAACTGTGCTCCAGCTCCTGTTCCCAGTTATCCTCTCTTGCTGGGCATGTACCGCTCTGCAAAACTATCTGCAGAAACTGTGAACTGAGGAGACTGAGACCTCACACGTGGGAAGCTGCTCATGCTTCTTGGTCAGGCTGTAAGCTGGGACAGGCAGATCCTGGCTTCTATCCTGCGTCTGGCACATCAGGAGTTCAAAGCTGATTGCTCTTCCTATTGCTCAAGAAAGTGCCCTGAACATTGAGCTAACTGCTTGTGAGTCTCCCTTTCTGAACAGATGCATTATCTTGGGTCTAGAAGCATCTCTTACCCGAAGTTTCAAAACACAAAGGTTTCTGTGAGAAATGATGATTTCACTCAACCCACATTTTTCTAAAGAAAAAATATTTTTTGAGAAAATCTGTGACACTGGATTTGGATGTGAAATTTGACCAGCCAGGGCGTGTTAATAGTAGCCATGAGCGTGGCTGCGTGGAACAAATGCCTGAAGCAGTGTCTTATAGCTTCACAATGCCTTCTCCTCTCTCTCTCAAAATGCTAACAGCCCCCCCAAAACAGAGACATTTTTTCATTTCACATGGGCTATCGTGAATGCTTAAATACTGAGACATTCAGAAGAGTAACTCCCTGCATTGTATGTAAAGCACAACAACATTTCTCCTTAAATATTTCACTTTACTCTCTATGTGAAGTAGGGTATCCTCATAGCCAAAATTTCACCAAACAGAATACAAATCAATTCACACTCTACGCCTTGAAGATGAGTAGGACATTTGATTGCATCCCTAAAAATGCAGGGATGGTTAAATTTTAAATTTATGAAGTCCTGTGGTAGGGTAAAAACTGAGTAAATATTTCATCGTTGAATAACCAAGTATCCTAATTTCCAGTGAATGAAAAAAAACTCTGTATGTTAGGAGACATCTGAAAAAGGCATCTAAACTGGACTTCCACTCTTCCTCTGAGCAACCTCCATCTATTCCATGAATAATCCAAGTGAAATAAATGGAGGATTATTCTAGAAGAAGCTCCCATCAAACATGAGAAAGCCACCTACTGCCTTAAAAATGTAATGTGCACATTTCTCTGTAACCATTAAAAAGCTTTCCTTAAAAATCACCCATAAGATAAAAAACAAATTATTATTTTCTATTGAACAGTAGGGGTTTATTAACCAAATGACCTAAAAAGCAAAGCAAGAAAGAATACTTCATCTCAGGAATGACTCTGTATTATAAAACAAACAATGATAACTTCTGAACAGTAGCGCCACTAACAAGAGGGCAGTAGCTGTTCTCAGAGAAGTCTGCAGTTCTCGCATTTAGTCCCAGACCAGCAGCGACCCTCTGACCCCAGCTATGCAACAGTCACACAAAAGAAGTCCCAAATGGAGAGAAACGGTTGATGCTCATTGTCATAGTGGGATTTAGTTGAATCAAAACCAATGTGTTACAAAAGCAGGCTTTCAGCAACAATTCTGCAAATGCTTTCTTTCACCTTGAGACTTCTGGATCCACGTCCTACATCCACATCCCTTTCAGCAAAAGCAGGCTGTTCCCTCATCACTTCAAACATTCCCGTTGATGTCTGCCTTATCTCTCAAAAAGGTTTTTTTGGCTGCTCTAGTGTCCTCTGATACCCCACTGCAACCACTCCACGAAACAACCTGAAAGGAGGCTACCCAGTTGCTTCAAACCCTTCTTCTCCTTCCTCTCAGCCCCCAGGCCATCCTATAACTACGGGGAAAAAGCATCACACCACCAACAGTAAAAAACTGCTGCAGCATTTCCACAAAGCAAATGCGTACACTTAAATTAGGTCAGCGAACAACAGGGTATGAAACACATGCAGCGTCACATTTAAGATGGGTAACAGGGAGGTGATACTCCCTTGCAGCAAAGCACACATCATACCCAGGGTTGATACCACCATGTCTGGAGCCCCCCAAGAAATAAAGCAACATTTACTAGCAAGCTGCCATTGCAAGAAGAGAGACTGAAACCAATGATGACTGCAACACACGGGAAAATTCCCTCTGAAATCAGCTGGCCCTAGATCACACCCAGGTAAAAAATGAATCTTTGTTTCCTCATTTAGAAAGCAGGTGACTATTAGCAGCTTCATCCTATCAGTAGCATCTCCAGTAAGGTGCCAAGGAACCTTAAAGAAAGCCTGATGTAGAAGGCAATTATTTCCATCACACATTTTGATAACCTTTTCCCATCTTTCTTCTTTTGGAAATACAATTCTTGTACACATCCTCAAAACAAATCAGCAGCTATTAAGAAAACAAAGTAGAGTAATACAAATGTACATAGAACCTCTTGTTAGAAATACACTGTTGGTTAAAAATAAAAAAAAAAAAGAAGGAAAAAAAGCTATACACCAGTGATCTCAAACATGCTACAAGTATGTAGAGATACTGGCAATTGCAAGCAAGTGATCAAACACTGGTGATAGGAAGCAGTTACAGCTCAAAAAAACAGAGTTTTATTTTTTTTTGTAACTTCCAAAATAATTAAATTTTAGTATTTTTTACTGTTCTCTCGTATGATTTGAACTTATAAAATACAAGCTCTCTAACATTAAAATACATCTGTGATTGCATAATAAACAGTGCTAAGAAAATAACTATCTGACGTGATTGCGGATAAAGACTCTGTACGTCTAATGAGTTTTACTCTTGTAGTACATTAAACCCAAAGGTACTCTACCATGATACAATCCTACAGGAATCAGTAACATCCAGAAGCTCATCGCAGAGTATGAGCTTTAAATTTAAGCAAGAATTTAGGAATGCTGTACCCCTTAATGAGCGGGGCAGGAGGTGCTGCCAGAACGGGTATAAATCAGGAATTCTTTACATAAATAAAAGACTCTCGGGTTATTCATTTCAGTGATAAACTGCATTTACACATTAGGCAGGGAAGAGGGAGGAACGAAGGCGAAGCATCCCTCTACAGTCAGGTATCTGTTTTCTGTACCTTCTTTATCTGCAAAGGCGTGCAGCAGGGTGAAGGGAGACCCAACAAGGCAGTCCACCCCACTGCCACCACTTCAGCAGAAACCCTGCCCAGCCACTCCACCCTCCTCTCCTTGTCAAGGCTGTCAGGACACGGGCTCCACTCCTGCTGCTGCACTGAGGTGCGGGAGGTCACAAGACGGTGACAGGACGTAGCTGCTCCAGCTGCGTTTCCAAGGCAATACGTTCCTTGTGAACCTCCTGCAGGAGGGAGAGAGATGTGCTGTTAAGTTTTGGGATGCTCATACGCACCACCCGGCTCCTGGTAAAGATCAGCCAGGCAAACTGCTGGCACTGACTGAAGACTCGGGGCTCTCCTGGTTAAGAAACTCTCCTCGCAGTCTCAAAACACGGTACCAATGCCATGCAACCACCCTGCACATCCACCTGCTGCCTCCTCCTTATGGTGAGGCAATATGGAGGCTCAGTCACTTGCCTGGGTGATCATGGAGAGGGAGCAGCCATCCACTGGCCAGTGCAATAGCTTGGGCCAGTTTGGCACTTTTACCAAAGAAAATTAGGTTACTTTGAAATCACAGTTTCCTCTAAACTGTACGTTTTTTAAAAAAATAATTTTTGAATCACACAACCAATCTCTTTCCCACTGAAAATGAGTGAGACTTAGACTTTCTAAGATGACACAGACAGAAATGAGTGAGATCTAGACTTTCTAAAGGCTTTGCAATCTACCTCTTTGGCAAATGTGGCAGGAAGCTCATCAGTCTTGGTCAGAAACTAACTGTGAAGGCTTTGGGGATCAGCTATTTCGGGAAAGCCTCTCCTGGTCTCAAGGCTGCCCCCGAGGGACACTCAACTCTTGCTAACCTCCCGTCAAAGGGCTCCTGGCCCATTTGGGAGCCAGGCTGACCTCTGACTCCTCCAGGCTTTGGTACCCCATTTGGGCAGCCCCAGCTCAGGAGTGCATCTGAATGTTCCCCACACCTTGGTGGAAGCTTTGCCTGAGGGGCACCCATCATGTCTTCTAGTCCCCATAAAAACAGGCCCTGCTCTACCAGAAAACTTCCAGGCAGCAACACAACTTGAAGGACAAGCTGTTTTCTGCTCTCATGTGAACTCAGGCAAATCTCTGTCTTCATGTGTGTCCTTCACCCTACGGTACAATACAGATAACAGCACTGGCCTGTTTCCTGCAGGTCAGGGAGTTTTAAGCATGCTGAAGATAGTGCACGGAAGCAGATAGGACCTGAGCCGAGGAATGATGGCAATGTGCTGTCATTAAAAGCTTTCATCCCTGTGCTTCTTTCAATCACCATCCTATATTTTGCTATGATTTCACTATAGAGCATCCAACCTGCATTTTTCTTGCAAGATCCTTGAAAACCAGTTACAAAACATATGTTAAACCAAAGCTGAGCATGCAAACTTTCACCTTGACTGAAGAGAAAGTGTAACTGAGGGTTTATCTCCCTTGCCAGACAAGTGTGTTCCTAATATGCAAGGAAGAAAAAGCTGTAACAGATGAAAAACAAAATCTGTGTATCTTTGGACTGAGAAAACAGAAAAAACAGAATTGACATTTATAAGAAAACAGCCCCTTGAGAACACGTTAAAAGACAAGTCAGCAGAGATTAAAAATCGGTGTTCACGTAGCATGGTTTAGCCAGTCCATGTATACCAAGTGTCTAACTCTAGGAGACGGTTATGTAGCACAACTGACCAGAAGACAAGAAAGTTACAAGTTAGTTGCTCTACTGCACTAGGTGACATCGTTACTCTATCAAACTTTTCAGAAAGACAAAGTTCACCTTTTAGACTTACTCTAACTGCCAGCAGAGCTGTATGCACATAGGTTATAGCTTTTCCCAGAAAGCCTCATCCTACCCACTCATACAGTACAGTTATTCCCTTCCAGAAAGCAGGAAATAACACAGTAGGTTTCATCTGAAAGGATGAACAAGATTCTCTGCTGGAGGTGACACATAACTGATTGCAGGGAGCTTTGTCACTGATTTTCAATGCATTCCTTACCTTCAGCTGCTGCTGGAGCTCACTGTTCAACCTGGCGAGCACAGCATTGGCTTCTTTGTTTTTTCGTATAGCAGTCTGAATAGCCCTTTTCTGCTTGGAAGACTGTCTGCCAGACAGACAAATACACAACATTTCAATTAAGAGCTTCAACAGTGGCTGCTGCCAGAAGACCAGCCATCCATTTTGCGCGGCTGTACTCTACCCACACTGGACTACGCTTCAGAGACAAGGTACAAACTACACATTCAAGAGAAGAAAAACGTAATGCTGAAATGAGATGGCTGAATCAGGTAGACTGTTTGAAAATAAAACAGTCACACTTGTTAACCTGGATGCCAGAAGCATTTTAGGCCATCTCAACTATTTAAAAATCTCTGCATTCTGATTCAGCTTAAGAATAATCCCCGTGTAGCTGTACTTATTGCAGCATCTCTGCTTTAGTGGCTTTCAGACACTTGTAGAGTTTAAAAATTCAGAAATGGGTAACAGAAAATATAAAAATCATTCTATGTGGAAAGAAAGGACATCTGCATGTAAATAGTCTCAGATTTTTTAGGGCACTGCTGATTCTGATGTTTCTTTACTTCAAAAATTAATCTTTTTTACAGTCAAAGCAGTAATTCCCACCAAAACCATCAGATGTCACACAGGTAGATGGCTTATGGACTTTCCTTATCTCTTTCACTGCTTAACTTTTTTTGCTCCTGTTATTAATATTACCCTATAGCCCACACTAACTGATCTGGAAGAAACTACAGTTAGGCAGACAGGTGCAACAGGAGACAACTCTGTACTTAAGGACAAACCTATTCCAAGAAACAGAGGTAACAGGAAAAAGGAAAGAAAATACACCAAGCCCTTTTCCAAATAGTTTTTTTTTTTAAGTTTCACATGAGGCATAAAGAGGTTTTTAATGACAAATTTGATCTAAAAAAAAAGAGCTCTATTTAAATAAGGCCTATAAGGGGTACACAGTCCCCACAAGCTCTTCCTCTTAACAGAGTTGGTGGGGAGTGATCTTTGCAACAGAATGTGTTTCACAGCACAGGCAGGTTTTAACGCTGCTATCTTCCAGTGAACTGACAGTTTTCTGCTTCATGATTTTGCTTCAAAGTACTCTCCATAGGCCATAAAGTAATAATGGTAAGAAAAAAATAACAGAGAGCTATACCTCCATGGTCATTTAAACATTTTAGGAAAGATACAGACATGACAGGATTAAGTCAAGATGCTAACAAATGCTTTTATCTTCCTTTGAACCACTACAGAATATGCACTCCCAAAGCACAAAATAGCACTTTGAGGGCATCCTAGGAGCCTTATTACTGATTCTAATCTCCAATTATGCAGCACAGATTCAGTCTACTGATAAACAGTTTGCCAAGAACCACTCAACTGATTTAGGCAGCTCAGTTTTGTTTCAGATAGAACGAGATGTCTTTGCAAGGCTTTGGGTGAAGGAGGGCTATAATGTTTGCACACTGTTTCAGTTGAGGGAGATGTATAGGCCCAACAGGGCTCCAAGTTCCTTCACTTACCATTTGCACAGCCCCTTCCACACTGCTATTAAATGAATACATAGTGAAATCCCTACAAGTCTTCATTGGTAACAGCTTCAACAGCTATATTTATGGCAGCAAACAACACATGCTGGGTTTGGCAGTTATTGGATTATCACAAGTGGTCTATGGCTCAGCTCATACCTGTGGCGAGCTCATTTCTAACCTGCCTTGCGATAAAGAACCATCACAAGAATATGACCAACTCCAAGCATTCCATGACTCAGTTTCCTGGGCATTTATTTAGTCGTATCTATCCACAAGAATGAGCAAAATTCCAGAAGGTATGTGTAAAGCAAAACCACACACCCACAGAGCTAAAAGGAGTCATGTTAGAGATGCTGGTTGAGCAGCTGGGCTTGCTCTTCAGGCATGTCTACCAGACACAGAGGTAGGACACCTTTGAAGAGGCTATCCATTAAATATCAACTTATACAGCCGCTACAGACTTAGTCTGCATTTGAGAAGACAGCCAGAGATTTCAGAGACCTGTATCTTGAGGGGCATTCCCAAAACCAGAACTATTAAGCACAAAATTATGCAAAGGGCAAACCCTGCCATATCAGATCTCACGGTTTGACATGCTTGGTACAGGATTTTACTTTTGGACTGGGAGGTGAGGCTTGCCCGCTGGCAGGGAAGAAGTCACATTTATAGTGGGAGAAAGTTCGGGGGTCTCCAGCCCCTGCGTCTCTGTCCGGAGCTTCCTGCGGGCAGGTTTGGAGGGCGGCTGAGCAAGAACAACCTCCTGCAAGAGAGAAGCACAGCAACATTACATTAGGCCATGTGTCTCCTGCCGTTAGGCAGGGGAATACTTGTGACAGAAATTGCTGACAGCTGGCCTAAGATTTCATAATTTAAAGAGGTACAGAGCTTAATTCAAATTTGGTAATAGCCTTTCAGGTTTCTGACTTCAAAAAAAAGGAACAATAACTCCTGCAACCCCTTAATGAATGAAACAATTATACTGGTGCTTTGTCTTCATCCGCATAACAGGCTCTTCAGAACCAGATTGCATAGCTCCATGCACCTTTGTGGAGGGGTGAAGGGGGGAGTATAAATACAAGCGTTAGTCCCCAGTTGACCCAAAAGCATTAGAACCAAAACAAGATTTATTTTTAATTATGCTCAGTTGGTAAAAATCAATAATCACTCACTTGTGTCTCAACTTACTACCTCAGCCCATCTGGCATGGAGTCTCTCCCTTCTCCTACCCTCCTCTCTTACATGAAGTAACGCTGAAAATTGTTTAGAGAGATACATGCATAAAATTATCCATGCAAAATTAAGATGTTGGAAATGTAGAAGTACAGTTCCTTTTCTTAATAAGTTACATCAGAGTGATGAGTCTGGTTTGTAAGCCAAATAAAACATCTTGGATTTTTATGCCTTTAATGGTAAGTGTTTTGATTATTTAAAATTAAGGCACCCTTCCTTTTGCGATGAGAAGTAGTTTTAATGACTTAAAACTGTTTAAAATCTGACATATATCCTTTTCAGTGTATTTTATTATTAGATGTCATTTCAAGAGAGACAACTATTACTGCTCCCTTTAGTGAATGAGAAAGTTAAGACTCAAAGAGATGAAGCGACTTGACAAAAGTTATACATTTAGTGTCACAGTCAAGACCAGAGACCAAATTTTATTATCACTTCCACAATTTGCATTTTGCTGGGCCAGACTATCTTCCTTACTATGTTTTGGCCAAGTGTTAAGAAAACAAGAAGAAAAAAAAATGAGGAAGTACTTAATGACCTAGCAATCATAAGAAAAAAACCCAAAAAACATGGTAGTAAGCAGCCTGACTCAGCAGAAGAGACAACTAATGGTGATACAGAATGAAAACAACGTAAGACCATCAATAATTAGTATTAGAGGGATTACAATCATTAGAGGAATTAGAATTATAAGGGAACAAGTGGTTTCAACATTAAAAAAAAGAGTTCTGCCATTACTGAGAAAAATAGAACTAAAAATATTGTGAAATGTTTTGATAAGGACATCAGCACGTCAGCACTGCACAGATCTCTGGTGCTATCATGCTCTGAAATCCTGTGCATACACACAGTTCCCTGCAAACACGTGACATAGGGCAAGTGAGGGACTTGTATATGCCTTCTACAACTATAAACTGCTGTGATGACAGACACACAATCCCAGTCCACCCTGCCCAAAACCTACCAAATCCATAGGACAAATCCCTCTTCCATTTCAAATGCAATACTGGAAGAAATGATGTAACACCTAAAAGCAGAGCCCTCCGCTGGAAGGTGGGTCAATAACCTGCTTCCCACACCCCACAGCCTGGAGCTTCTCTATATTTTAGGGAGCCAGGTGGGATGAGGGTGAGCATGAAGTAGGTGGAGCGGAAGAATTTCATTTCCCCAGCAGGGATGCAAAGCATAGCAAGGAAGAAACAGGGCTAGATTAGTAGCAGCATGCAGTGAGCACCAGTGGACGCTGTCATGAAAGTCTTATCACATATAGGAAAAGACACTGTCTGTGCCCCTCATTAGGGTAAGAAGTGTGATGATGCTCCCTGGAGAAGATACGCACTAGGTACAGCTTCTGCCAATAGTTCTTGGTTGGGTGAGCAAAGGTCTTTTGTAGGTGCTCCCCAGCTACAGGAAGGGCTGGAACGGGGAGGAATTGCATGTGCCCCCTATCAAAAACCTCTTCTGGCTGGGGCTGGTGGAAGGAGGTGATGGGAGCATGACTAGGAGTGGGCCAAGGCTCACAGAAATTGCTAAGGCCACTCCATTCCTAAGCAAAGCCCTGTGAAGACTACCATTGCAAATCCAGTATTTACTTTACACAAACGGTACGTTCATGCAAAAACGTATTAGCAACTGTACATCTTCAGCAAATCTCTCCCAACCTACATACATTTAGCAGCAGATTCTGACCTCTAGCAAACAGGTGTGGCTACATCAAAACTGAATCCTCAATAACTGGAAGCAAAAACTGCGTCACAATTTGAAAGAATTACAGGGGTACAGGGGTCAAGTACAATCAAACTCTTTTTTGTCTTCCCTAAGGCTCCACAAGCCCCTGCTGATTTGAAACAAATGGCAAGCTGCCTCTTTTAAAGCACGTGCATCAATGTGTATTTACTAAGAGCTTTCTTAATGATTTATCTCAGCTGACGTCCCACGCAATCCTGGCTGTCTCTAGCATCTTGATCTCCAGAGAAGGTAAACATGTAAAAATGTGACTTGAATTCTCCATTTTAATTGCTTTAAAACTTAAAATGAAAAAAAAAAACAACTTAAATTTATAGATGAAGGCAAATCACTCCACAACGGTACAACAAGTGTAGGTCTCACCTTTTTTGCTGAACTGTTCTCTTCTGCCTGCGATGAGGGTCTATTCATCTGAGGATGTAATTCAACCTCAGATACTTGCTCTGTCTGTAACAACAAATCAATCATTGCTACACCCAGAAAACGACTAGCAGTCACATACAATAAAGTCAAGGGAAGGAAATGTTACACACAAAAGAAAAGTTACTTTAACAATTCAGCAGCGGGGCAAATAGAGATTCAGGGTGACAGCTGAATGGATGACATATGTCTTTTGCAGATTTTTAATGAAACCTTCTACTTGCACTTTATTGTGCTAGGAAAACAAGAGAAAAGTTTTTTCTGTGAAGCGTTAGAAACCATGTCTCTGAATGTTAATGACCTAGTAGCCAGTTTCTTCTGGAGTTACCCTTTGGGGAGGTGGATAAAAGCTGGCAAGATCTTGGTTGTGCCCTGTCACCTTATCATCTCCTGAAACTGATGAAAATTCATTGGAGTAAGCCTCTGTCTTTGAAGTTTGCAAAGCTAGAGTGAGAAAGTCTGAATTATATCAAAAATCCAAGTAAAGTTACTGAAAACACAAGTCATAAAAGAAGCCAAATAAATCTTCCCTCCTCCCTTCTCACATTTCAAACCAAAACAGAGCTGAACACTCATCACTTGGGCAAAACAAAACACCCTGCCCCCAGAATATCTGACTGAACAGCAAGTTAAAATACAGAGAGTTAATCCCTTTCTTCGCCTCTCCTGAAACCTTCCAGCATCTTTCGATTTGCTTCACCAGGACAGGAAGAAGGGCAGCACATCAGCTACAGGAGGGCGGCAGGATTTGGAGCTGCCCATCCCTGGGCATGCTGAAGCAAATGAACACAATATAAACATGGTATGAACACAGTGGGGTTGTTTTGTGTCCAGAAGGCATGGGCTGGGTCTGCAAGACAGGGAAGGCAGACAGGAGCAGAGAGGCTGAAGGCACTTGGCGCTAGCAGATGGCCTCTTCTCTTCCCCAATTTCTGCCAAGTGAGAGCCAGGCTGGCAACAGTCCCTAGGGAGAAGAAGCAACCAGCCATCCAGCTCCCTCCTCAAAAAGATTTATTTCTACACAGGTGAAAGCCTGCATTGAAAACCAGTTCGAGATGAAAGTCAGACTTTAGAGGAGCCAGGATTTTAGCTTTAAAAATAACAATAACAACCTGATGCATGCTGAAGAACCTAATTAGCTACTGCCAAGAGGTTTCTGCATAGACTTATCAAGCTTTGCAGCAGTCATAAGTTTCCCAGTGCTTAACTGTAAGTTAAATAAAAATGACAGACAGCACAGAATTTGTTGCATTTAAAAGGGAGGAACTTTTTCATACCACTTCTATTTCTTTCATAACACACACAATAAGAGCTGTACAGAAAGCTGCAGGGGAAATGCGCTTCTGTCAGGTTACTGCTGCTCTCCAACCATACGGTGTTGAACATGTGCACAGGGGAGGGAGATTTGTCATCTTCTTTTAAAGTGCATGTGAAATGCCTCTGGAGAGGAGGAAAAGGTGTCTTGGCTGACAAGATTTCTCTCACCCCCTCCTTTCTTCTGAGTGTGCTATATCCATAATGTTATCGGATGGTTAAGAAAACCCACCAAACAAACCCACCCTGTAATTTTCTGGTATTATTTACATATCAGTATCTTAAATATTCAGATTTCGGTAACTATTTGATACTAACATTTCAATTCTGGAA
Source organism: Pedionomus torquatus (assembly GCA_013398155.1). Taxonomy (NCBI): domain Eukaryota; kingdom Metazoa; phylum Chordata; class Aves; order Charadriiformes; family Pedionomidae; genus Pedionomus; species Pedionomus torquatus. The sequence goes on from VZRU01004739.1 coordinate 364,382, forward strand.
AGCTTTTCATGGATTTAAGAGCTTCTTCTATAATGGTAGGTTTCTCATACAAACAAGAGAGTGAAATAAAAAAGCAATCTTTTTTTTTTTTCTGTCTACAAAAACCAAAGACCTTTAAAAGTGCACTTAACACAACAGGGCACTTCTTTATCAGCAAGCTTAATTGCCCCTAACTTCCCTGATTTCTACAACCATTTCTTATATATTTGGAAGAAATGAAGGCTCTAAGCACTGGTAACAGTAGCCCGGCCACGTCCAGGAAGCCTTCATGAATGATTTGGGGAGAAGTTCAAAGTTCAAATACCCAGTCAAGCCACAAGATAAATCTGGGACCAAATCACATCACTTTGACAAATCATTGATTTCAGGACAGCAAGCGTAAACACAGCCTTTCAGAGAGCCACATAATATGTATACTATAAACTGCAGCTTTGCTGCACAACACTGGGAAATTATAGAGGTGCACAAGAGCCAGCTCTTCATGGACAGTGAGTGCTGGATACCCCCTAACCAGGCCAGGCAGGCAGTTTCTGGTGCTCACACTTTTGTAGGTGTCTGTTAAAACCTTTTGTCAACAGCAAGAAAACAGTAACTTATTTCACGAGATGAAAATGAAAGCAGAGCAACCCCACGTTCTTTATATATAGATAAACGCATCTCTTCAAGAACCAATGTGTTCAGTGTAGAAGTAACTAAACAGACTGCTACTCAATTGCAAAGAAGCAGGAAAATTGAAATCACAGTAAGATAAAGGACCTGGGGGAAGTGGGACCAAAAAAAAAAACAAAACCACCCCCCTAAACTTTTGCAGACACCTTCCACCCCCAGTTTTATTTTATTTTTTAATGGTCTCATTGCCAGGCAATACTATTTTAAACTGAATGGAACTGAAAAGGGTAAAAAGGATAAACTTGCGGTGGAAACAAATACAAATTGGAGTGCTGATGCCAAAAAGGGTAAGATTTCAACAATTTCCAGCAGTTCGGTATCACAGTTCCTCCGGATGCAAGATACATTTTTTATTAGCTGAGTGCTGTGATGTGGCTGTCAGCCGAACAGCTGTGGCAACCGCTGTGCTGCAGGGCCGTGGTACCCACTGGTTGAGGTTGGGCCACTGGGCTGGCCGCTCCTCCCCACTGCCTGGACGTGAGGATGGCTAAGTACAGCAGGGCAGGGACTGGCTGGAGCAGGCAGGTGGTAAAAATAAATAGGTCCATTTCCCGCCCCCCCGCCCCCCCCCCCCCAAAAAAGAACAAGTTCTGGTGATGCAGCTCATGCATAATGAATAAAACCAAATGACTGCCGTGTCCCTAAAGTGCCACCTAGTGGCATGTGGGACAGGTAATTTCTGAGTGTTCTCATTAGATGAGTACCAAAAAACAGCTGTCTGCGTTATTCGGAGCCTGCAGAGTGAGTGTGCCCCACAGGGTGGGCAGAGAACTGGGCTGGGCACTTTGGCGAGTCTCCTTTCCTTCTCATGCAGAAACCAGCTCTGCACATTAACGATCTGCTGGCAGAGCTGCCGATTCTCCTCTACGAAAGATCACCATTCCTCAGAGCAATGTGCCTCTGACACAAGTGCCCAAGCGTAAAAAAATCGGTATGCTGTCGCAGGGGATTTTGTCCAGGGACTGACAGTGTCGAATCTCTGCAAAAATCTTTTGTTTAACTGCAACACGCATCAATGCAAAGAAGGTTTGCTGATTCAGCTAACCCAACAAAGTCCTCTAGGCAAGGCCTGAGAGGCTTTACAAATACAATTGCAAGCTGATGTCTCCCCACACTAGCCTCACGTGGATTTTAAAGGAAAAATAACTCCTGGTTCTTCTTTTGGCAGAGGAACACTTCACAGATTTCCTTCCCTTCCCTGATTTCCATGTGGGGTAAAAGTGAGACCGGCTCCAGGATACTCCAGCCCAAGCTTGTACAACAGAGCTTAAGGAAAAGGAAACCCATCAGGAGCAGCTGAGGTGGCTTCCCCTTAGTTCTTCACTGTTTTTATACAAGGCTTAGTCTTTGGGCAACTCAGTTCTCATTCAGAAACACAACAATAAACTGCCTCCTTCTGTCACAGCAATAAATGTCTTAAAGTTTTCTCACATCTTGCAAACCTCTCACTGTTATATTAGAGTTTAAAGATCTTCACCACTGGTTTATAAAAAGAAGAGATATGCATCATGCAATACGGTCTTCCAAAGGGAAATTCAGTTACAGTAGTGTAAAAGTGCACCTCATTCATGTCCACAGAAGGGAATAAGCTACTGACATCAGAAGCGCTTCTGTACCAATATGGTTGGGTCCACATCCAGATTTAGAGTAGCCTGGGCAAAGAAAAATCTTACTCGTGTGTTATCAGCAGTGCAAAAGAGAGTTTGCAGACCAGGCCTAAGAGCACCTTGATTTTGGGAAAAGGGATAAGCAACCACAGAAAAGAGCACAACAGTGTCCTATTCTAAATGTCCTGAAGGGCTTCTCTTTACAAAGACCAAACTCCAGTTATTAACTGGCAGCACCACCTTTTTCTCCAGTGCAGTCTGATATTTTCTAAGAATAGTCATACCTTCCTCATTCTTCAAGGCACCAGACAAAGCTGGCCAACAAAGTTTCTGTACAGTCGCCATGGCCAGAGACCAACTGGTGGCCTGCAGCCGATACTGAACATTAGGACAGATAATTCTTCATTGTTAAGAAGAGTATTAGGAATGGCAAATGTTCATTATTTCATTGCATGATCCTTGACCAGCCATTCATAATTTCCTCAATGCTCCATGTGATGATACTTAACAGTACCTTTCTAAAAGAATGTGTAAAGCTCACTTAAGCACACAGTGCTTTGAAAGCCTCAGATGAAAGATTTTCATAACTATAAGAGAATGCATTACCTTAAAAACTTGTTCTTCACTTACATTTCCAGTTCTTTGCTTTGCAATGCTGGATTATATGTAGATTTCACACCCACTTTTCAAGACAATCCATAACTGATGTTGTGGAACATAAGGTCTATGCGGAGCTTTCATATTTCTGTTACCTGGGAGCCTTTTTGCAAGAGGTGAAATATATATTCAATCTATCTTTCCCACACCTCAGTCTCGCCCACACATACGCTCCAGGCTAACTTTACCCATGGAAATACTCCCATTGTAGTCAATGGCACTACTCATGGAAATGAAATTATCTCTGTGCATTCATTGGAATAGCCCATAATCATTACCTACACAGTACCACTGCTTAGCTTTGCAAAAAAGTATTGAGAACAGCTTATCTGTAAGAAAAAGCAGGATACTAAATATGCTTAACGCTCAGTATGTGCCCACTGCAATCTTCTATCATCTCTACATAAGTTCATTTAAGAGGTATTCTGCTCCTTTCTAAACATTCATATTTTTTGCGCTTAATGCCAGTTTCTAGGAAGTCAAGATGTCTCAATTCCAATTTCCATGAGTCTTGTGCACCCAACACTGAATCATCAATTCTTTTTATTGCTTGTTACAGAAACTGAAAATGATAAGACAGAAAGAAAACCCATAGGGATGCAAATGCAACAAGCTGCCAGGGTCTTAGCGCGTTGCCTGCTTTCTCAGCGCTGTACAGCCCTGAAGTTTTGATAAGCTTTTTCTTTCCCTGAGCTATCTGAAGGCTGGTGATAAGGTTGAGGGAGAAGGCAGTAAATACAAACAAATTGCTGCAACGTTCAGCCCATTCGCAAGGAAAGAATAGGACCCAGATGGAAGCATTAACAATCTGTTTTAATACACCACTTCCACAAAACCAGATTAACGTAAACTAGAAAGGGGTGTGTGCATTCCACTAGAGATATAGGCACTGGATCCTCAGCTTTTTTATATATTGTTGTTTTTACAATAAATTTGAAGCTAAATTCAAAACCCATTACAACACATTTTAATTAAGACACTCACCCTTATTTCACTCTCCCAGAAATCTCTTTAGAAAGGATTTTATGGCATCCATCAGCTACTCCCTGAATTCAGTTTTAACTGTGCTACTTTCCACCACTTCTTAAACCGTAATTTATTTTGTCTGGCCGTTTTAGATTTAATATATAATTTTCATGAGAGGAAGATAATCCACTTGGTATTACATTAAAGTGGCAGATGGCAAAATCTTTCATGTTATAGAAGACTTTCAGTTTTATTACAGTTACAGACTTCTTCACTACCTATTGCACTGATTATAAAACGTATGTTATTCTGCAGCCAAAACCATGGAGATGATCAAAAATCTACCCTCTTCTTGCACAGTGGTTGTAAACGCAAGCTAAAAAAGGTGTTCCTTTGGTTTAATATAAAACGGTTGTCTAGGAGAATACCATCATGTATATAAATAACATGCTGCTTTTTTTTTTTTAATTTCTTTAACAAAAAAATTCATTCCCATAAAGCTCTGGGTGTCCTGCCAATCCTTGAAATTCCTCACATAATTTTACATAGTATAGAGTTATCTCAGTTGGCCAAACATTTGCTCTGAACAGCTCTGTGAGAAAGATAAGCAAACCCTACCTCATCCTCCATGTACTTTGACATTATCCGAAGATGTTGGCCAGGGGGTTCTCCCCAGACCAGCTCCCTGCATGAAACCCACACATGGCCATCCCACTCGGGAGGCTCAGTGGTCTCAGCAGGATGGACCTTTCCCCACCTCTTGGCCTTGGCGCCACAGATCAGCGTGGGCACATGTAAATAATGGTTACAGACCCAGCCTGAGCACACCCTGTGCTTGAGGTTCTTCACAGATTCAGCAGACTATGGAGGCATGTTATTAGAGACAACTTATTGAACTGGGTCCCAGTTTTTACTTGCAATTCTGGATGCTGAGTGGTGAAAAAATCTTCAAGGAATTATACAGTATTGAGTAAAATTTGCAGAGCTGAACACTCGGTATGTTAAAAAGATTAATATCTTCACCTTCCAATACCACCAGGTGCCTGTGACTGGGCAGGGGGACGCACCCACCATCCCTCACAGCACTTTGTTTCCATGATTTCACCAAATCAATAGCATCTAATGGTAATGATGGCCATTAGAGTGACCGTCTACTTCTGAGCTCATGCAACGCAGTGAGATTTTAATCTTCAGAGCTGCAATGTATTCAGGCTACTTCAATGTGATAATGTTAACAGCTGTCTACCTATTCCACTCCACTCAAACACTTCGCCTTTGCCTGGAATTTTTTCAGTGCCTGTCAAAACTGCCAACATGGAACCAGTGGGAAAAACAGGTCCCAAGGTCTCAAGAAACAAAAATCCAGCACAAACCAGTGTGAATTCACAAAACTAAGAGGCTTAACATTTAGACCCTGGGAAAACAGAATACAAATATCAGGTTTTTTCAGCCAAGATATACAGGATTTTCTTCCAGTCCCACTGTTTTCAAATCCCCTTATACAACACAGGCAGGATGGAAGATACGCCTTCATTACTGGACAAGAACGTACAGAAATAGAGTAATTAAAATAAAGGAACATTGATCTAATTGGGAAATGTTGCAAATAGTGAGCTGATGTTGGATGAAATCCTAAAATTATATTCGTTTTTCAGTGTTCATCCATAATTCCTGTTAGCATAAATATGTTACTCAATCTCCCACAGTAAGCAGCTGCAGTAAATGACTTCCATAGGTTTAAAAGCCAACAGTAGAAAAGTATTATTTTGCTTTCCTTTAAAAAAATAACAACAGAGGTTTACATGAGATGTGCATACACAAGCTTGGTTCCAGTGGAGTGTTTCTCATGAGCATACAAAGTTCTTTCCCATCAGAAATCTGTGTAACTGTGTATCAGCTACATATGCTATTGCATTCCAATCATGATTCTTACTGCCTCCAAGTTACACAGATTTTCTGTGTACAACTCTGGGTCCACACAAAAGTTTTGAGGCCACCTTTATGCCATTTCTCCTTGGTTACTTAAGTTTACCATTAAGTTAGGAAAACAGGATCAGGAAAAATTACTTGATCCCCTAAATCCAGTCCTCTACAAGCCCAGAAAAAAACACGGTGCATGTTTCAACAAGCTACAGATTATCTGTTCTATACACCATCACTCCAGGTGGGGGGATTACAATGGGGATGACACTAAACCCCCTGAAAACTTTAAAAATAGTAAACTCCCCAAAAATGAAAAAGTGGAAAAAATATGACTATAGCATGTCATAAGAAGTGAGCGAGAAAGGTAAGGCTGTACAATAGCTCGCAGCATATGAAACATCTAAGGTCTGAAGAAACAGGAAGACTGATATAGATAAAATTATCCCTAAATTCAAGGAGCTACTGCAGTTTTGCTGTGTGTGAGATGTGCTACTAGGGATTACAGAAGGTGTCAGCGAAGTTACACACAGACATATACACAGCAGTAAAAGGAAAACACTTCAAAATAACATATTATCCAAACCCAAAACTTCAGTCTTTCTATAAGCCTGATTCTATACAGAATCTTTCCAAGCATCATTTATAGAATTTAGGCAAAGCTTGAATTACTTTCTTTTTTTTTAATAGGAAAGCAATGTGAATTGAGGATTCTAATAAAGCATTTCATACTGCATTTCACAGCGTCTTTCTGAAAACATCAATTCAAGACTGCTTGCAGCATAGAGAGATACGAGTTGGAATTTGGGTTAAAAGATAATAAATTGGAGATAACAGTGTAACCACATTATGTAAACTTACCTTTTGTCCATCTTTATTTATTAAATGTATTTACAGTTACTATAGGGATATCAGATGAAAGCATCATTGCATGAGACAAATGTCTAGTGAAAGCTCTGAGGAAAACTTGGGTACAGTTTTTGGATTGATACAAAATCAATACAACACTGACTTTGGCAATGGAGAAAACCTCTGAGAAGACACAGCAGCCATCATCTCTTTTTGAGACCATCAAGAAGAAAGAAACACAGACTTAATCCACAAACCGTGAAACTTGTTGTAGAGGTAAGAAGAAATGTAGAACCTATAAAGATGTCTACCCACCAGAGGTGTGGAATGACATGGGGTGGCAGTGGCAACCTAGAGGAGAGAAGCCAACTCTGCTGCTATTTCCCCATCAACTGGCCAAATCTTCACAGTAACCCCAAGACTCGAGCCTCTCACAATAAGCCTGTGCATCCACTGAACTCTGGAGTCAAAGTCACAGCAGCATTAGCTCTAAGTTTTACCTTGTGCTACACTCACCCAGGGGTACAGTCCTTCTCCCTCATTATTTAGCTGATGGCACTATGGAGACAGAGCTTGATGTAGACATAATTTAGAAAGTTTGTGATATGACTAGTGACATTTGGCACACTCTGAATTAGTGAACTCAGTAACTTGCCGAGCTTGATTACCTTGGAGGTTCTGATGGGAAAAATAATGTTTTTCTAAAGGTTGAAATAAATTCTACTAAAAACAACAGCAAGCTCACAGAAGGACATCTGCCCCACTGAAATCTAACACCTACCCCTTGGTACCTCTCTTTTATGCATGTTGGCCTTTGCATTCCATGAGCCCTTTAATCTCACTCTAAAGAGCCAACTGGTCCAGGCTGCTTCTCAGCCACCCATAGAAAACTGTAGTCCTCAGAAGAAATTATTTCCTTCTCCTCCTCCATCAACTGATTTACAAAGCTGAGCCAAAATAATCACACCAGGAGCACGCTTACATGGTGCACAGCCACCTGAAATATGTGGGGCTCGCTTCATTTCCAAGCTACATTTGTCATTCACAGTGCTTAACTGCAGGCATATAGCAAAATGTTAAAGAAATAAAAAAGAGTATTCAATAACATTATTGAAAAATAAGTTTAAGAAAAAAAAATTTAAGAAGAGTTTTTCAAGTCCTGGAGCAGAAAAAGGATGAATGTGTCATTTCAGCATCATGCCTTCTCTTTGATTCTTGACCCTGCTTGGGTTCTGAAGGCAGATCTATCCTTCCAACTTCGTGCTCTTTAAATTAAGGGCCCCACTGGACTAATGTAATCCATATGCTTACTATTGCTTACATGCTATTCGTAAGGGTCAGCTCAGTTGAATTATGACCCCATCACACATACTTCCCTACTGTCTACTACCTTCATCACAGAAAGGCACCCTTGGAGAAAAAATAAACAGAATGTGATGAGTATGAAATTTATTATGTCTTCAAGAATTGTTTTTATGTACATTTTTGCTAGACATCAGAACATTTTGATGAGATATTTCATTAAGTATCTTTTCAAATTATCAGAAATAAATTGAGTAGATACAAGAATGCATGTAAGCAAAGCATCAGCTTTTCTACATTCATAACTGAGTAGACACAGAAGACACTTCTTTCAGAAAATAAACTTTTGTGTTGGAGAGGACTGGATAAAGAATTTCACGAGATTCTTCTTGTGTTTATAATTTTAGAAAGATCCTATACTCTGCATGACCCAGTGTAGGATGAGCAGCTGCCTCACTTTTTGCAATGTGGTAAGGAAGCTGCCTGCACATGCATAAGTAAATTAATATCTCTCCTCACTGCCTTGTTAAGGAAATGCAAATCTACGACAGGACAAGAAAATGGACAATTAGCAGAACCTTGCTTAAAAACAATGTGTTTTTTTCCCTAGGAACTGGATCTTTATATTTATTGCTTTCATGGCAGTGAGAGAGCTTGCAGTGCGTGTAGCTGGAACACTGTGGTAAGTCTGCTTAAGGTTAGGAAGGGTCTACAGAGTGATCTGGACAGGCTGGATCAATGGGCCAAGGGCAATGGTATGAGGTTCAACAGAGCCAAGTGATGGGTCCTGCACTTGGGTCACAGGAATCCCATGCAGCATTACAAGCTTGGAAAGCTGCCCAGTAGAGAAGGACCTGGGGATTTTGGTCAATAGCTGCCTGAATATGAGCCAGCAGTGTGCCCAGGTGGCCAAGAAGGCCAACAGCATCTTGGCTTGTATCAGGAACAGTGTGGCCAACAGGAGTAAAGAAGTGATCATCCTCCTGTACTCAGCACTGGTGAGGTCTCACCTTGAGTACTGTATTCAGTTTTGGGCACCTCACTACAGAGAAGACATTGAGGTGCTGGAGGATCTCCAAATAAGGGCAATGAAGCTGGTGAAGAGTCTAGAGCACAAGTCTTATGAGAAGCAGCTGAGGGAACTGGGGCCGTTTAGTCTGGAGAAAAAGAGGCTGAAGGGAGATCTTATTGCTCTCTTCAACTACTCAAAAGGAGGTGGTAGAGAGGTGGGGGTTGGTCCCTTCTCCCAAGGACAAGAGGAAATCACTTCAAATTGCACCAGGGAAGATTTAGATTGGATATTAGGAAAAATTTCTTCCCTGAAAGGGTTATCAAGCATTGGAAGAGGCTGCCCAAGGAAGTGATACCGTCACCATCCCTGGAGGTATTTAAAAGCTGTGTAGGTATAGTGTTGAGAGACATGGTTTAGTGGTAACTTGGCAGTGTCAGGTTAACACTTGCATGGGAGGATCATTAAGGTCTCTTCCAAATCTAAATGATTCTATGATTCTAAGTCTGAGCAGTAGCAGGAGGGCGGGCACTGGTTGCAGCAATTGGTTGCAGCTGGAGGCACCAAGTCAGGGAGACATGTCATGGGATCAGGGAAAGCCAAAGGGAAACACTGCTCTCCCGGGAGCATTGGACAAAGCAGGAATGTGTGGGTACGCTAAGGAGCATGGGGTATTAGCAGGATGGCTAATGCCATAATGACTCCGGGGAAGCACACAAGCTGAAACCAGAACACTCTACTGTCCTCAAGGTAGAAACTAGCTGTGCTCAGATGCTAAAATATGCTGGGGAGAGCAACAGGTTGCTGGTGGAGCTGGGGGCAGCAGCAAGCATTTTATTTTTGTCATAAGCACTGTACAGCAGATGTTCAACAGCAGAATCATAACAGTAGATCCAAACCTCAAGCGAGGACTGTTTCTGGTCCAGTGGAGGTGCTTCACCGAGTTTTTACATGTAACGGGCTGTTAGCACCCCTGTAAATTGTTTTCTATTATACACCTCACCTAAAGGAGTAATATATGAAACATATGCTGCAAAGCCAACATCATAAAAAGAGCAAGGTGCTGATCCTCCATCATCTCCTAAAACATGAAGAAGTATCTGGATGCAGATATACCTGATTTAGTCAATTTGCATTGTGCTGTTGCTGTGTGATGCTCTATAAACAAAAACCCATCCAGAAAGGAAAACAAAAGCACACTGCTAATGATTTGAAACTTAACAACATAACTGACACAGCATTTGCTTCCCTTCAGCATTATTTTTCAAACCCATGAGTGAAATACACGCTTTTGTGCCGTAGCTCCCTTAGTAGATACCCTCCAAGCATTTGAAGCTTGAGAAGTAAATAGCAGGTAGCAACTCTATGCCTTTCAGGTATCAAACTCTTACTAGCTGACTAGCCTTACTAGCCTTTAATTTACAGTTTTGTCTAGTGGGTGCAAGCCAGCTCCAGTACAAAGAGATTTAATTAGTCTGTAATTTGACATTGCAACACACCGGCTAGACAGACCAACGAAGAAGGACATGTACGGAACTGCAGAGCAAACTGCAAATCTGCATTAACTTGGAAGCAAGAACAACTGCCATGTCCAAGCCAACTTGTGCTAACCACTGCAATAATAATGTAATAAGCAAAAAACATACAGCAAACTGTTAAATGTTTGTCCATACCTGAGACGCAGAAGGCCGAGGGGGCAGGGCAGGTGGTGGTGGGGGCAGCCAGCCAGACCTCACAGCTGAACAGTGAGAACAAAAGAAGAAAAAACGAAAACAACAAAGAGAACAGCATTAATTTAATTCCAAATAAAACCAGAATTAATTTCCATGATTATTCCTCATGAAGAGGCAGTATTCAACATTTTAATAACAAAAACCCAATTTGATCTTTATTGAGCAAACCCTGTTTGAAATAACTTCATGAGCAGTGAATGAGCAGTGATTTAATTGCTGTAAAAGCCCACAATGTTATGACAAAACGTAGTGATGGAAGCCAGTCGGCCACAAAAGCTGTAACTAAAGCAATCCAACTCTAGTTGAAGAGCCCCAGAAACAGGGTCTACTTGTCCTTGGGACTTTGCTCTTTGTTATTAACATTATTGCCTTTTTAAAAAGTGATGCTTTAGCATCCAGTGTAGACACTAGCATTCACTCCAGACAAAACATGGTATGTGATGGAGTGCAGCCTTAAAAAGAAAACATCTGCCATGGAATTAAAAGGACAAAAGCCTAAATGAACCAAAAAGAAATCAGTTTCTTTGGCATCAGCTTTTGTATTTTCGTGTTATTACTCATTGGAGGTATTTCAGAGGGAGGAGGAGAAACAAGGAAAGACAAACCCTAATGGTCAGTTCAGGCTCCTGTAACATAAGGCAGTCAGCTTTTAGTTTGAGCCAGCAAAGAGGGAGGGTAACAAACAGGTAGACCCAGCCACTCTATTTCTCAGTTTCCTTAAAACACCTAAACCCTTTGGTCGCAAGTGAGAATATTCGACACAGTTATGATTTAGCAGCAGTTCAAAATTTATTAATGGTTTGAGGTTGAATTTTAGCAGTACTTAATTATTAACCAATTTAAGGATTTATAAAGTGATTCAATAAAATAATTAAACGGCAAATTAATTACAGATTCAAAAATGACATGATTCATGCTAAATTACCACACAGTATCCTAAATAAAAAAATAAAAATATATAAACATAAAACATAAAAACACACACCATTCAATGAGCCACGCATACACCACTTAAGACTTTAACTGCTAGGACCAAGGTCCCTTTGCAGCAAGCAACTCCAGTGAGCCAACACACACCCCGACAGAAACATTTGAATCTAGTAAAATACACAGACACCCACACTTGTAAAGGTTAATGTGTATATTCAGATATATAGATAGAGAGGTGGATGGAAAAAGATCTATCCTATAGTTAAAATTTCCCTTTTCTCGAGTTTAGAGTAAATATTCACAAGGCATTGGCATCCCTTAATGGGAGACAGTTGAGCCTTCAGCAGGTTGACCTTGTCCTGGGCCTTTTACCCTCAAGGTGTTTGCCTGAGTGGCATCTCAACACAGGGGAGATGCTGGTCACAGGCTCGCTGTAATCCAGGAGAGCTCAAAGGGTCTCGCTAGGGTCGCTACTTATAAGGTCCAAGGTAAATTACTTTTGTCAGGTACTCAGTGACCACTCCGACCCAATTTGGACAATGGAATATTCTGGTACTTTTCACCAGTTGGGCAGGCCTAGAACTTGCTAGATTGTGAAGTTTGGATATCACCCCCACTCTTAGTGGGTGATCAATTATCAATAACATGCCCAAGCGATATAGGACATGAGAGCCAGGTGCGTTAAGGGGTTGTCAAAATGTTCTGTTCCACTGCACCTGGTCCACTGCAATTCTTGTCTGACTTTAAATTGCTATGTGGCTCAGGTAGGGACAGAAATCATGTCAAGCACTGAGTGGCCTAAGGGAGGAGGGGGTCGCGCCACCACACCCATCACAGGACATAACTATAGGACAGGCTTCCAAAAACAGCTGCAGAGAGGAGAACTAGGCTAGTACAGAGACAGCAACCAGGACCGGTGTGAGTCCTTAGGCGGGTTATCCTCCCCAAGCTCTCGTCACACTGAGTGCTCAGCCCTTGCACTGGCAAAGGTATCAGACAGTCCATTTTACACTGGTGATTATTTGTACAGCAAAAAATCCCAGCAATATTAAACATAGAAATGCTTTTCACCACAATAATGCTGAGCAAGCAATTAATTTTATGCACTTTTTATTTCCATGCATATTTTAAAAAGCCACAAAGACCATTACAAGCCCTGCTGCAGCATAGCCATTTACATATTTTATACACCAAGTCTAGAAATGTCTACATGGTTGAAAATACAAAGATAAAAGATATTAACCATTATGGATAACAATGATGAGAGTAAAAACACATGGATGTATGCAACAGGATAAGAGGTAATGGGTTAAACTAAAAGAAGGTAGATGTAGAGTACATATAAGGAAGAAATTATTTATTCTGAGGGTTGTGAAACACTGGCACAGGTTGCCCAGAGAGGTGGCAGATGCCCCATCCCTGGGAACATCCAAGTACAGGTTGGACAGGGCTCTGAGCAAGTTAATCACCCTCATTATAATGGGGTTGGTTAAAGGTGCCCTTCCAACCAAAACTATTCTATGAAAACATTAAGAACAGTCATATTGACTGTACACAGCTCCAGAGAGGCTTATAATACATTGGGTCTTTTTTTTTTTTTTTTACATCTCCTGTATCATCATCTCTTGAACCAAAATTAAGTCTAATATCACACAAAAATGCCAAGGAGAGAGGTAGAACAATTAAAACCCAACTTAGGTTAAGGAAGGGAGCCACTAACACACCTACAGGTGTAAGAGAGATTTGAAAACACGTGGTCATTAGGATCCTTTCTCTCATGTTTAATTAGTTCCGTTCACAAGGCCACTGAAATACCAGCACAATGTTGTCACTACATTCTCCATCTCCTTTGTGCAACTGATCTTTAGGAAAGAACACTGGAATAAGAAACCTTCCTTTCCTTCAGCCTGAGCTTCATCTATTATTTAATTTAACTGAGCACTGGCAATGGCTTTGGCAATTACAGCTATTAACAATATTTGAAAATACCATCTAACTCAAACATCAGCACCCTGTAGGTCCATCAGCTGCACACCGTAGTAGTGGACAAGTAGGTATGCTCAACACGATACATTTATCTGCAGGAAACCTTGTGGGAGCTGTGCTGCCATGCTCCATGGAAAATACCTGCACGCACCACTCACTCGCCACCACCAGTGATTAGCACTGCTTTACTCCAAGAGCTTTACTCCAAGAGCTGCTTCCATTGAGAACTGGTCTCAAGTTCAGCTCTAGAGGATACAGCACCTATTGTTCTTGGTTCCCCACCCTTCAAATCCAGCGATATGACCAGGAAAGCAGCAGTGTAGTTTTTATGCAGAATGGTACTGGGCTCCCTGGAAAAACACCTCCTGAAGTGTTTACGCACCCTGTGAAACCCCACGTTATCTGGGATTTGGCCCACAAAATTCCAAAGAAAAACATAATGTTTCCATAAAATCATCAAATTAAAAAAAATATCCAAACCCCAACAAAAAAAATCCACCCCCAAAAATGCTTCTTCGGCTTTCAAAATACAACATACATTAATTTAGCATTAAAGAAGTTAGATGCTTACACCATATGCATTTGACCCAGTTTCCTCTTTCTAATCCTGCAAATTCTAACTTAAGCTACTCATGAAATATTCATAAAATTCCTGCTGCTGCAGAACATCTTCAGCCTGTTGTTAGAAGGAAATCATGCTTACGTGAGCACAATTACTAGACAAAAGTTAGTTGACTTTTGAGGACTCACAGCAACTTATAAAAAAAAAAAAAAAAAAAAACACACCACTTTTTTTCTCCACAGGGCAATGAAAAGAAATTTAATGACAGATGGTGCATGCTTCAGCTTTCTCTAGTGTCACTATCCTAGAAGATGGCAATATTAAGAGATACTCATAGGTTTTTATGTATATCAGCAGGTGACTTGTAATATTAGGCTATTCCAGAATGCCTGCCTTCCTGGGAGAGCGCCTCACACGGATCAGCTCTTGCTGTTAGCAACGGAATCACATCGTTAGCTCTGAAAGTGAACTCAAATACCAGGTCTGTTTCCAGAATGGAAGGAGGTTCGTTTCTAAAATGAAAGCAAGCACCCTGGGACCGAGGGGTAAGCAGACAAATGCCCTATTTCCAGGTGCACGCCCCAGAGCTTGGGTAAGCCACGTGCCCTTGGTCTTTGAAAATAAGCCTTCACACTCTGCGTAAGAGCAGAGGGAGCTGGGGGGAGCAGGACAGGTCTCGCACAAGTTGGCTTGTTTCTGAGTGGCTTGGTGGCATTCACACCAGTGTGAGCTATGTAAAGCAAATCTCAACTGTGGAAAGGCCACACAAACACTAGAAAATAGCTTTAAGTATATCCAGTGTCCATATCACATGTATTCCTGTAAACGATAGCATTTTCATGCACTAGTTACTCCCACAGAGATAGAGATAAGGCTTTCAGTTCCAAAATAATGGCTCTCTACTTAGCGTGCTACTACTTTAAGGCGGATTATCTTCATGGAAAGCTTCCAGGCCCATTTTTTCTGCCCTATTTTGGCAATCATAAAGGCCTGATAACTCTAACAGGACACCACACTAGATAAAAAAACAGGTTTTCCAAACTGAAGCTAGATTAATATTTTAAAACAAACCCCAGGCTGTAATGCTACACTCTGAGAGCACGCCACACCATCCTCTTGGGCCAGGCTGCTCTGTCTCCAGCCTCATGCAGACAACACAAACCCTCAACATTTTCGTTACCCATGGTATTGAGAAATATCAACCACACTGACCATCCAAGTAGCTCCTTTACGTGAGATATTTAACCTAGGAAGAGGAGACCAAGGAAAAACATAAAGTTATCATAGTCCAGTCAAACCAAGGGGGAGTACGTCATTACCTCACCAGGCACAGCAGCAGCGCAAGATGCCAAAGTTAGGGTGGAACAAATATGGGCCATTGGGGTCCTTGAGTGTAACCTGTAAGAGCAATGGGCTGCACCTTTCCTACCCCATGGCAGTTACTTGTCCTCTTGTCTCTTAGAACTGAAGGAAACTGCCATATTACACTGAGCTGCTGGATGCATGCTAGTTTTTAAAATTAATTAATACTGGAACAGCAGCATATAAAACTACACTTCTGGAAACATTTCCATGTCAGGCATTTATTTCATTTCAGTTCGTTGCAGCTGTCTTCCTTCTTGGTTTCACATATCTATCACCTTATCCTGGGCATGACCTCAGACAAATTAAAGCTTTGGCTGAAAAAAATCATACTCCTTTTTCTCATCTGGATTTAACATGTACACAAGTGTAGTCCTGAAGGAAGGGTGCTTTTTCTGGGTCGAGAGCCATTTTGTACCTTTTTAGACACAGTGAAACTAGGAACTGCCTATAAAAGGAGGTTGATCTCATCTCATGTCAAAATCTGACACACTTTTCATCCCATGACCAAGATGGCCACCCAGAGCTTGGCCGCTCCAAGTATTTTGGTCACCATTCCCAAAGGGAAAAAGGATCCTGTGTTTTTCTTATCACACGGATGGTGTAGTTCTAACTAAACCCAGCTTATACCCAGCCTGCCCTGGACCTACATGGCCTATAATAGGTTCTTGCTTCTGTTCTGCTTCCTCACCACCACCATTGCCCCTTCTGCAATAGTGTGGGTAATATCCAAGGACTTCAATTGGGAGAAACACAGACAGGGTTCCTCAGCAGAGTCTGAGCAGATGGTATGTTTGGTATTTTTCAAGTGGATGCTATGGGCCAGCCCACAGCACAATCCCCACTGCTGGATCAAGGGAGAGGCTGGTTGCATGGCAGGTTCACGAGTTTACATTGCTTCAGAATGCTGGGCTCTCAGATCAGGTTTTACACAAGACAAACATTTTATCAGGAAGCACAGAATCTGCAATACTGAAAACAGTTTGAAAAAGATAAGCCAATAGAATGAATTATTCTTCAGTTCCCCAATCTACCTAAGGCTTCAGTTCCTTAGATAGTTTGGGAAGTTGGCATTTTCACCCTTCCACTCTGATGGTATTATGGAGAGATTCTTTTGAGATACTTTTCCTGCTTCTGCTGCCAAAAGGCAGACCACAGAAAAGTTCTGTGTCTAAGCTGGTTTCTGGTTACCTCTGTCTTACAAAGCTTCCTTTCTTGTTCACTGAAACCAGTAGTTGGCTATCCCATTGTACTGACACCACCATTCTCTGCACTCCTTCATTTATTTACATTCCTGACAACAGCACTAGTAAAGTGATTGTGAAATAACTGTTTTTCAAGAGATATGATTTATTGATTGCCACTATTATGTCTGCAAAAAGTTGCAACAAGAAAATAAAAATTAAATCTGTAGCCAGGAATGCAAATTTAATGAAGGATTCTAGTAAGGTGGTTGTGAAATACCTATATATCCAAGGATCTGTTTCAATAATTCTTACTAACAGAAGTTCCACTTATACAAATTGCAAAGAAACAGTTGCACTTGAAAGCCTGGTAAGATGTCCCCCATTTTGTATACAAGTACTCTCTGGACTCAGCCCTTAGAGACAGACATAAAAATTTAAAAATCTGAAAATGCAAAAAGAAATTACCCCCCATCAGATTCCTACCATGTAATAACCATCCATCCATTTATGTCCACAACATTTTCAACTTAATTATGTCCTTGTCCAGCTACGCAAAGAAGTTACATAGCTGTAAACACATAAACCCTTCATTAAAAAAAAAAATTAAAAGGCTGAGAGGCATAAAATTCTTCCATTCAAATCTGGGGGAAGACATTCATATTTTATCCAGAATAAGTTCAGTTCAGTGATCACATATATTCTGAAGAGGAACAGGACTAGAAGGACACAGCAGCTCCAGTAACAAATCAGAAGATGAGTCCCAAAAGAAGAAAAATCCATTCTCTGCTTCAAAAATAATTGCTTTCACCACATTTATTTCAAAAAAGCATTTTACAGTGTTTTCATTGCAGTGATACAGTGCTGGAGAACAGTATGAATAGTAGCTCAATTTTCTGTCGTCTTTGGTTTATGTGTAAAAGACACTTTAACAACTTCTACAAGCAAAGATGTTAACTTGACTCTGCACTCTCAACTGGATGAAGGTGGCAACATTAGAGCTCTTTTATACTGTGCAAACAATATTCAGCAAAATGGTATGATTTGCTATTCTCAGTCACCTAAAATAAAGGTCTTTCAGAACTGTCATATTCCTAATTTAATGTTTTGGTCTGATTAATAAACACATCTCAGTAACATGCAAGACAGCACAATACTACAGCATGAGTAAAATCCAGCCCAATTACCCAAGAAGGTTGCTGGATTTTACTAAATCAAGACCAATACAAGAGCAATGAGAGGAAGGGGTCCTGAAATTACTTGATTAAATTCACCATGATCTAAATGCAGCATTAAAAAAAAGGACATTACTATTCTAGGTTCTTGCCACTTCGGCTTTGAACCAAAAAGTTAGTTGAGGAATCTGTTTTTATGGTATCACAAACAACATAAACCCCTGCAAAACCCCTTAATAGCTTGCCTTCAACAACTCAGACTTGCAGACAGCTAACTTCAATAGATACAGATATTTCCTAGCAAATACAATTAAGCATAAATGAAGATAATGCAGGAATAATACTTATCTAGGTCAAGTTTGGCAGGGTTTTTAGTCCCCAGTTCCATGTGCCCAAAAGGGAAAGTCATCTGCATTTGGCTCACTAAGCTAAAAATATGATGTAGTTGAGAACAGATTGCTGAAAACAGCTGGAAACAGTACTAGGGGAACTATTTGGACTAGTTTGTATCAAAATGTATATGACAATGGAGCAAAAACCATTTCAATTCTCCAAATTTTCTTTTCTACACAACTGCAGAACTGTTTCATTTGACACGTGGACTAAAAACATCCAGAAATACATAAAATTTGGCTGTGGTTGGGCAAATATGAAAGACTAGACATTTCAACACACACTTACTATTCAGAAATCTCCACAATTGACAAATGAAACCCACCAAGCCTGTACATTCATGTTGAAGGTTGTGCTATTTGAATGAAGTAATGAAGGTGTGACAAAATAAAGGAAATAATGAAAAGCCTTTCTCTTCAAAGATAAGAAAAAGAGGGTAAGTGGTGATGCTGAGCACCAGTCTTCTTTTAGCCCTAATGAAAATGAAAGGGTACAGAAAAGAAGTTTGCACAGACTGAGTCTTATAACAGAAGCAGCACTTTAAACTGCGTGGGAAATGTATATAGGAAGGAACACAGAAGTGATGCAGGGACACTTATGGGAATGCTGATCTGCACCAATAAACCTGTTCCCCTGTCCCTTTTCCACGAACATTGAGTCCAGGGGGTACGTTTTCTTATTTGGCAGCCACCACTAGCCCAGCAGAGATAAGCTGAGGTTACAGATCTGACTGTAGTTAGGAAAACATCATCCGTAACAGAAAACACCGCACTTGCAATAAAATACTGGTGTGTTTCCCCCTTACCAAGTGTAGTACTTAACACCTTACAATTCAAAAGAGAGAAAAAACCAAAAACACTAGCCCCGCATTGCTGGATAAAACCAGCATTCCCAAATGAACGAATGCAGGTTACAGTAAGTATTCCCTTGCAAACTCACATAAGAAACAGTGCCCGCATTCCACACGTTCTTCACCACAGGGACAGCCACAGCAGGAGGCATGTTTCAAAAGCAAAGGAGCACCGAAAATCTTCAGCCAAAAATTCATTTGTAAATAGTTATAGGGCTGTTTTCATGAATTACACAGAGACATTCCATCTTTCTTCCATATTAGCATGAAACTACACTATTTATGACAATTATGTTGTTTCATCAAAGCAAATTCTCTTTTCCAAACAAGTATTCTTTGTTCTACAGAACTGCTAATTAAAAGAAGTTATGCAATTCAGAAAAGCAGCTAAATGGGAAATGTATTTCAGAGGCATCCGTATCAGTCTAACAAGACCCAGACTGCTGTCATTACCTATAATTATCCAGAAGCAAATTCTTTATCAGTTGTCACAGGCTGAAAACGTAACCAAGCAAAAGGCCAGAAGACCATGGGTTCATTTTTGGATTTTAATACTTAAGCTGAAACTTGCCCCATTCCCAGAGTTATGCCAAGGCGGACCCTTGCCGACTGCTGCAGTGGATGGTGAAAGGTGGCTGGGGGCCTTGCTGCCGGTCTGACAGGCTTCAAGCTGCAGCAATTTTGGCCTCCTTGATACCTAACTCCCTCTCCCAAATCGTGGGACAGACAGAAAATAGCACGAGGATTCCAAAAGAGCATCTAATTCTGGAAATGGTCTTTGTGAACAGCGCAGGAAAGCTTTGTGGACCACCTGCTCCCAGATCTTGCTCTGGAAGCTCTGGTCTTGTATCTGACTAGACAGTGGGCTAGAGAAGAAATGAAGATGTAAACTGGGTCATGTATGCATTTAAACTGACATTTTTGTTTGTACTTAAGACCTGCTGTTGTCTTTCCAGGAATGCATAAAACCCAGCCAAGCATTTTCTTAATATGTACACAGGCCAAATGCCAGAGATTATATATTCAACAAAAAGAAATACAGTGAGAATCTAGCAGTACTAAATTTTTCTCAGATGCCAACAAACGACTACATGGTTATACAGATTTCTGTCTCTTAACATCTCTTACCAGAAACTCACATAGGGACTCACAGGATGACCTGGTACGCAGTGATTTTTCTCTAGTTAAATTGACTAGCAGCCCTGTATACCGATATTGTGGGAAAAACTCTTCAGGGATTAGCGTGACTTTGAAAATACTCTTCATCAAGGCAATGAAACTTTTACTGCATCATCTTGTCTGTGCAAGGCTTGAGAAAACATACATCCTTCAAAGCTATGTAAAAACTAGGGGCATCCATGACAGTTTTAGGAGAAGAAAAACAGTTCTGGCAACAGGCATGATGCTTCACTGATGCCACTATTTAATAACCCCAAAGTTGAACCTCCTGAGGTTTGCTTAACTTTAAATAAGGCCATTCTACCATACAAGTTTTCTCAACCATGACATATTCTCAGGGTCATAGCTAAGAAAAATAGGTCAGCACGGGATAAAATACATCACTATAGCTTGCCATATCTACAGTGTCCTCCAAAACTAGTGTCATCTCAAATCATGGCCTCAATGAACAGAAAAAAGATGTGGTGGTGTTTTTTTAAAATACATCTACATGTACACACAGAGATACAGATAGAGCTATAATCCTCTTGTGTATATTATTAAAACGCTTGTCTAAAACAGTTCCATAATTATGATATATCTGGTGAAGGTGTGGCCTTACAATAAATTCTCTTGGTTTTCTATGTTTTTCCTGGTTACTTCCAACTACAGTGTCCCAGAGGAGAGCAGCTATGGTGTATGCATGAAGGTGCCTCCTTCAAGTATAATTATGTCCCATTTCAACAACTTTAAAACACAGTTTCCATGGCTAGTGCATTGCTGCACATCCTAGTCAACAGGGATAAATAACATCTGTGTGTACCTGCCCAGAGAGAGGCATCACGAGATAAGTGGCAAACATAATATAGCAAAGCACGTGAAAAACATACAAGACCATCCCCCAACATACCAGCGCCCACAACAAGGATCTGCCGCAGTCTTTGGCTGATTTTGCCCAAATAAAAGAGAATTTTCTTTTTCTGCACTTGAAAAATGAACAAAAAAACCCAATGCTCCAAACCACTGACAGCTTTACAATTAGAGAAACGATACCTATGGATCAACCTAACCAATGAAGAACTGAAAATAAGTGTCAATACTACTGAGTGTCCCTTTGCTGCTGTGGAAACAGGTTATCCACCAAACTAATAAAACCAGGATTATTTCTGAAGAAAAAACAGTAGGACAAAAACTAATGTATCAAAATGGGATTATTCTAATGAAATAAGACATATTCTTTAGCTATTAAAATGGCCGATTTTAAAGTCTGATTTTCTCTATTGACACTAGCCAATATAATGGTGCTAGAAGGGATGGTCATTCCAGCTAATTTTGGGGGCTCAGCTACAATGATGAGACTATTTTTTAAAACCTAGGAAGGCAGGCAGGCAGGGAGAGAACATAAAGCAAAAATTCAGTTGAGAGTACGTTAGGTCAGAAAGCAGTCAAGTAACTTGTGGATAGAAACACATTGGGTTTGATACTTATGCCAGGCTGTATTATCCCAACAGCCAAGAAACCTAAACAGCACATTGCCACTACGTCATCTATACTGTAAATTTGTAACTGTATCTTCTGGTGGCAGATGGAAGCTATTCTAACTTCATTTTTATACTGTCAGCAGAAATAGAAATACAGCTTGTCATTATACAACTGTGTGCAATTTACTTCACAGAAACACACACACGCACTTTCTTTTTGCAGAGGCTCTTTGGTTTACAGCGATGGTGCTCAAACCCTCTGCTCTCCTTTCTAAAAAGCACAAAGTGCACCTCAACGAAGAGTCTGCCCCTGAAACAATGACCACTCCCTGAGGAAGAACTGTCTCCAAACGAAGAAGGCATCTGAAAATTATGAGACTGGAGTTCCTACCAATCTATAGGGAAAAGGATGAAAAAAAAAGTGAGGTGATCAAAACAAGAGAGGTGCAAGAAAAGAAAGTAGCTGTATAAAATCACATTATCAAGAGGATGTTGCAGAATAACAACTAGAATGACAGGAAAAAGCATGCACGATTCTTCATAGAGTGAGTAACTGGGAATATGACTCCCAATGTAGACATTTTACACCAAAGCAGAGCAAGCTAAATGCACCATGGTATTTGAGAATGCTGGGATGGGTTGATTTAATTCCCTCCTTCTGATGATGCAGATTTATTTGAATTGGAACCCTTCTTCGGGGTGGGTTACAAATTGTTCAACAAGTTCCTCCTTAAATCCTCCAAGGCTACAAATTCCTCCTTATTTTTTTAGGAGTATTAACACTTTGACAGAAAATAAAACAGGTCCATTAGAGGAAGACGACCACCACAAATACTTAGCATTGCCATTAAGGGACATTCAAGAGAGCAAAAAATTACAAGCCAACACCGTGCAAGTAGTGAAAGAAGCTGAACCTCTGGGAGACCTTCCACATTTCTGCAATTTGGTAGCACACTATACTTCAGGTTTTGTCAACCTAGAGCTAACTTTCCTTTGAACTATTAATAGCCATAAATTTGAACTGAATATGATGAAGAGTTTTAGGATGTCCAAAGCACTTTCTTTTTTTGCAAGAAATCAACTGCCTAACTTACTTGGTTGCCTCATCTCCACTGAGGAAACCCTCCGAAAAGTATTGATAGGACAAGTTATCCTTCCCTGTACTCTCTGTAACTAGAGGTTTGTTAAGTTGCCCAGAAGAAATCATTATGTTACTTCAAAGGTAATGGTGGCTTTCAAAAACGGTCCATTTCAAAAGCAAGATGTTACTTTTCATTCACAGAACGACTTCTTTGAGAATTTACATTCTCCTTTTATGTGTGTTCCAAGGGAAACTTAAATCCAAGTTTATTTCCTTTCAGTCATACTTTTTTATCTGGATTCTGCAAGGCTTTGCTGCCTTAGAAAATGTGTACTTGGCTCTGCTTGGGGATTTATTTTGATGTATAATGAAATCAAAATTTGAGGCAACAGATCCCTAAACAGGAACCACAGTCAAAGATTGGGAATTGCTTTCTCTGTAAGGTAGAAGGAAAAACATATGTTTATTCCTATTGAGTTTCAGGGTTCGGCACACATAGCAGAACTCTTGAATTCCGTCTGGTGTTTGCACACACCAAAAAGTCCCACATAGCAAGTGGTGAAACCCTCTTTTCTACTCCAACAACCACATTAGAGAGCTCAGTTAAAACATTCCTTGACACAGTCAAACCTTGCCTTTCTTGTGAAGCATAAACATGACCACGTTTAACCTAGTCCTTGAGGCAGATGATTGGTGTGCTCCGCATAAAGCTCTGGTCTGGTTCAAGGACGCTGCTAAAGCACACAGCGACGCTGGGTGACTGCTGCCTTGAACAAACAGCTCCGCTTTCCACCTCTCACTCTGCGAGGCAAAAGGAATGCTCAAACACTAACACGCTGGAGAGCTGTTTTCTTTCAGTTCGCTCTAGCTACTACTCTACGTTTTATTCCTCGCCCCTAAACGTGCACCCGTGTCAAGTGCAATTACCCTTTCTCTTTACTCCAAGAACGGTTTCTAATTGCTCCCAAGCATATGGAAGACTCTAAGATCAAAAATGTTTGTACACGAGGAATTTGACTTTCCCCCAGTTTAAACATTAAGGGTTTTCTTCCTGCTTCTGAACTACAAAAAATAAACAGTAATAAAAATCAAATGCATTGTAGTTACTGATGAGAGTTGTCTAAATAGCCAGACTAGTTATAAACAGTCAGTGATGACAGACTACCATATGTTAAGCTTCCAGAAAACATTATAATCCCTTTAATTATGGCAATAGTGATTTTTCCCCTCAGTGCTGATGTAATGCAAGAAAGTGCAACCTTTTCTCTTCTGTAGCGTATTGCTGTCTATAGCAAAGGTGAGCACGTGCACATACTGTCAAGTATTTGTGCAAACACATCGAGTTGCCAAGTGTGCAGCTAACCTAAACAGTCTCAAAAGAGGGAAAGAAAGCAAACCTTACCTTGTGTGTTTTGTTGAAATATTTTGTTCAGATCCAAAGAGGAAGCTCTGGAATGTGATTTCTGTGGCCTTGGAGGTGGAGTAGGGGGCTCTTCTCCCTTTTTCATAGCATCTTCTATTGATGTGCTAGAGTAAGACCTAAGAAAGAAGGCAGCGGGGAGAAAGCAGAAAATATTTCAGAAATTCATTTTAAACAACTACAGTAAATAGTACCTAAAAATACACTGACCAGAACTGGGGTTGCCCTTGCCCTAATGACTAAAAATTCCCCCTTATAGCAAAACAAATTTATTTGGCAACAGAGGGACCTAACTCACCTGAGGAAAGCAACAGGCCACACTTACAGGGTTTTTAAGGCCTTTTATATGACAGCTTCAGGCTTTCTTTCATAACTTCAACAGTCAACAGGATAAATCATGTAACTATTTTGAATGAACCCGAGATAAAAAAAAAATTTCCTCTAAGAGTTTCTGTTGCCTTTCCCAATTGTGAGGGTAGTGTCTAAACAGGTACAGTCTCGGCCTACCTGTTGCAAGCACACATTTAGTAATTTACAATAGTCTAACTTAGCAAAATCCAGAAAAACTGAATGGCTCCAAAGTGACCAACACTGGTCAAATACATGTCTCAGTTCACCTTTCTAGACCCTTCCACAACCCATTCATCCCATGCATGAGCAATGCAGGGCATTTGCTCAGAAATTTGATTTTACTGAGTAGTGTCCAATATTTTTCAGCTGTTGTGGTTACTAGCTTTTCTGCAAGACCAAGAGCTTTGTTCCAAATAAGCACTGACAATGTGAGATGTTACACTTACTATAATGCATTACGCATGACAGGCAAGACCAAAACACATCTGAGTAGAACAGAAATATCTCCCACTAATGGGAAACGGATCATTTTTTTGCCAAACAGGCTGTTAGAAAACAGCTCTTCAGCGGGACAGACATTTGGCAACACTGATCCTATGTTTCTGATGTAAACTAAAATAAATACAGGAGTGAAAGCCACAATTGCTTCAAAATTTACATGCTACACAAAAACCTCTGTTGATGCTGATTTTTTTGACTTGGTAGAGTTTTCAGTTCCATAGCCTTACCATACCAGACTTAACCCAACCACCCTGAAATAAAGAGGAAAGCTTTGAACCAGGATCTTAAATTTCAATTTGCATTGAAATTGCTCAACCTAACAGTTCAAGATTTTAAACTTTTTTTAAGAGATTGAGTAAGATAGCAGCTACCAGGCAAAAATGTGCCTGCCCCAGCAGCGGCAACCTAGAGCTCTGTGACAGTGAATTCTTGCTTGCAGCAAGCAGACCTGGCAGATGAAAGTCAGGTAGGAGTCAGCACGCAAATGTCCTAAGAATCTGCATGCTTTACGCTAGAAAGCCAAGCTCCAGAGCTGAGAGCTGTAACAGATTCAAATCGTGGGCTGTGGTGGTTGGCACACCTGAAGACGGAGACCCTCGAGGTTATAGAGCCCTCCAGGCTACACAGGACAAGCACAGCAGAAGGTCTGAGTTCAAGGATGTGCTCAGGAATCTTTAGTCTCAACTTTTGCACTGAATTAGTAACATACAGTCAGATGTGACACAGTAGTCCCGTTCAAGTGACTTTTTACAAACTTGTTTAAGCACTTGCAATTTTATTCATTTTTTGCATAAAATACTTTATTATGACTCATATTTTGCATATTTGCAATTTAGGATTCAGTAGCACAGCAAGATAATTTAAAACAGTATGAAAACTAAAAAGCTTCAGCTAGCTGCAGAAAAACAGCACACAAGCCAATTCAGCCTTCCTGGTCGTAGGTCCTTAGAGCAGAGGATTTCAATCTTCACTCATCATGATTATAGCCAATCCTCTCTCATTACCAGGCTTTGATAAGCTTGTAAGGAGAGATCTCCTGATTATGCTCTCATTACCTAAGAAAAAAGAAATGAAGCCTTCTAACTAGCACAAAAAAAACCCCAAAAACGTTTGAAGGTGAATACATGAGATGGCTGTACACCAGAATGATGAACAGCCAAACTCAATGTGGAATCCACTCATACGCAATATTTTCTGGCACAGGTTTCCCCTTTCTTTCAAATATCCAAATTCAGGAGTTGTCACTTCTAGCACACAATGGCGTAAGTCTGTAAGTCCTTCCATCACACACCAACTAGCCATAGTCAAGTACAGGCACACCAAATAAAGGATTCACTCACCCACATCCAAGAGCTGAGCTACAATTGCTGTTTCTGTGGGAGCACGCAGTGCCTCCCTCCATATGCAACCACTGCGCAGGTTTCAACATCACAAAATCACTGAGAATGTTCTCCTGCGAATGGGGTGGTCCCCACTGTCCCACCACAACACCTCTGGGGCGGGGATGGAGGCAGGCACCACCCCAATGAGTCTGCGGGGCTAGGTGGACAGGCAAAAGTCCCAGTGCCTTATGACCAGAGATCGCAGGGCTCTAGGCAGTACGTAAGCAGGTTCTATTGCTTACAGATCTCTCCTGGTGAATCTGCCTTTTATCTCAGGTGGACTTCCAGCCCAACACCAATTTTAAAAAAACCTAAAAGATGCCACAGGAGTTCTTGCGCCTTGTGGCTAACACAAGAGGAACTCCTCCTGAAAAAAAACTGAAAGCGTTACCTGGATCGTGGTCTGGCTTTAAGTGCATTAGATTCCTGAGCAGCTGAAACAGAAAAGAAAAAAAAACCTCTAAATCACCACATTTTAAATAAACACCTTTAGCTAAAGGATCAGTGTTGCTTAAAAACATGACTGTTGCAAATGTGGATGTGAGAGTGTGTTCATCTCACATGAGCAATGGGGATCAATTTTCACTTCTCCTTCCCTTTTGTTTTTGTAGTGTGTGAATGTCCTAAGCATTCAAAAGCCCACAAGTAGCCAGACCTTCACCTTTTAATTTAGTCATCAGAACACAGGAAAAGCAAAAGGTCTGACAGCTCTGAGCCATGCTCCTGGATGTAGCTGTGAAAAGCAACATAAGGGATACCATAAAGTTTCCACAGAAAGCATCTTAATCCTAATTCAATCATTGCCTAGCTTCCCAAAGCATGAAGGTTTATGTCCTTCCGAAATACTTTAATTACTGTAAACATACATTGTCTTACTACCACACTTAAAGAAAAATTAATACATCAGGTTGAGACTACTTTGACACTGGGAAAGAAAGGTATTTGAAGGTAAAAAGCTTTAAGGGCTAAGTGTTGATCAAAAACATTTCTATCAATGTGGAAGCCAGTTTCTTTCATTTGGATGAATTCCACATATCCCACCACATGCAGGCTTTATGTGATAGGAAAAGAACAGTGCTGACTTACCTTCTCTGGGTAATTCCTCATGGCTCTTCCTTCATTTACATAGTCTTTTTGTGACTTTACTGTTACTCTCCTTACTAACATCAGATAATTTGGAGAAAATATATCTGCGTGATTGCTTTCAAATTCAGCCCGCTGAGATATCCTCAAGGTACTGCAGCAGCATCAATGATCCCAGTGCACACACAAAGTGAATCCTCCTACTTTTCCCATTATTCTGCTAATCAAGGTACAACACTTAAGAGAAGTGAGTGGGTTGGGGGAAAAGAAACCAATTCTCAGAGTCTCTAGCTTCCCCCAGATATATACCTACTCTGAAGTCAGACATTTCTCACCAGCTACTCTACAGCTCTACCTGAGAATAGGACAGACCTCCAAAACACAGAGCCAGAGCTACCTGTGGTAGCAGCTGGCAAATAATTGACTGTATAATGGCTTGCATTGTGCTACTGCCTATACCCTCCATAGGAGGCTTTAGGCTTACAGAAGACAAACAGCAGCATATGGCACATGTATAGCCACACACTATTTCTTCATAAAGGGAACTGCTTTAAAGGTCATGCGGTGCTAGTTGGTGCTTTGGATGGAATAAACCCAAATGTAGCTGGCAGCAACACAGAAACCCACTTATAAGCCAAATTCTAGTAGATTACTGTCACCCAAACTGGCTCACGGTCATTCCAGATTTCTGTGCGACAAACTCTTCCTAGCAACTAAGGAGGGGAGAACTATTATTAAAATATGCAGTGGTGATAATCCTCCTCTCCCTTTCTGTGTCAAATTCCCAGAGAATATAACTTTAGAAACTGCTTCCCCACAGCCATGCGACCCAATTTTTCCAATGCTGAAATTGTCGATTATTAAATTACATGCACAATTACTAAATACCTGCCACTTAGAAATAGGAAGTATAAATCCTTCCCAACCTAAGCCACGTTTAAGAACCTGTAAATTTTCCTTCTTTTATAGAGGCCATAATTCTCTTCATATCTCTTTTATAAAGCCTTTCTTCTAAAAAACTATAGGTAAAACTGTCACTCAAACTCTCTGAGGACATCTTGTTGAGGTAAACAGGAAAGTATACAAGGAAGAGAGAACCCTGAAATGACTACTAATAAAAGAGGATAGCAATAGAATAGTATTGCCAAGGATTTTCTTTTAAGCTTTTGAAAAATCAAGAAATTCAAGGCTACAATTACACATTTCCCCGACATAGCTTTACCTTTCAGAAAAAGTATAATATGAAAATGTTATAAAGCAGGTACTTCATTATTACAACATACAAATAATTGTGACAGGATTTCCACATAATGTGCACATAAAATGTGCAGTTATTTTGATACACTCAGTCTGTGTGTACTTTGTGTTTGAGGCACAGGTTTATACACATTTCCCCTCACCCATAATCATTCAAGATGACAGAAAACTATTTATCCAGTTCATGAACTTTCCATATTTCTATTGCTATGAATATGCAAGCCTATCTTATATGAATCTGATATAAAAATAAAGCTCTTAAGTAATTTAATTACATTTATTATTTTAAAGTTTGTACAATTTCTGGAGTAGTGCAACCTGATGAACTGAACAGCTTGGTGTGTGCTAATCAAAATCATAGACAATGGTGAACTCTTATTCATTCATTCACATCACAGGAGAACTTGAAGGTTCCCATTCTGGACTCTTAACTGCCCACATTCCCCTCTACCAACACAACTTTATTTAAACATTTCTAAGGATGTAGGCTAAGTAACTTTTGGCTGGTTCCTCCTTGCTTTACAGGCTGATTATTGGGTGGAAAATTGTATCATAAAAGATGCAAGTATGCTACACTGCTAAGGAAAAACCAAAAAATTCCCCAATAGTTTAAATCACTTGCACTGACTCATCTACTACCTATTATTGGTTGCCTAGGCAGAAATGAACAATTTAAGTGTTCACAAATTTGACAATTTTTAAAATGTTTTAGGCCAACGATGATCTTGCACTTGGGACCTTAAATAAACTGGCTAGATATGTGGAGATGCTGAGCATATAAAGCTTTTATTGACTTCAAATTTCTAGTCCTCCTGATGGCAAAGAAAACTTTCCCATAATGAACATCTTTCCTGAATTTCCATAAATAGCCCAAATGGATAACCAAAGAAGGACGTAAAAGTCCTCCCACTTCATCCCAATGGAGCTTTCATCCTGATTATAATGACCTTTCAAGAATGATGACAAATTCTGAAATAACCGCTCAATTACCGGGGTTGTATCTAGCCCACTACATGGATAAACGTTTATACTTCTAACATCAATTGTATCGTGCAACCTGAGAATGTGCTGCTCAAACCCTGAATGGGCAGGACAGCGAGACTGAAACCCCTGCAGTAACAGGAGCTGTGACGATGAGGTGAAACTCTGCCATCGTCTCCCCCAGTATAGAAACACAGCAATGCTTCTAGACGAGCACAGCAGCATCCAGAAGACCTCCCTGACTTGGAGATGAAGGACATGGGGGAAAGAGGACAGTGGCACCAGAGATGTGCAGGTGACAATAGTTTTGATATTTTTTCCTATGCATACCTAAGTGCTGAAATGAAAATGAAACCGCCTGGGGCACAGTACTGGGGAAGAGAACAGAACCGAAAATCTCACAACCACCCTCCACTTTCCTGGAGAGGGAAGTGTAAGAGTGTGCGTGTGTGTGTGAGAAAGAGAAGCAGTAATCATTCGAGAATAGGAGCTGAAGATAGGAAATCTGGCATCTGCCAAGTGTTTGGGAAGAAGCCAGGAAAAAAAAAAAAGAGTTGGGAAATGAGGCGTGCAGCTGTTGAGCAGCCACGAATAAATCGAGCTATAAGACAAAACTGCTGTGACAGACATGTGGGGTCAGTTTTCTTAATTGAGGATATCTTCATGAGTAAAAACATTTATGCAAAAGGCAGTGAAAGCAAGTCCAGATTTGAGCTCGACTGCGACTAGGGAGGGCTTGCAAACACTCCTACC
This sequence comes from Pedionomus torquatus, assembly GCA_013398155.1. Lineage (NCBI taxonomy): Eukaryota > Metazoa > Chordata > Aves > Charadriiformes > Pedionomidae > Pedionomus > Pedionomus torquatus. Next base: position 394,984 of record VZRU01004739.1, read on the forward strand.
ACTCTAAGAGGCAGATTAACAGAGAGGAAGGCAAGGGAGGTCTGATGAGCTGAACTGGACGCATGGGAAGTTTCTGGAACATTTAAGCAATTTTAAGACAGGACATTCCAGAAACAACACTTTCCAGTATGATAGGAACAAGAAGTGTGTGTTGGAGCTGAAGAGAGGAAAAATCAGGGGTGGTTTCAACAAAGAAACGCCCCTCCGATCAAAAGCTTACTTCAGGTCTGTATTTCCAAAAGGTTATTGACCAAAGGCTCCTTGACAAAAAATAAGAAAGCTCATTTTTTACAAAGAAACAGGCCAGTTCAGAACAGTTATTGAATACTTATTTAACATTTGAGAAGAGCTTTTATCAAGAGGTACTGTATTTGTGCTCTGACATCTTGTTTGTAGTACAAAAAAAACCAAAATTCAGACTCCTTACAAAATGCTACATTAAAAACTTTTCCCACACATGGAGAATGCACATCTGCTAACAACATGAGAAAGAAAGCAAGAAAAGCCTTTTGACAACCTGAAGTACTAAAGATTACTTTTGCAAGTAATAGTCATTATGAGGTAAAAGCTAGTATCAGTCAATAAGATAGTATGAGAGCGAAAGGATCTTAAAAGAATTAATCAAATAACTATAATTTAGGCTTAGTGTGATACAAAAATATTTGATCGAAATTCTAATGGAAGCAATACACCAATTATTTTCTTCTTACCTGTTTTCACAGTCAAGTGCTGAAACTCCTTTGGTATCGTTTTGAGAGCAGTGCTTACTTTAAGAGCTTAACCAAAAAAAAGAAAAAACAGTGGAAGTCACTTTAAGTATGTGCAGGTAAAATCTACAAGTATCAGCTCCGAGAAAAGAGCATCTAAGCTTGTATTAGTTAGATTATCTAATAATGCTAAACATACTCAAAAAGAAAACAGCAGTAGCAAAACTCAAAAAAGTAACAATTTTTAAGAGGACAAGAGTCAAGAAAAGAAAGACCTGTGCTCAAAACATCAAGTAATCCCCAATTTTGAGAACCAGGGAGGGGGTTGTGTGTGGTGGGTGGGTATTGGTGTCCAAATCCACGGACTCCCGTCTCAAGAGATGTAGCGCTCTCTCTCACGGAGACAGCAGCTGGTGACAGAACTGGGACTTGTCTACCCCCAAGTTACAAACCTGGAAAGCCAGGATGTGTGAGAGACTGGCTACTTCTGGCCACTGCACCCTGACCAACCTCCTCCAGGAAATATCATGTGGCAACAACACAGCCAGGGTTAAAATTTAGGAAATCTCAACCTTTGTGTCTATTCCCCTCTTCCACTGGTACCAACACATCTTTTATTAATGACTTTCTTAAGGCATTCTTAAAGCATCGTGGCCTATTTTAATGTACTGTAAAGCAGTATTACAAATGACCACTTGGAATGAAGTCTTTCATCTCCATCTGCCTTTATCAAATAAAACATGTGGGAAAAGTCTGGTTCTAGTGATCCTGCTCTACTTACGTTATATTCCACATTTAACTATATTATAACCTGACACAGTGGAACTAGTTTACTTGTATAGTTTTGAAAACGCAGGAAAATTTTCTTCCACAGTCCTGAACTACAGGTTCTTGACTTTTGGGGAGATGTCCTCAGTCCGGAAAGCAATCTGCTCTCTCATCTGTCAGAATAGCAATAAATGGTAGAACAAGAGCATTTGTTCTTTGGCTGAGAAGGTAGAAATCTGTGTCATAAATACTGCAAATCTTCAGCCCTGAAGGACTGTGTGTACCAAAGCAGCTTCCCATCTGATATAACATTCCAGCTACCAAGAGCAAAGCAGGGTAGAAGAAACAATTCCACAAGTAAGAAGTAAATCTGGCCTAGACATATGAAAGCAATAACCTTCAAGGTTCAAGTCCTGCTCCTGCCTATTACGAATTTTACAACAAAACAAACCTTGTCAACAAAACATGAATTTCATTGATTGCGCTGACTTGTCAAAACATTTTACAAACACCCATCAAATCTGACAATCTATTTTTGAACCAGGGACACTGGGAATCTGCCAAACTAGGTCAAACCTGAGTGGGGAAGGGGATTCAGGAGTGTGGACTACCTCGTCTCATAGCTCTGATGCAACCTCAGTGTGTGGACAGCCTGGGAGGTCAAGATCTACTATTTTTTTAAAATCAATGTGTAACCCACAGCTTTGAGAATAAGGCAACAAAATACCCACAATTGTTTTGCTTCCACAGCTGAGGGACAGGGACAGCAAGCAAGAACCTGAAAGGTCAGGGAAAGGCCATATAACAGGGAGTGACTGTGATGATCCGGCACCCATTCTGGAAGCCCTAGTAGCTGCTGAGTGGAAATAGGAAAATATCACTTCAATTTCACACAGCTTGCTGCTGGCAGATTTCGAGTGAAATAAATGAATTGAGTATTTTCAGTCCAGTTTGTCCAAAATTTTTCTTGTTTTGCAAGAAAATATGGGCCTTTTTTTTTCATATATATAGGAATAAAAACTATATTTGAAGTGCTGCTACTTCCCGCAAAAAAGGAAATCCAACATTTGGCACAATGTAATCTTTACAAAACTCCTGATAACAACAATTTAAACTTTGTTAAAATAAGAAATTTTAATTGTCTTAGGACAATTAGAAGGTGCATTTTATACCAATTGCATATGATAAACCTAACTTTGAAGGAAATACATCCAATATTTGTCATCATCTCAGCTTTAACAAAAGCAACGTCTTCCTTTTAAATCTACAGCAACACATATTAAAATTAATTAAAAATTAGAAATTAAAAATACCATTGCTTCTGTCAGCAAAAATATGGACTCACTAATAACACACAGAACTTAACCCACAAGGGAGGGGGAGGGCAGCAGGCAGCGGGGAGGAGTGATTTATTTGATTACCTTGTTTGTCCTCTTTCTTTGTATCTTGTAACAGGGCAGAGTTATCAGGTACCTCTTCAGTTGATGCCTTCTTAAAGAAAGAAGATGTATTTATTATACTGATGGGCACGGCACCCACATTTCCACAGTTATATTTAAGAATACAGATCAACACAAAGGTGATACTCTCTTGCACCACAATTTGCTTTGCAAAATAAAGAAGCATAGAGGGTCTTCGAAAAGATGACTGTAACTCTGCTTTTCAAGGTACAGCAGTTCCATGCCTGAAATTAGTTTGAGAAGCACTTCAACAGTGATCCACTAGGAACCAAGGACTGTATGTGAGGAGAGACTCCTTGCAACAGAGCAATGACACTCTGCTTTCTCTTCTTTTTGGGTGTAACATCTGTGTGAGGGTGGAGGAAACCTTCCCCAGCCCCTTCACAGGAGTCAGTTCCCACCAGCAGACTCTCTAGCCAAAACTCAAGCCACACTGCAGAGCCCAGTAGTTCTGCACCTGAAGTCTCCCGGCTGAGGTGGGTGACCCTTGGGCTACTCTTTTCTTTTAACAGGCAGTCACTGAGATGGGGAAACCAAATTTCATCAGCATGTGTCTGCCAGAGACCCACTGAAGCCTCTGACTGGAAAATAGGGAAATGCTCCCCAGTCTTAGTCCTTACCTTTTCTTTATTTCAGCAGCAATTTTTAATACAGTCATGTTTTGTTCTGGTAACTTCTGCTGCATAGCTCACAACAAGGAACCAGGGACAAATTCTACTTTTCAGCCAGAACAGCAATAAAGTAAATGTCAGAAACCTCAAGCTTCCCTAAATATTAGGTGATAACGTGTTTTTTTTTCCAGTGAGCATGGAAGATGGTACAATCCATTGGGTATTAAAAAAAATAAAATTCCTAAATATAGATTTTGCAGACATTAAAAAAAGCAAACACAATCTCAAGTCAGTAACTCAAGAAGGTCAGGCCCAGAGTCCAGGGCAATGAGATCTATTTTACAGAGTTGCACATGGGATTCCCTAACTCTTCTGGGGAAGTAACAGAGCAAAAATATGGCTTGAGGATTCCGAAATTGTTTAAACAAACCACATCCCTAGCTAGCTCTGACACTCTAAAGACCATCAGACTAAAGGCCTAATTCAGTGCATGCTTCAATCTATGGAATGACTCTCACAAATTTCAATGAACTGTGACACCTCTGAGGGAGTTTAGAGCAGCCCCAGCCAGTCATTTTATGTATATAGTGTGAAATCTTGTATCTTATCTTTAAGCTTTTGGCAGCAAGAAAGAGACTTATGGAAAAGAGCCAGAGGAATAAGGGAAAAAAAAAAAAAACAGACAAAAAAAAAAAAAAAGACAGACCAGAAACAGAGTGGGAGACAAAAGTTCAAGAAAAAATATGGGAAGACAAAACCTCCTTGGTTAATAAAGAGCAGTCACCCTTGTCATTCTTGAGCATAATATATTAGCAGTCACTGTGTATTTTGTTTGTGTGGTTGGACTCAGTGATCTCAGTAGTCCCTTCCAACTCTGACGATTCTGTGATTCTGTAAGTTTAGCAAAACCTAGCATTCAGGTAACCTTTCTCTTGCCATTATTTTCTTCATGGATGCATTCAAGATCAGTTTCCATAGTATTGCAGTAGTGTAATTCAGCAGTCACAGTAAAAATCGTCTTCCGAAATTAAATTAAACAGCCTAAATGGATGACTAGTGGAAAGAGGCAAAGACACAGAGATAATGCATAACTGATTGTGCTGATAATATAATATTTTTAATGTAGTGATCAAGTATCTAAACTGTATTTCCTCAAGTAGCCAAGCTACAGATTAAATTGCAACAGTGAACTATTGCATTTCCCACAGAGGAAGATGAATGGGAAATGAATGACTGACCTTCCAAAAGATACTCATTCAATGTATTAATTCTGAACATAAAAACATCAGTTGAACAAAAAGAAAAAAAAATCAAGTCAAAATTATTCTCAAATCAGTTTTAAGAAGAAAATTTCTAGTCCATTAATTTTGGATAATACAGGACTGAAATAACAGGGCTCTGAAAGAAAATAATTGAGAGCTTTGCCCTTCATGTCTAGGACCCAGACAGCAAAGAAATGGAGCAAAACCAGTCAAACAATTGTAACACAGTGAGGTAGCACTATCTGTGCTTAGTCAGCAGGCATTCATGCTACAGATTCGTCTTTGTTTTCAACCTAGCCACAGAAAGAACCCTGATTTTGCAGAATATCCTGCCACCTAGCAAGAACCTAGGAATGGAGCAGAAGATCCAGCTGTTCCCCCAAGAACATTATGTGACTACCAAATGAGCACAGTAATCTGCAAGTTATTGGCAGTTATGGTAAGAATGTCTCAAGAAGGAGAGCGCAGAGATAAGGCAGGAGAAGTCATCTTAACTGCTGAAAATCAAATTAAAAATTAAAAATAAAATGGTAGACTTGTTGCCTGTTTTATATATATTTCATGCTGTATACCCTCTATATTTTTACACCTATTTAATTATTACTATAATATTCCTACTATTATCATTTTCAGTGCAGCAGAAAAATCTAAAAAGCAAAAAACCACAATATAGTAGCTTAGGAAGTAATCTCCTCGTAGATTTATCCTTACACTGCACACACATTCAAGGACCACAAACAAGAAGAGCCTAAAAATCAGACATTTAATAAGATTATAAAGTTGTATTGGTTAGGTTACTGAAATGACATCTTATTTCTAAGAAACACAAGATGACTCTGAAAACAAGATTTCTCAGCTTTCTGAAATCTAGAAAAGAACATGGTATTCTCGCAGTGAAAAGCCTGCACTACTAAAGAGCAAACTTCCTCACAACTCTGCAAAATAATCAAAGACCACTTTCAGATCTGGGTAATCGCTTGCAAAGCCAGTATTCTAACAAAAACAAAGGCTCTTTAGGCCATAGAGATATCAAAGTAGGTCCTGAAGTCAAGAAGATACATAAACTGAAGCTTTCTAGTTGCATGCATAAAAGCTACATAATCATGAATTTATTTTTACTTTTAATACAATTTAATTTTACACCTCTATCTTTTTTTATATATGCATGTGTATTTGTATAGCCACATGAAAGAGAAAAGCTGACACTCAAGGGTCTTGCCTACCAAACAAAAATTCATCCCAGCAGGGATGTGACAAGAAGAAGACAAATAATTATCTCTAAAAACGAGTATCTTAAGCTGATGCAGTGAGTTAACTCAAATACTCCGGTGACTCTTACTGCAGTCTGGAAATAGAGTTTTGTATATATGTACAGACATATAAACGTATATGTACAAACAACATACATACATATATACATATATGTACAAACAACACACGCAGACATCAGAGAGTGAGTTTCCAACACAAATCGCCTTGAATTTTGCCTCTTATGCTTGTTTAAATTAGAAATCAATATGCATGTATGATATCAAGGGGCCATTGAGCTTTGCCACACAACTGCACAGTGCTAGCACAACCTCGCTGTCCCCTGCAAACCACCCTCCCAAAATAAGGCCATATGCAAGGGACCAGGCTGCTGGGCCATGGTGAAGGTCCTGCCTGTGCTACCAGCGCACCAGCAGCCAATGCGACCAGAAGACCAGAGCTCCTTTCCACACTCTGTATGGCCAGGCTGTTGGCCAACACGCCTTGGCCAAGCTGCTGTACAAAGAACGACACCTCCCAGCGAGAGCACTGGGGAGACTGCATGTATTTTAACAGCTCTGGAAGATACACTGGATGGCCAAAAGTGCTGGCTGCATTGCTACCCAAAGTGAATGTTGTGGCCTGTAGCAGCTTAGGAGAGTCTGGTTGGCGGTGCCATTTGAAGAGGAGTTCTGACCCAGGACCTCCCCAGAGCGAAGTACGTGGAGGAAATAACTGGAGCATAGCCCTGCTGACCTGGCACGACACACCATTACTTTTTAACTTGGAAGCAGCATCAGAAGGGCCCAGTCTTGCAGTCAGTCTGCCATTTGATTCACTACCTTAAATACTAAACCCTTAAATCGCACAGCATATATACTCAGAGTTGCAATATCCAGGCACAATTCACTGACCATGGTTAGTTCAGTTTTACAGGATCTTCCAAGGTTCATTCTTCAACCTCAGTGATAAACTCTTCTCCTTAATTGAGTTTTGCTTGCAACAGTCTTTCATCACAAGGCTGGTAGCTGTTGTGATACTGCTAGAGCAGATCTCCATTCTTCCCTCAAAACACTCTTCCCAGCTCCTTACAATCGCTATCTAGACCCCTAGAGAGTAGTTCCTTAGACTATGTAAGGGCTGGATATTAAAATGGAGACTGAATCCCCTATAGCAGAACTACGCATGACCATACTGTACCTAGTCTGGGATCGTTTCACTTTCCAAAGAAGCAAAGCACAAGGAGTCAGAACAAGCCAAGACCATTTCTCTTCTCATCATCAAAACTGATGGGGAGTGAGTGTGGAAATGAAGCTCTGTAAATGGAACAAACACTCGAGCCAGACAGTTAGGCCTGCCTGACTAGAACCAGGTCTGCACCTGAACCCTGACTATTCTGGCCCATTCAGATTCAGGAGATATTTCACCTGAGCCCTGTCCTCGTGCCCCTCCTGCAGCGTGGGCTCTGCCCTCCATTGCTGGCTCCCAACACAAAAGGGGCAAAAGCAGCCCAGGTAAAGCTGTATTTCTCTGCACAGACTCCAATGTCGTGACCATCTGGAGTCACCTTCCATGACTACAGTGAACTCCATTTTGCGGGAATATCTTTTGAAAAGCCTGTTCACCCTTTCCACATGCTGGGAAAAAAAAAAAAGCTGCCGAGAGAAGGGGTTGAGATAGCTTAATTGTCAGCTCAGAGACTCCTGAAGTCCTCTCAAAGACTCGCAGTGCTGCTGCTTTGTGTTCCACAGTCATTGTGAAGCTGGGTTCTTCCTCTGCGCTCAGCAAGGTAACTACCCTACGTACGCCTTCTTACCTCCGTCCGACTGAAGTCCCGAGGCTGTTGACCGCCTGGCAAGGGCTCAGAATAAGAATCAAATAGCGTGCAGTCACGGATGGGCTTCAGAGAAGCTGCAGGGGGAAGATAAAAAGAAAAACCATAAAGAAAAGACAAAGGCATGCCAAGTCTTTGGTTGATACGTGCTTCTTAAAAACTCATTCCAGCATCATTTTGCCCACTGTTTCTACATGTCAGAACTGATCTATAAGCTGCAAATGACAAAAACCATGAAGAAAATCTTTCTGGTTTGAATAAATCAGTGTCATGAAAGGGACAGCATGTATAATTGCCACTGCAGAAATAACTGAAATTTGAAAGAGGTGATTCTTAGTAAACATTAACTGCCAAACAACAACTATTTGTTTGCATTTTTCCCCCTCACAGTCTAACAAATTGGTTGGCCTTACAGTTGATACCTTGCTGGCTTAGAAATTTTAAAGGTATTTATCAAACTTATCAAACTCTAGTTTTTAACATTTTGAATACTCAAAAGTACAGCAGAATCTACATGATACACTAAAGTTGAAGGCCAGCAAAAAGCAAAGACACCGAACACAGTAGTTACTGCAGTACCATCTTTGATATTCATTAAAGAAATAGCATTGACAACAAGGCGGGGGGAAGGGGGGGGGGAAACAAGACCAAAAAAACCCCAACTCTAACTTCTCAGAGCAATATTCACAAGAACCTCCTTTCTGTTCCACAAGCTGAGGTCCTTCAGCTGATATGACTCTGGTTGTTGCTCCCCTGAGATAAATCTGTTTTAACAGCTGGAAAACAGTTTTCCTCTAAGATCAATGTATTGAAAGGTAGAATAACCAGTTCTCAGGCCAAATTTCTAGTTTCTGGCTAGCATACAATTTATCTGAATAAATTAAGGTCTTGCAAATCTGTCTTAATTTACAATACAGTGGGTTACATACAGGACTTTTATGCATTTTGTAAATTTAATAGAAACTTTCAGAAAAGAAAATGGAGGGTCAAATTGTCACTGAAGCTATGCCAAGATAGTATTTGGCCCTGCGCTTGTAGTTTATAGAACAAGCCATAAAACTAGCAGGATTAATTTGTCTTCTTCTCCCAGCCACTATTTGTAGCTTTAACACTCTTATCAGACACAAATATTTCACTTGATCCAAATTCTGCTTCATTCTGAAGCTAATTCAGCAACCCAATGAAAATGTGTTTCCAGTAATCTTTACCAGGTTCCTAATAAGCCAGAATAATAATAATGAGGAAAAAAAAAAAACAAAAAACCCTGAGTTTCACAGAAATCAAATTACAAAACCATGAGAACAAAAACTTTCCAAAATTTCTTTTGGCATTTTAGGTAAGTGTATGAGGCAATTGCTTACCAATGCTTACATTTCAGAAGCTGACACAACCAGGGCTCTACTCTTTGTTGTGATTCATGGTACTATACTGTCTTGAGATGCTCTGCTTTTGATTAATGCCAGTCTCTGAAAAGACAGATTTCTGAATCCCAACTAGGCAGCAGAGTGAGTGCAAGACATTTTTAGACCCTCAAGCTAATCAGAATTAGCATATTAGCTGATTAGTAGTTAGAGCATCCACAACAATCAATTAGTCCTTTCACCTCTTCCATGTACATCAGCTTAAAACATTTCGTTGGGTGCAACTCAGGAAACTATAATCATCTAAGAAAATGGTAAAGACCCCAGAGTTGAAAGGGACAAATTGGGAAAAAAGAAGACTCCCAAGGACTGATCTCAGGTTACCATGCTCTTCCTCCCATTGATATAATAATTCCTTACTACTAGAAATAGCTATTACCATTGCCGTTTTACCCAAAAAGGCTTGATGTGAAGACAGGCCAACAAGAAACTGCATGGAGAAGCTTACAAGCTAATTTACGATAAGAACAGGCATGAGAGTAGTGAACAAAGTGGTGGTCCTGGAGGGAAAAGGGTACTTGTAATTATGACAAGAGAATGTAATTAGAGCGACTAAAAGTGATGAAGACTCGGAAGTGCAGGTTTTACAGGAGCTTCTCCCCTTGGATATGAAGATAGTGGATTATAAGAAACATGACTCCACCAGAAATTACTTCACAAATCTGATACAGGGTGAACATTTAATTTTCCTAACTACAGCTTGATTTGCTTTTTTCCTGTCTTTTAATATATTCAGTGCCGTCAAATTTAATGGAGATTTTATTAGGTCTTAAATATTATCCCTTAGCACTGTAATTATCATTTGTGATTAATCCTCCTTGCCCTAGAAAGTCATGCATTCCATTTTAGATGGAACAGTATATATTTCAATGTTCATTTATAATTAAGAGAGACATAACCTAAGAGAACAAATGAAAGGGCAGGCCTCTCACTGCACATTGTTACTGAGGTAAGTTATATTTTGGATTAATTTATCCTTGTGCTACACAAACTGTTGTAATCCTCTTGTCATTACTGCAAATTACTTATAGAAGAATCTGTGGACTACATAAAATGAATTAATAAAAAAAATCAACCTTTGATACAACCAGTAACTACGTCTAATAAAAATATATTAGCATAATAGGTTCTAAAGCAGTCCAGGATCGCTTCTATCATATTTTCAAGAGGGAAAAGCCCCGTGATTCTTCTTAGAATATCTTTACTACAGACAATCAGCTGCAATGACGCCTGAGGGACACTGGAGCAGAGAGGCATACCCTGAGGGACGGATAGTCTCTCCACTTTGGCATCGCTGTTTTGTGCTTGTATATATTCCTTGTATACAATTAAAAGTGTGCATGTTAAAAAGCAACCAGAGAGCCATTATACAGCGTAGAACACCGTGTCCTACCTGAAGGATGGGAACCAGAGACCTGTCTTACCCGTGTGCTGGGTTTCCGAGAGGGCTACAAGAACTCAAGCCGTGGCCGGGACATTATTACCTGCTTGAAGGTACTCAGGCAGCAGCGTCTCCGGCAGTGTCTCCGGCAGCTGGTAACCATTCTTCCTCGCAACCACCAGGTGGAAAGCGGCACAAAACTCCGGGAGTGTCAGCGCCCCGTCACAATCCACATCGCTCAGCTCCCTGCGGGGTACAACAGGCACGTGTTTTCCAAGAAATAAACTCAGGTAAACATACATATGTGCAATCACAGGGAGGCAGAAATGCACCTCTGAGAAGGGATATCCTAATGCAAGTTAAGTATCTCTGCCATTTGCATAGATCCAGACTTGTACATTTGTCCTGGGGAAGAAGCAGCAAGCTAATTTTCTAATACTGACTTGTCACATTTTCCTTCTTTAATGAAGTACATCTTTGTTACATCGTACCATACAGTATGGTGGTCTGTATATACGAAATCATGAATTACATATCCTGTACTTCCAAGGAGGAAATTAATTTCTCAGAGGTCGGAAGCACTTTGGCCAAGCCATGCAGGACCTTAAACCAGTTCAAAGAAAAGTTCAAGAAAAAGTTAAAAATGGAATTCAGCAATGGTTACTTAGCACTATTGCCTAGTCTCAAGAAAAGAACTAAATGAATGCTCTAGATAAGTTTAAATGTTATTAAGTTCTCACTAAAGCAGCTCCCTCTTTAATTCTAGGATGCTTCTCAAATACTAAAACTGGACTTTTGAATTTCAAGAATTTAATTTTATAAATTACCTCTTTGCAAGAGTTGAGTAATACCTTATCATGAGCACATGGACTAAACAAATAAAAATATATCTTCCTACTCTTTGAAAGCAAGGAGCGTTTTTCAAGCTGTTGAGGTTACAGAGACAAAGACTGAAACATCCCATGTGTTTCATACAGCAGTACAATCTGATAAATCACATCATGACAAAATTATAATTGTCAACTAGAAAGGAGTGAGTTTCTTTAAATTTTGCACAGAGAACAACTTGTGTCAGCAACAGAAATAAAATGTGTTTTGTTAACATACTGGGTTAATCCGGTCTTCTTAAGTCATCTTAAATTCCAATATTCGCTTCCACCAATACTGTGTTTCTTCAGTTGGTTTTTTTGTTTGTTTTGTTTTCACAACTGACAATCCGCTTTGAAAAGATTCCAGACATATTCTTTGACCCTGACAGATGTTTAGGCTCTTGCAAGCTTTTCTTCTCATCTCTCTTCATAAAAGCATATATAAAAGTAAAACCTCTATCAGCATTTCTGATCAACGTTTAAAACTGTTTGTTCTTCCTATCTGAGATGTGAGGATGACATTGAATTACAAAGCACCGTGTTGTTTATGAAAACATAATAGAAACCTTGTCAAATTTTATCATGTACAGTTCCATCCGCCATCGTTTCTAAATAAGCTCATTAAAACTAAGTGTGCTGGTTCATTAGAAAAACACTGATGAATTATGTAGCTGTACTTACTAAAAATTAGGCATTAATTAGGCCTCCTCTAGCAAAACACAGCCAGAAACAAAACCAACAACACATCTAAAAGATTCCAGAGGTGCTCCTCCTCTGTGTTGTTTCATGAAAAATGTCAGTTCGTTGAGCTAATGATGCTGCTTACAATATACTTAAAAACAGCTCTGTTTTCTCACTGTTCAAACCTTCCCAGTCCTGCTGAGTAGGCGAACATCTCTACAGAAAACAAGCGTGTCAGGAAGATCAATGAGCACCCTGCTGCTTGGGTCTGAAAGTGATTCTGGAGATAAGAGCAATAATTATAATTGAAGACACTTTTCAAAATTTAACAAGAACTCTTGAATTAAGCATATTTTAAAAAAAAAAAAGCAGGATACACATCCCTAACACTAATACAGTACTTACCAGATGTGAGAAAGCTCTGGGATGGGCAGCTTTGATTTTGTGAAGAAATTCTTTGCCACAGAACCTGGTGGGAAACCATAGCTTATCAGCCATTGGAAATTAATTTTCCAATTATTTACCTATGGCTAGGGCTGCTGTGCTAGAAGCAGCTGGTTTAATTTAAATCCGAGAGATGTACAGATTAACTGGATGCTAATATAGCTGTTGGACCATTTGTCTCTTGGTGAATAAGTGAGGAGAAAGCCAGACAAAGCTGTTGACCTCATTTCCCCATTCCCTCCATATGGGAAAAATAAATAAAAGGAAAACATGCTTCAATACTGTGATTCTAACCAGCATAATTAGTATGTCACCAATGATGAAATAACAGACACAAACAGCTCTGCTTCACCTAGAAGCCTCAAATGTGGCAAGGACAGTACCGTGGTGTCTGCATTGCTCTCCCAAGACATTGCTTCAACCATGACTTTTCCCTGCAGTGTTTCGAGTGTTACGAAACAAAACACCAAAAACCCAGGAGATTCAGATAGCACACAGCTACTGCCCTGCTGTGTGGGCATCCTCACCTACCCCTTCTCATTCTTCTCCTAGCTCGTAAATCCATTATTTCACCATCCCATATATACAGACTGTAGAGGCAGCACAAGATCCCTGAAGCCCTTTTTGGATATAGGCTTATCAAATAGCCTATATCCAAATATATAGGCAAGGCAACATAATGCTAAGAGTTCCAAGGTCTACACCTCTCTTCCCCTTGCGCATTCAGGTCAGATCACTCCCTTCAGGCCATAAGACAAGCTGTCACTCGGGCAGGTCCAAGACTTACCCAACGCAGCATGTCCTCTCCTACACAGGATGCCAAGACAGAACTAGGAGGACAAGAGGTAGCAGGCACAAACTTGAATCTAAGTTCCATCTAAGCGTGAGGAGAAACTTCTTCACTTTGAGAGTAGCAGAGCACTGGAACAGGCTGGTCAGAGAGGTGGTGGAGTCTCCGCCCCAGAAGACATTCAAAACCCAGCTGGACATGTTCCTGTGCAACCTGCTCTAGGTGGACCTGCTTTACCAGGGAGGTTAGACTAGATGGTCTCCAGAGGTCCCTTCCAATCCCATATCATTCCGTGATTCTGTAATAAAATCTCACAGATCCCTATCTTTCTGTGATCTTTCTGTGATTCTGTGTGACCATGACAAAGCCATGTGATATCAACATAGCTCCAGACTATCACCCAACCTCTGACCACCTGAGACTCAGGAATCTTCTCAACCAGGGGTAGCACTTAAATATTCAGTAACTTCTGACAGGTTTTTCATTCACGGATTTCTCAAATAAATTCTTAAACTTGGACAGACCTCTAGCATCTGTATCACCCTCCAGCAAGGATTTCTACCATTTAATTATCTTAAGATGCTGTGGAAGCTCAAATTTATCATTTATAAACAGTAATTTTGTATTTGCAAGGACTGCCTGAGAATCTTGCTCAACATGAATGAAAATGCAAAGCTACCTGAGAGGCTGTATATGCATACATACATACATACACAGTTACAGATATATATATGTCTGTGAGGAAATACAGTGTTGCTGTTCAATGATCATTTTCTCTTTTGATCAAATTCTAGGAAGGAAACTTAACTGCGGCAAAGAAGTGATGAGGGACTAATTTCTGTCAGCAGCAGGTGATTTTTTAAAAACTTTTGGGTGGATCCAAGCCTCCAGAATCCTAGTAATACAACAGGACTCAGTAAAACCATCTCGGTTCAAAACCTGTGACGCCTTCCTTGCCAGAACAAATGGCTGTACCTGCAGTGACTCCTCTCATGAGCAGCCTGATCCTCCTAGTCAGGATGGAAATGCAAACTCAATACACCATTAACAACACTGTTTGTCCATGTGTGGGCTCTCCAGGATTTGCTTTTAATCACCTAAAGGTGAAAATCTCAATCCCTCAGAGCCATAAACACTCAGGCTTGACCTGACAGGACAGGTAACTGCATGCTTCACTTTCATCACATGGATGCTGCCACATTTCTGCTGGGAAGGCAAGCACAACCCTAAGGTTTTTTTCAGCTCAACAGACACCGCAGGTGGGATCCACAAATGCAGTACCTCAGAACAAGAGCTCATTTTAACTTTTAACTGAATCGCAACACTCTTCTCTTAGATGTAATTATTTTCCTAAAATAATTTATTTTAGGATTAGGGGAAAACATAATGCCCACAGTATAGGTTTGCTCTTTGAGTTGTCTGCCCTTAAAAAGAAACTGCAATCAACTATTTCTCATAAACTCACTCCAGAGAGGAAAAATAAGCACTAATTCATCTACTTAACACTTCACACCTCGCAGTCTGTGCCCTCTACTTGATGTGGGTAACCTTTGGTAAAAATTACCTGAAATAAAAGAGTTCAGGTCAGGCTGCAGGGACCTGAACTGGTTGATGTAGTAGTCTCGCTGCTCCTCCGTTATCCTCCAAGGGTCATCTGAGTAGTGGGCACTGCTCTCCGCCTGCTCCCGCTCCGCTGAAAGAGACTGAAAGGAGGGGGACTGGCACCAGCTATAGGCAGGGGGCCTGAAGGGCCAAGTGGAGCACTGGCCACCTCAAGAAAAGAGATTCACTCTCTTCTATTAGCAGACGTACTTAAAAAAGACGAGAAGCAGAAATGGCCACACTCATTACCGTCCTACTTACTTCTACTTACCCGTTAAAGCTGGAACAAATCTTAAGTATCTTTACTCAGGCAATTAAAGGAAGTTTTATATAACTGAAGTTAAAAGAAAATGGAAATCTTACTACTGCTGACCGCAAATATGAAAAATCCAAGTCATACTTTATTACCCCTGAATTCACTGTGGGGGTTCATTTTGGCTGCCATGCATTACAACCCTGAACTGCACGCTGTACACCTGAAATGGATGGAACCAGTAAAGGACCTAATGCTGTATTTATGCACAGTGCTAAGAAACTACTTACTTAGTCTAGGAGTGGTGCTGTAACTATGAAGCTATGCTGTTTCTGGCCCCTCAGCTCACACAGGTAACTCGGTACCCATTACAACGAGCCAGGGAGTTGCTCAAACCCCTGAAGACCTCCCCAACCTTCTGTCCCTTTTCACAGTTTAGGTAAGAATTCTCATTCAGTAAAAAGAATATTCTGGAGGAGAAGGACGTTTTATTCATTTATGTGTTTGCTTTCTGAATGACTCATTTAAGGGACGTCTGTGTGTTTGGTAGGTTGGGTGGTGGTGTTTAGAAAAGGGCTGCTGGGACAATTAGTGTCTTCATTAACAGTGGAATGACATAGTATTTCAGATGCTTTAGGCCTGGATGACAACATCCTTCAAGAGGGAGGGCAAGAATGAAAAATAGACAGGCTCCAAGCAGCTCCACAACCCTTTCAATGACATACCTGTCCACTTCCTAAGAATCAAACACAATATACATGTTCTGAAATACAACAAAAGATGCCCAAAACAGCTGTAAAAACAGCAAAATATCCCCAAAACAGGCAACACCATAAAGCTGTAAATAAATCTTCTTTTCAAAGTGCTGCACAAATGCACCCAATTTCATTTCAAGTTAACACAAATTCTGTGACATTATCTTTAGATCTTTTCCTGAGGTTCGGGAAACATTCTATTATGGTGTGGGGTGCTAAGCACTAGGGAAAAGGTACAGAGTCTTCAAGTCTTACTTGCTTACTTAGGAAAAGCTCCCCCTTAGGAGAACTTTGTCCTTCCTTAGGGCAAAGTACCTGTTTGCATAGTAAGTACACAGCAGGCACACTGGAACATCGGAAAGATCTGCTTTTGCAACCAGCAGGAAAACATAGGACTTGTCTCATGAAAGTAAACAAATGTCCAGAAATTCATTTATTCTGTTTGAGATGTGATTTAACTAACTGGGGTGAAAAAGCAGAATACAGAGAATATTAGGTCATAAATTCTGTGCATGTGTTACAGATGGCATTCTAAGCCAAGCAGGAATCTCTATGAAACCTCATATCTTTTAAATGAAAATATTTTACTTTTGCTAGGATAACCTCTGTTTGCTTTTGTGTTGTTTTTTTTTTTTACTTTTGAACTAAAGAGTCTCAGTCTAGTTTTCCTGTCTTTGCTATTTGGTGCTTCTCATTCTATTTAGCTTCAACAATTTAATCGGCTTGTTTATTTTAATTTCTCCTTCCCATGAGCTTTGTTTTTTTTGTATACTAAAAAAGCATGCTTCAGCCTTTCATCTACAAACACCATGGAGAACACTTTTTACTTTTGAAGTGAGATTCCTTCTGCCTTTTTTTTTTTAGTTTCTCTATTGTTCTGTACTAATGAAAAACATGCAATTCATTACCCGATTAAGAGTTGCAGAGGCGAGTGCAGATTTGGCTCCATAATTCCCTGATGATGGTCCATCTTGCTGGTGAGTAGAGTGTCTGACTTCATAAGGACCTACAGACAATTAAAATAAAGTACATAAATGCAAGAATAATAAAAAAGATTCTACTTGGCAAAAGGAAATACCATGAGGTCATGTATCTAACTGGTGAACCTAGTATTTGAGTCTATTTTGTCCTTTGCAACAAAATTCCAGCCACATACTTGTCTTTCACATTACATCACTCTTCTTCAGACATTACTGGCAGAAACTGTCAGTTATGAATTACTATCTAACAGAAATCATTGTTCATCATGTTAAAAATATATATTTATATAGCATGTTTACACATTTACATGCTTTATATACTGAGTCATGTATAGGAAAAGAATACATTACATATAACAAAAAATAATTCAACCGAACTGCAAAAAGTATGCTTTGACAATGCCATCAAACAGTAAATCACTAATTTTTCCATATACTTTTCTTTCCCTTTCCATAATTTCTGTTGGAAATCAAATACATGTCTCACCACTTCGCATTATTTGGAGTAAAGTTAGTAAAGAAAAGTAACAATTACTTGTCCTTTTGTTAAATAAGTCACTTATGTTCCATCGTAGCAAATATAGTAAGTGGTGACACAATAGCATGTTTAAAAACAATGTTTTAAAAATAGGTCATGTATGCAAACAGAAAGGCAACTCAGTTGCAAACCCTTACAGAGCTGAGTCCGCTGCCAGGCTATTTAAAATGTACCACTACAAGGACAGTCTTAACAGACCTCTGTCTTAAGAACCTTAAAGATTCTTGATGAAAATTGAGACCAAGAAATCTTAACAATTTTCAGTTCAGAAAGACCTCAAAAATTATACCCCTAACCCCCTCGTTCTCCTGAGTGATCTTATCCTGTACTGGTATCTATTTTTATGCCTGTGAATGTAACTTTTAACTTCAGAAAAAGAACACAGGAAGGAAGAACACAGATGCCCTTGAAAAGGAGATTTAGGCACAAGGCCACGTTACTGTGTGTTTGCTAGCAAGAAAAACCTCCAAAACTATCAAGAAAAGAGTATATAGTCATGGTTGCAGTGTAGAGGGCTGACCTTGAAGACACGCTGTCCGGTTTCAGGGTCAGTACAGAACAGCCCACCCAGCTCAGTGCTGTGGTGCTGGCACCTCCTATGCCACCTACTCTAACGCAGAAGCTTTCAGACCCAACCTTCCAAGTGCTCTTCAGAAAATTGGAAGGGTCCTAATCTTAAAGGCCAGGAAGAACCAGCAGGTCACCAAGCCTGGCACTTGGTACAGAGTGGGACACAAAGTATTACCCACTTACTGCCACCAAGAACACATTTGGCTGAAGAATACCCAGTGGGATTAAATTGGAGAAATTCCCTTTCTAGAAAATAACCATAGTGTTTTACACCTCTAGACTTTTATCATCTTAAAAATTCAAGTGGTTGAATAATTAATTTTAGAAGACAGCTAGATTGAATGCACCTGCCTCTATTCACTTTACACAGCTGCTGACACCATGAGATTATGATCGCAACCAAATTCAAAGGAAAAAAAAAAAAAAACAGCACCCAAAGTACCTCCCCCTCCATAGCACTAACAGATCTGAGATACAGTCCCAGAAAACAGCAGAGTGCATCATGTGACACAATCAGCTGCTCCCAATGCCACCTCCAGCCCAGCTCTTCAGGGTGTGAGTATCTGCCACGTCTTCTTCACTGAAGCAGAACACGTCATACCAGGAGACAACCTTGCCAGTATTGGTTATTTCAGAAGTCAACCATCACTGTTTCGATCACTTATGCTAAGGGTGGGCTAGGGAAAAATCCCACCTCTGAAGAAACAACATTTTACCTAGCCAACAAATAATTGACCATGACTTTCACATGGAGGCCACTTAATAGTGTTGACCATATTCTTATTGTGGGAGCATATTCTTATTGTGGCTGTGAGTGAGTTTCAAAATGTTGCAATAGCTGTTTTTTCACTCATTTGTAAACGGAGACAACAGCTAAAGGACTAGCATGCTCCACTCCTCAATCACTGCAAACGCACAGTGAGCAGGAGGGACAATTGAGGGACGGTATATAACGATGTCTACTATTCCACCATCTTGGTCACCAGATGCTGCAATTAGGAGAGCACAGGCAACTTACTATTAGCAGGAGCTTCTAAAGCCTCAGTAAAACTGGTTTCTGCCCCACTACCCTCTTATTAAATCAGAATGTTTTGCCACCCACTCTAATGTCAGTGAGATCAAGGACAGAGCATCCACATAATGTCTTATTTTTTGTCTGTTTTGCCTAAGTTACATTGTGGGACTGTTTTTATATTCATGTCCTACTGTCATTTCCATTATGAAGCCAGAGAGACTATTATTCTCTCCTGCAAAGGAAAGTTCACTGCCTATCTGAAAACTAACAGAGCAGCTACTGAAATCAGGAGCAGGCTTTCTTCCCCTCCAATGAAATAAAATACTGAAAATGCTCACAAACACTCTGCTGCTGGGATGTATTGCACACAGTCTTTTCAGAGATTAGGTATTAGTGTTTATCTGTGAGCAGTGACACATAAATCTAACTTATTTATCAGAAAGAGAACAGGGGTGAACAACCAAAATAAATTTAGGTGACTGAACTGTTTTCCAAAATACAGGTCTAATTAAATGTTAACATCATTAGACTGACTGTCAGTTGCATTTGAAATCTGGATCCTTCGGAGAAGGAAAGAAACAAAAAAGAAAAAGAATTGAATACAATGTGCTCTTCCCAATTTTTACCCTACCTCCATGCTGCTGCTCCAGCCCACTTCTTGATTTACCATATCCATAACTTAAAGGTATCCTCTGGTAAGTAGACGGAGAAGCAGGAGGTGAGCAGATTGGAGACATTGGTGGAGATTTGGGTTCCTGTTTCAAAAACACACCGATATAAAACAGAACTCTGAGACGACAATAAAACATCCAAGTAATCCTGCATGGCATTCTGAATGCATACCGCATAATGGACAAAGAAAAGGCAAATGTTGTAGTTCCCTGAGGATCTTTATTGCCAAGAAAAGGCTCCCTGATAAGCAAAAGTTGGTAAAGACAGAATGTGGTATTGAGCCTTCTAGGGGGTAAAGCGTGGCAATGCCATAACAAAACTTTACAATGAACAGCTTAAGGTATTTTATTTCCAAAAGATGCCCGAAGAAGCATACACAGAAGGCTTAACGTGAGTGGGTATCTTTGAATTTACATAACACATTTATTTAGGGTGAGTGAATTCTCTGTGGGTCAGCATTTTTCATATAAAAGACAAAAAATGAAAATAAATCTCTGAATCGGGAACTTAAGCTCTCTGTGAATTTGTAGGTGTTACTGAGTATCTATCCTACAGTGTTCTCTTTACCTTAACTTACAGATTGTTTGGGAAGAGGATGTGATCCTGAAACAGTTTACTGTGTAAAAAGGAAAATATAACACAGACAACCTAGATGGAGCTAGGGGTTTGAGGGCAGCGTTCTGCTTCCGTGCCAGTACACACAGGCAGACAGGCATGCATGCTCTTCTTCCTCATCCTGTTATTCCACCCGTGCCTCTTGTCATCAGCTCATCCCTGTTGGCTGACCTCAAGCTGGGACTGCCGTTACTCACGCCAACGCACCGTGTGATGAAAGCCTGTCTGTGCACATTACGGGATGATAAAGCACCTTTCATCAGGCATTTACAACATGACTTGATATGGTACCAGAAGAGAAGGTGTCAGGCGTGGGGATAATGATGAAAATCACGGTTGCGCTGTGAAGCTGCTTTTATCCAAATAAGTGCTCTCAACTCTTATAAATACAAGTAATAGACATCTCCCTTAGACAGCTTTATTAAATTGGCAACTTGGAACAACAGACACTAGGACAATGTTGCACTGAGGACAAAAGCAAAGCAGATTTCTTCCAGACTACTCCTAGGGGAGATCAGAATGGAAGAAAACACGGAGGCCTTATCCCCATCCAGAAATAGCAGCTCGTGGTTCAACACCTCTTCTCCAACTGAACGTTTCTGTAGTGACTAAAGATCATACTGGCCATAAGAAATCGCTCACTTTCCTGTTCTGTTTCACAGACAGATTTCTACTTGCTGCTTCTCCCCTCGTCCTCTCCAGGAAACAGCGTTGGGCTAAGTAGGAGGACAACAGTGAAAGAAATTATACAGAATATTACAGGGCTGACAGCTTTATACAAGCTTGTATAAAGAAATTCTCTTCAGAGATGCAACTGGGATGCATCAAAATCAGAGCACAGCTCTGATGGGGATTATTTGCATGTCAGGAGTTCATCTCCTGTCTAGTACTGCAAAACTGAGTAAGCCCACATGAGCATAATCTTTTACAGGACTGGGTGCAGAGGGAGGATGTGTAACATATTGGCCTGAGGGAGTGTTGTGGTTTTGGCCTTTTACCTGTTTGCCCCCTTCGTCTGTTCTTTTGTAGGAATTTTTTTCCAAAGTTGCATGTGGAACCTGGTATTTAGCTCCATGGAGTTCTGCTGGAGTCCCGTAATGTACATCACCATCATTTTTCAGTGCCATAAACCGTGGCAGAGGCAATTCTTCATCAAAAGAGAGAAAAATTCAATTGAGACTACAGAATATCAAAAGTACTTTAAGCAGTTTCATCTAGTAAAAATAATGAAAAGTTTATCTATAAAAAGTACTATTTATATTTTGTAGCACTTGTAAGTGTGGAACTCCTGTGATTATTTTATATCTTAATAAAAATGTGAATGTCATACAAAGCTACATTCACCAGCTTAATATATAATCTCTCCATGCAAAGAGAAAGAAATAAGCCTTGTGCACGTTATTAAAGCAAGTGGCAAACTCATTTCCTGCCTTCAGAACACTGCCTGTAATGAAAAGAGTTTCCCACAGAAACTGTGGGACTGATGAATTAATCAGTCAGGATCACAGTATCCTCAATGCTGCCATCATAAAAAGAACAAATTAGAAGTGGTAGGGTTCAGAGATCACGCCAAGTCCTGGTGAGACGGCCGTGTCAAAAGGTCTCATGTCACGTCTTGTCTGCAGAGCAGAAGAGTGACACTTCATCCAAATTCAAAATTATTTTAAAGAAACACCATTTATTTTGGTGCACAGTCACCCTGAAAGATCAAGACAATTAAAAATAATAGAACGCTCAAAACCGAGCAAAGCTGTACACCACCTCTGTAATCATTTACACGCTACCAGGAAGAAAAAAGAAATCAACTGGAGTTTGGTGCAAATTACTCACCTTGCTCTAAAGACACTCACACAATTCAAGAGAAAATATAACTAACACTGGAAGTGTTTCAGTAAGTAAGCAGGATATCAATGCAAGGACTGCAAGTACCCTTCCTCACTCAAGTTTGTGGATTATTGGCAGATGCTGGACTTGTAAAACATACACAGTAAATCTCACTTAGTTCAGGTTTCTAATTTAGTGGCAGCTGTATCCAATCCCCTCCTATTGGTTAGGAACTCTGCACCACAGGAGCTCAGCCCACACAGGTCTCCATGTGCTTGCCAGCCTGGCACTTCTCCCCCTGGGATGGAGCAGACCTGGGAACTGCCTCCCTGTGCCTTGTAATGTAGGTGAATTTTACATTTCACTGCCTTTAGCAGGGATGGCAGGAGCAGAAACTGCGCTGGGAGCAGTGATGCAGCTGTGAAGCTATTGGTAGGTCCTGGCTTTCCCACCTCCTCTCTGATCTCCTGGCTGGAGGCACTGTTGCCTCCAGCGGGATGGTGGCAAGCACTCCAGCCCAGAGCATGGCCTCAGGGCACAGTTCCAACACCCACCTGGGATGCAGGAGCTAAGGGTTCAAACTGGTTCAGGCTGAAGCCCAAGTGAAAAGCCATGTGTCTCAAAGTCTGAGACCTTCTGTAGGCAGAGTGTGCATGACCCAGGTAAGAACATCAAATTCCTTCCATATAGTCACTACCAAGGTTTTGCAGCTGGAAAGGACCTGCTTTCTCTCTTCATCACTTGAGTTTGATAAGCCTTCGTTAAGAGGGGGTATTTCTCCATCAAACATGGTACACTTAATATTGCTGTCAATTTACTGAGAAGAACAAAGCTCTTTTAAATTACATCTAATACACTTTTTCATACCTGCTGATAGGAAGCACTATGATTTTGTCACCATTCACTTCAGCAGGGTTATTCACTAGAACAGGTGAGTGCTGCAAGCTGCCTTGCAAAGGGGCACCCCAACCTGCCCACTCCTCCACCCGAAGCAACCCTCAGCTCCCACTCTGGACAGCTATCAAGATCAGAGGCTGAAGGTGAGAGAGAAATGCATCCCCAGCACCGATCAGCTGTCACTCATGCCATTCCTCTGGTAATGCCTTATCCAGAGGGGGATGCCATCTCAGCTTTGTCATACACATAATTCACTGCAATTTTCTACTGGTCACCTAGAGACTGTAATGTTACCTTCTGCTCTTTCTCTGCTCCTCAAAATGCAATTGTTTCATAGACATGTTAGAAGAGAAAGTTTCCCGCTACAGAGAGCTGACAAGCATTAAAGAAAGTGAAAAACAAGTGCATAGCGCTGCAAGCAAAATTTGCTACTTACCATTCTTAATGCTCTCAATCCGTACCGGGAACCCTGACTGAGCTGCTGCAATTAACTTCAAAGCAATGTAAAATTGAGCGGGACCAAAATAACCCACGCGCTTGGCTCCACAAATTTCTGTAATCTAAAAGAGAAGAGACACGTTATTGGTTACACACATTTCACACTTGCAGGGAATGCAAACACCTCTCTGTAAACAAAGGGAAAAAAATCTTTAAAAATGCAAAATGCTTGTTGTATTTAAA
Organism: Pedionomus torquatus; assembly: GCA_013398155.1. Classification (NCBI taxonomy): domain Eukaryota; kingdom Metazoa; phylum Chordata; class Aves; order Charadriiformes; family Pedionomidae; genus Pedionomus; species Pedionomus torquatus. The sequence goes on from VZRU01004739.1 coordinate 418,862, forward strand.
GTTTTCTATTAAGCATATTTATTTCAATTCAGGGCATCACTGCCTGATCATATTCCCCTTAATTAGTTGTTAAGTTTTCAGAAGCGCTGTGGGGGTACACTGCTACCCGAAAACAACTTGTGGGTTTTCATACTACATAGGAACATAATAGCAGGTGAGATCATAACTCATTAAATATGCACTCCAAAAACACATTTCCATCGCAGAAGCTATGGTGTTCACAGAAAATTGTACTTAACTGTTGTTGTGAGGGCTAATATTAAGTACAATTACTGTAACTGGAATATAAATGCCCAACAAGGAATACCCCATTGCACCATGTGAGCAGAACACTCTTCTTCGTGAAAAATGAACACGGTCTTCACAGTGAAGTTTAATTTCTATATGTACTTCACCATTTGCTTTGCTCAGCCACCTCTACGAAGCAAACAGCTTCACATGCTGTTCACATGCTCAAACAACAGCTAAACAAACAACAGCTATCGGTAGGTTTTAAGCACAGGCGCCAATTCCCCCATGCCTGGAGCTCCCAGATGTTCACAAGCCAACCTCCACTAAGCACTGCAGTTAGAACAAAACCCCAGCCAGCCAAGCATAAAGGGAAGCCCTGATTAGCTCTCCAGAAATTACATCTAGGTTAGCAAACGCTCCTGGCTGGCGAGCTGCATCACCTGCGTGCAGGATGACAGCAGAGCTGTGCCAATTCTTCATGAGTAAGTGCTGCTCTCTGGAAAACCCCATCCTTAATCCCTCCCTAGTTAGAACAGCATGACAGAAACTATTCCCATGTCATGTGTATAAACAAATAGCACAAATGAAGAGCCTATTTTTGCTAATTTACTTTGACGTGTATATATACACATATACACACAGATAGTGGCGAAAGGTCAGATGAAACAATTACTGAATAAACAAATGTTTTAGAATGGTAATTTTTACTAATCAAAGAACATTAACTTCAAGCAAATGCTTTCGTCTCTAGATGTGGCTTCTGCTTTGATTGAATGAACTCTGGCTTCCTTCTCTTCCTGCAAGTTGCAGAGATGCATGTCTTAATTCCTTGATCACAAGATGTATCGAGCAGCTCTCTTTTCTTTTACTGCCTGATGAAAAGGGAGATAGATTCTCTGTACCAGGACAGCTTAAATTAACCAGCAGCATTTGTCATTCCCTTTCTTCTATATATCTTTTTTTTTAAGTTATTCTGGCCTTTTTTTTTTTTTTTTTTTTTTTTTTTTTTTCTCATCTCTGTTGCTGGCCTTATTTCCTTTATTTTCCAGTGGGAATGAAGGGCACTTGGTACATGCCTGAGATGGATGGTGCTGAAGCACGATTAGCAATGAGACAGTGCAGAGGAGGGAGGAGCAGGCAGAGGGGCACTCCGCCAAGGAGAGCTGCACCCCAGCCAGGGTGTGGGAAGGAGCCAAGCACATCACATCCACCTTGGTGGATGGCACGATGCAGACCGCAGTGTTGCAGAGGGCTCCCTGCTGCCATGACAGCAACACTGTCCATTGTAGGTTCTTAGTGCACCAGCAGGTCCCCTGACAGCAGCCTACAGGGTCCTGTGGCAGAGGCTGACACCAGAGGTGGATGCCCACTGTGCTGCGGGAGCAGCTCCTGCCTGTGGTGTGGGCGCGCTGCCATGACAGCCCATCACCATACCAGCACTGGTTTTGGGTGGGCTGGACAGAGCATCAGTACTACCTCTGAACTCCAAAGCAGGTAGTGGTTTCACAGAATCACAGAATGATAGAGGTTGGAAGGACCTTTGGAGATCATTTAGTCCAACCCTCCTGCCAAAGCAGGTTCACCTACAGCAGGCTGGACAGGAAGTCATTCAGGCAGGTTTTGAAGATCTCCAGAGAAGGAGAGTCCACAGCCTCTTTGGGCAGCCTGTTTCAGTGCTCAGTCACCTTCAAAATAAAGATTTTTTTCTGCGTGTTGAGATGGAATCTCCTGTATCCCAGTTTGTGCCCACTGTCCCTTGTCCTGTTGCCGGGCATTACTGAAAAGGGTCTGTGCCCATTCTCTTGACAGTCACCCTTTAGATATTTACAAGCATTGATGAGATCCCCTCTCAGTCTTCTCTTCTCTGCTAAACAGACCCAGATCTCTCAGCCTAGCCTCTCCTTGTATGAGAGATGCTCCATTCCCTTGATCATCTTTGGTTCCTTCCTCTCATCCCTGGATGCTCTGAATTCACTCAGTCCTGCTGCACACATCTCCCACTCCTTCCCTACCAGCAGCCCCAGCTCGGCCTGCTGTGACAGTGTGAAGTACAGCCCATAGGGTTTGACCCATGACAGACACAGAACCTGCACCCGGGCCACGACCCAGCCACCTCCCAATGGGCACACCACACCCCAATAACTCTGGGGACAATGCCTTCGCAAGCAGGTATGTGGAAAGCCACCAGCCAAGGACTTGCTCCAAGTCCCAGGTGCACAAATTCAACAACCTGGGGAGAAGCAGATGGAGAAGGATGATCAAACATTGGAAGAGGCCACCTGGAGAGGTGGTGAATGTCCCACACCTGTCAGTGTTTAAGAGGAATTTAGATGATGCCCTTAACAACATGCTTTAACTTTCAGTTAGCCCAGAAGCAGCCAGGTGGTTGGACTCAATGATCCTTGTAGGTTTCTTCCAACTGAGGAAAGTCTATTCTACTCTAACAAAGCTGAAATTCAATCAGGGGCCATGGCCCTGGTTTGTCTGGGGAGAAGCTTGTTAAACAAAGGCCAGTCGTCAATAGGTGGGCACTCACCGGCACCCAGGCCCTCCTGTGGGGGATGTGGGTGCTCCCCTCTGGCATGACCCACTGATGGTACCCAGGGTAGCAGCCACTGCAGTGCAAATATGGCACAAAAAAACCCTGTGTGCACAAGGTGGGAACCCTCAAGGGATTTTTCTCTCCTTGGTCTCCTTCCCTGCCATGGCATCCTACACTCACTGGCACAGAGCTACAGCATCACCATGATCTGCATGATCAGCTGCTGGCAAGAGAAAACAGCAAGCAACTGGGACTTTCACACAGGAGTGTGTGATGCTATCACCTTCCTGAAAAGATGCCGAGAGTTAATTTTCCATAGCTTTTTCTCTGTTTTGAAACATTAAGGTCACCGAGTGCCATAAATGCTCAGCTTGCTCACGATATGGAAACATGAACATTTTATTCTGATCAAGCAGACTCCAAGTTTTGATCAAGGATACACTCAAAAATACAGTGTTTTATTTTTGTCTCTCAAAAATACAGTGCTGTTTCTCAAGCACACTTACAGCCAATCAACCCGAAACTCGGAGTAGTTTTGCTCTTCAGTGGTAACAACAGAAAAAATATTTTGTAGGCACGAGCTCATTCATATTTTTGCAGCTAAATCCTGGTCTCTTGTTAACAGCCCAGGACAACAGATGAAAACTGATAGAGTAGCCAAATTTATTACACAATTAATTTTAGGTATCCACATAGATTAATTGCAGGTAGAGGCATTTATTCTTATCAGGTTCCCCGTACAGTTAGCGGGGAGGGATTTGAGTTCTCTTCCAGACAGCTTTTCACGCTACCTGCACCAGGACCCTGCTTAGAGCTGCCAGCAGAAGCAGCCCCTCTCTCCAGCAGCCACAGAGGTAGGTAGCAGATTAGCCTTTATCCAAAATTAATTCCTCAGAACATGCTGCCTGCTTAAATTTCCACAGCAGCTTAATCTGAATACTGCATTATTTTTTTGTTTCCTGGTTTTACCTTTTGCAGGGTCAGTGCACAGAGCCTCCTGATGGGCAGATTACATTCAGTGACATGCAATGCTGAAGTTAAACTAGTTTGTGCAACATACTATTAAGAGCCTTCAAGATCCACCTGAATTACAGGCATTGTATAGGAATGCAATACAATACTTTTTTTCACACTGAAACTAGTTTCTCTCTTTAACAGAGTACCTTGGAAGTAAGATGTATAAAAATATCCCCCGAAAGACAGGGGATGCATCAGTTCTGCTTTGATACAACTGATATTTAAAAACAAATTCTTTCTAACCTTTCCTGTTATCAGTTTGAGTTGCACACTTTTCAGCAAGCTAGCAAGGTGCAAACTGATAATTTCTATTCATGCACTGGTAAACAGACACACACATAAATCAAAATAACTTGCATACCTTGACACTTCAAGGGATTTTAATACAGAACTATTGACAGTCAATTTTCTTTGCAATTTTGTTTTTTAATTCCTCAGCAGAAAGCTGTAATGCACCAGTGACACCAGAATATGGAAGAAAAGTTTAATGAAGAACATGTTGGAAACATAATTTTTCATGGTGGCAGGTTACAGATGTTGCTTGCCAAATCTAACCTCGGGATGATAAACAGAATTCGTCAAAAATTGAGCTATTCAATGGTTTGCAAGACAAGAACACAAACAACACTGAGTGGACTGAGTTTAAATTTACTGCAAGGTGTAGCTGCTTATATGAAACAATTACATGGGTCATTTCCCAATTAAGGAAAAAAGTTCATTTCACACATATGTGAAAACATTTCTTGGAGAACGATGGAAAGCTCTAGTGTATAATCTCGCATTCGTTCTCAGTCAGTCCTGGAACAGCACCTCCTAGTTCAACGTGATTTCAGCAGGCAGCCTTAAAACACACATTCTATACCCAAATTGCGCCGCTTTCCCTACCAAGCAGCCATAACAAGGGAAGAAAGAGAAAGCCCTAGATGCCTGCCCACACTTCTGACAGGCCAGAGGCTTTTCTGGCATTGTAAAAATATATACCTTTTAAAAATATATAAATAAATCTCCAACTAATCAACATTACAATTTAAAACATAACCACAAGCTGTGTGCAAGTGTGGCTGTTTTAAATTACCGTTCTCCATGTGAACTTCTAAGAGAAAAGCTTTACATCTTGAGATGTTGGAACACAAAGCAGATTTTTGTATTTATTATCATCTACTCATTGCTCTGCTCTATCAGCTGACAGCGAGTGTTATTTTTGTAATTGTTCCTTGAAGACATCCCACATGAAGCAGCTTTTCCCAGCACAATCTGACATTGTTCCAGCTCTCCCCAGTTCTCTCCAAACAAGTTTCCACTGCAGTCTCCAAGAGCACTGACCTCTCAAACACCCTGGGCAGGTCTAATTTAGATTGCAAGAGCTAAACTTCAGGAACTGAACATGAACCTAGAGCTAAAGTTTGTTTGCTGCAAGCAGAAAATGAGGTAAAATCAGAAACAACTACTCCAGGATCCTGTGGGCAGGCGGAGATGACCATCCTGAAGCCTCAAGGGAAAGGCTTTCAGCTGTAGGGCAAAGGTAGTGCTGGGATCTTCGTTTTTTCACTTAGCCATTCTGCCCCTGCACGTAGATGGTCTGTGAGACTCTGCAAGGAACACGCATAAGCTGAAAGCGTATTCAACTCGTTTGGAAAGAAAAAGAAAATGAGCATCACTGGCTCCTAAATGAAATTTTCTCGCTGCACCTTCCATCTCAGCCTAACCCCAGAAATCTTTTCTTTTTTTTTTTTTTCCCTCTTAAATTGTCCTTGCTTATGCTATAATGGGGTGGAAAGATTTTCCAGTTCATCAACTGCCTCTGCATTTTAAGGAACATGTTGAAAAGCTTCTGCTGTTCACTGATGCACACCCAGACCAGCACTCGCCGGAGGATGACCGGCTGGGATGCGACAGCTCAAACCTCAGCCCTGCAGCAACCCCAAGCTCCCGTCTGGGTCAACCACCCTCTTACAGCTGCTTGAACGGCAAATATTTGCAGCAGTGGCTTATCAACAGCTTATCTCAAAATTGTGTCATGCATCTGACCTGCTCTACCCCCACTTTTTTTTTTTTTTTTTTAAATTTAATTTGTACTTACAGAGTCTTTGATCAGCTCATTACAGACGAGTTTTGCTACATTCTTAAACAGGTATTCCTGAATGGACGGTTGTTCAGATATCTGTAACACTACCTGGAGCCCAGGGCTATGCATCTACCTCTTCATTATTTAAAGGGAAGTAAGAAACACTACATCCTGAATCCAGGAGGATTGCTGCCCAGGAAGGCAACAGGAGCAATAATGTGCCAGAGCGGTTACGTACCCAGCTGTACAGAGGAATAGACTCTGCTATAAATTAGGTTCTCCAGCTCTGCTCCTTCATATCAGTGGTAATTCTAGAACTATTTATTTTATTCTGTTATCTTGTTTTTCAAAGGCACGTTTTATCTATTTTTGACATTTTTTTAAACATCACCTGAAATGCTTACTAAAATCTAGCTATTCTGAGCAAGCATGGTTCCATCAACCAAAACAAAGGGAATTAAGTTTAGTTTATGGTACTGGTTAAGCTTTGCATAATCACTGCTTTACATTAAACAACCTCATAAATTTAAGTTGCAAAGCAAGCTACTGACAAACTGCCAAATCTGAGCAATTTCACAGAATCATAGGACGGTTTGGGTTGGAAGGGACCTTAAAGATCATGGAGTTCCAACCCCCCTGCCATGGGCAGGGACACCTCCCGCCAGACCAGGTCACTCAAAATCCCATCCAGCCTGGCCTTGAACACTTCCAGGATGGGGCATCCACAACTTCCCTGGGCAACCTGTTCCAGCACCTCACTACCATCACAATAAGGAACTTCTTCCTAATATCTAATCTAAATCTCCCCGCTTTCACTTTAAAACTGTTTCCCCTCGTCCTATGGCTACACTCCTTGATAAAGAGTCCCTCCCCACCTTTCCCATAGGCCCCCTTTAAGTACTGGAAGGCTGCTGTAAGGTCTCCCTGGAGCCTTCTCTTCTCCAGGTTGAACAACCCCAACCCTCTCAGCCTGTCTTCGTAGGAGAGGTGCTCCAGCCCTCTGGTCATCGTTGTGGCCCTGCTCAGTTAACTTCAGTGGGGAAAAGACCACATACAGCAACCCTATCTTTTCAGCAAAACCCTCCTGGCAGCATGGCCAAGCCTTCTCCAAACTCCTTCCTCCTGGCATGACCCAGAACCATCCATATCCGTGCACACCAGTGCACCTCGGCACATCTAGGAGGAAAAGCACATTGCTTCAGGGACAGGGAAGCACTTTCCAGCAGCTCCAAGCAGAACATTTTATACTAAGCCAGAGAACTACAAGGCTTCTGATTCAGCACACGTACACACGGAGCCTTGGACAGAATCACATGGAACAAACATTAAAACCATTTTCAAACAACTCTCTCGCATGGAAGCCTAACAGCTGAAGTATTTTATATACTAGAAAGAGTTGGTTCCTCAGCAGGGGTTAACTAAAAAAAATCCAAAGGCAACTGCTGTCAATCAGTAAAGAGTCTTGTGAGCAGGCAGGGCAGGAGCAGGGCAGTCATACTTGGTCAGCTCAAGGGTCAATCGAGTCCTCCCTCTTCTACCTGACCACAGTCAGCTGCAGACGCCAACAGAAACTCAAGTATGCGAATCACGCAGCGCTTTCTCTTCAAGTAGGATGGACTGGCAATGCCAGCATACCGCAAATTACAAAAAAATATTGATCTGACTCGCGAAGCTACCAGATTGCTAATCAAAAGCTTTCTATTATTAAGGAGTGTTGGCTAGAAAATCTCTGCCAGTGAATAAAGGCTGCCTATGCATGCTAATAGTTTTAAGTGTTGAAGTGTACCTGAAAGAAATCCCATCTCCCACGATCAACCTTTTGTCTTAAAAACGCAAACATCAATGAACTTTTTACCTGCACGTGATACGGGAAAGGTGGCTGCTTTCACCAAACATCAATCTCATTGGGAGGTTTACGAATGACCATTCCTGAGAAATAGAAGTTTCCGTGCCAAGTAAAATATTTTCACAAGAGCGGTGCCTACAGAATTGGGTCAGAGGTCGTTACATACATTTCCTGATACTTCCTTTTGTCTGTCCTTTGAAAGAAAAACCTGGCATCGTCTTCACTAAACACACACCTTTAGGAGTGTGTAAGATCCTGCAGTGGTGAAAGAAATGAAGCAAATCCTTTTCAAAACCTCCCTTTTTTCCTTACCATTTGGAAAATGAATGCTCAGAGAACAGCATTCACATTCATCTACCTAATATTATTCTAACTGTTTCTCATATTCACTAGTTTGTATGAAATTCATATAAAAAACTACTCAGGTCAATAAATAAGCCTTGCGCCAATAATTTTGTATAGAGTTATGAGTGAACTATTAATAATGCTTATTACGCTTGGAACACAAAAATAAAAAGCCTGAAAACAGGTTACTCCAGGTTTAGCAACTCGGCATAAGGATACCAACAAGTCGTATGGATTTTTATAAAGGTATGAGTCTACTTATTCACGAAACTGTTTCACGTTCTTTGTAAGTAATAAGTTCCTCAGCATCTGGTTATGGAAACACAGATATTCAGCAGGTCACTCTGTGAAATGCTGCACACACAGCCTTGCCAAAAATCACTATTAAGACCTGAAATCCTGTGGAAATCCAGACAGTACACTGACTCGGGTTATGGATGTTTTATCTGCTTTTCAAATCTTACTGTAGAAGCAAGGGAATAAGCATCAGAAAACTGGCAAGTACAGAACTATCAAACTGCCCCATTAAACAAGTAGATTGCAAGAAACTTCCACAGGGCTTATCCAAATTTATTCTGGTGCAAGTCACTGTCAAGAGCATTTCATTCTCTTGGGCATGAGACGTAAGTTTCATAACGTCCATCCTACAGATGGTTAATATTGTGCATTTTATACATTCCAAATACGCTTCCTTAAAGGCACTAGTCATTCCAAGGATTTCTGTTCATTTTCATGCTCACCTCTTCTCTTCCAACAATGTACCTAGGGACATTACACAGAGAAGGTCCAGGACATGACAGAAGAGAACCCAAACCCTCCAACTCTTGCTCGCTCAGCAGAGATGTTATCCTGAACCCCCTTACCCACAAGCAACCGACACTGCAGGAGGAGCTTGATGGAGGCAGGATATAACTATCCACACTGGAATTTGGCCAGGGCTGGCAGTGGGCCAAGAAAAATACACATCTGTTCCTAAAACTTTCGGTTTCTGGAGGTTGAGCTGAAAATATTTTCTAAATTTTACTACTAGTGAGAGTGAATGGTGAGTTCCTCTTGCACTTGAGTGAAAATGTTGTGTTTTGCACAGGAGCTACACCAGCACCCTGTGGGAATGAAAATATAGGATGGTCACAGAAACATTAAAGAACAACACCATTTTTATTAAGGACAGTTTTTAGGGAAAAGTAGCATATTCCTGTGGCTTTAGCATTTTAGATCACTTCAACAACCAAGTTGTTAATTATTTCCAGGAATACTTTACCGAAGTAGCATTTCTGTTAGCATATTTTCTTCTTGAGAGTACATTTTCACTCACTTAAAATATGACACTCACTTATAAGCTCAGGTCCATTATTTGGAACGACATTTGTTAAGAACTCCAATGTATTTCCATGTGCTTGGTTCTTAAAATCCATTCAATGTACTGCACATATATACAAAACTGAAATTAAATGTAACTTGAAGCTCCGCCTGAACAATCAAACCTTTGTAGGAAAGGTTTCTGTAGTCTGTCCAAGCCTTTTTTGTAAAAGGAAGAATGATCTCTCCAGTGCTGCAGTTCAGATATGGATTCAAACACTGAGGTTTTAAAAACCGGTAATTTGAAAACACCGAAACCTTACAACAGAGAGGGAACAGGTTTATAATGCAGGACTCCTCAAGCCTGCATTTGACGGAATCTTGCAGTTTGTTATTCATACAGAGAATCTTCATCCTAATTTTTGTCAAATTTTGGTCTCTTAACAGCGTGCACAGACTGAGAAATCAACAACTTTTTTCGGAACAAAAAAAACCCCCACTGGTTTGGGTTGAGGGAATTTTGTTTGTTGAAGTCAAAATTCAGTTTGAGTATTACTTATAAAAAACAAATGTCCATTACAGAAAAATTCATTTCAGCTTTATACATCATGAAGTGTTGTTAGAAAGGATTTATATCACCCCCTGAAGAATGTGCTTTGTTGTGACTTACTCTTCAATAAATGAGCTAACTTACAAAGCTCAGCAATATAACTCTGCCATTTTGTCCTCACATTAAAATATCACCACGAAAAACTTCAGTATAAGTAACAGAGTTTGTGAAAACAATTCCCCATCACCAATAAAGGAGCTTGCCAATTTTGCCTAAGTCACAAAAAGTAACTTGAAAGGGCTGAAAAAGTGACAAGCTTTGAGCTTAGCAATAAGGCGGTAACATCTCCTGTGGACACATCATAATGTTTTATGACTAGGCAATCAAAATATCTTCTCAAATTCAGAGATGCTTTTACCACCTAAGGAGAAGCAATGGTACCAGATATATGCTGAAATCAAAGTACAATGAGTAAAATGGACAAAAAAGCCATTCCGCAATCTCCCTTTTGAATTTACAAAAATTAACTGCTTTCACAACTTTCTTTTGATACTGCCACTGATACACTCAAGCCAAGGCTACTCAAAATATGGACATTTTCAGTCAAATATTTCTTTTCTTATTTGACGGCCATGTTTAAAGACTTCATCCTGCCCGAGTACACTGCATCGCTAAGGGTGAATCCCAGAAAACAAAGATTTTTTAACTTGCCGTCACCATCCAGAAGTCCAGAGGGCTGCCTACAGATGGGACCGCAGCACGCTTCCACTGCCTCTACAACAGCTGCCTTATTATTTCCACATTTCTCTGCATCTACGACAAGGAAATACTTCAGGAGTTTCACCCTCAGATGCTATGCCAGGATAATTTTACGATCTGTTCCATTTGTAGGCGTTTTCACAGCTGAAAGCATACCAAGAGCAACCGACAGTAAAAACCTCATGGCAATTACTGTTATCTTTATATATCCAGGCAAAAACATTTCTCTACTTATTTTGGAAAGCGAACAGCCTTTTCCTCTCAGTGAGTGCACTTCTACTTGTTGACGGGACGTAACCCCTCTCGCCACCATCGCAGTCCTGATACACACATCTCAGTCGAATTAAACATAAACAAGCTCTTCATCTTGGACCAGAATCACACAAGGCAGCTTTGCCCTCCCTCTGCACGGGGAGGGCAAAACGCTTGGGTGCTGAGCCCCACAGGCTATGGTTTATCTCACCATACCCCTGTGGGATCAAGTAAGTTGTAGATGACAAGAGACCCAACACAGAGGATACCTAAAGCTCAACAGAAAGGTCACAGAAAAAAACTAACGTTTATGTTTTTACATTTTGGTGGTGGCTCAAATTATTACGGTACAAGGCCTGTGAGGAATACTCTTTTGGCTCTGAAGTTTCTGCATAAACATGAATTTCTGTTGGTTTAGATCCAGTACAAAGGATTTTACCCCAAATAATGAGGTAGTTGGGGAAACTTAAAAGCCATACGTGGAAATGGTTCAGAGGCAGTCACTCTGGCCACTGGGAGAGGCAGTAACCAAAACCCTCCTCTTGGCCATCATCAGTATTTTAGCCCCTTTTAGCAAAGCTCTTTCAGCCACAAGCAACGGTAGCAGCTCCAACTTGCACCTGTGCACTGAGCCATCCTTCAGGGTTTCTCCCACATGCTCTTACAAAATCCTTGTCCAAAGCTCATGAGATGCTGGCATCTCCCTGCCCTGAAGCCCTTCCTTCCACACTGCCTGGGCAGCTCAGTGGACCATGGTCAGGGCAGTACCCGAAAGCGCCTGCCTGTCTACAGACCTTCCCCCTCTGCAGCCTCGCACATCAGGGTGAAGGTTTTCAGAGAAGTCTAGAAAACCTCTAGCTCGGAGACACGTAGACAAAGGGTTGAAGCAAACGGTGCTCAGTTTTGCTCTAAAATAACATGTGATTAATTGATTCATCTTTCCCCTGACTTCTGGGACAAACCCTTTAAAATGTAGGAGACACCACCTCCAATAATTAGTGAAAGAAATAAGAACTGTCTTGAAAAATAAGCAGAGGTGGTGACCCTAAACTGAGCCAAAATTTGAATTTTCTGCAACTGTGCTGAGATGTGGATAATTTGCATTATAGCCATTAGCTCCAGGTACTCATGGGATCCATAACACGCCCTAACAAAAACCCACTCGCCATTGCCATGGCTGATGCCCAGGGAAGGCAAGTGGCCCAGGACCAGGGCAGGAGGACAGGCAGGCTCCCAGAGCTGCTCCTGGTGCTTCCACACATGGGCCATTCCCTGGGAAAATGTTCCTGGACTTCATCAAAATACAGTGACCTGAACCCAACTGGTGACTGATACATAGCAGAGCTGGCCCAAAACATACAGCAGACCAAAATTATTAATGGCAGGTTTCTGGATTTCACTATAGAAAGCCTGGCATGTGGGTAAAAGCAGGATGGCCTCTCCCATACAAGACTCGAGTCACAGTAAGATTTTTCTACAAAATTCAAGTTAATCCCTCTGGATCTATTTGTTTTCAGTTGGCTTTAGTTCCTGTAAAGAAAAATAAGAATAAATATTTTCTTACACGTTGATGTTTAACATATAACTTGTATCCTTCACGTTTTATCACCAGATTTTTTTAACTCAGGTCAGAGGAGTGCTTAAATGTTCAGCTCAGCAACACCTTTAGGCTTGTTTCCATTAGCCTTTCCTCCTAATCTTTAATTGCTTAAAACAACTGTAAGACCCAAGCATAATGAGACGCAAAAATAAATAATACACCACTTAAGAATCACAGCTCTCTTGCAAAATCTTCTGTAGCACTACACAAAGATTATCCAGCATTAACTTTTAGTAACATAGTTTTAAAGATTCAAACTATTTAGCAAAACTACACCCTCTTTGGTTTTAATCCAAAACTACTTACAAAAATCAAATTCTGTACATAAAAAAAAAAAAAAAAAAAAAAAANGCCATACAGAGTACTTTTAAATTACGTCTTTGCCAAAGTCCCAGAGAGAGCAATTGATGAAGCTTGTTTTCCAAGTCTTGGTAGCAGAGTAAAGATTTGTGCCATTTAAAATTAATTGACATGTTATTAGGAGCATTGCACTCAACTGAAATGGACATAATTCACTGACAGAGAGGTAAGTCTGGAGTGAAATTCCGTAAAAGGATTTTCTAACCACCAGATGTGTGGCGATTTGTGCAGAACAGCTGAGGCCGGTTCACTCTGGAAAGACAAAAGTCGCTAAGGGCACAGCCCATTTCTCATCCATCCCAGACACCGCATCATCCATCACACGTCACTGCCACAGAGATTTCTGCCTAACCTCTCTCTCCAATCCTTAGGTAAAGGTAACGCCAGCACAATCAGCACTTGTGAGAGAGACTGTAAAAAAGGTGCTTTGGGCTTCTAGAATTTCAATCAAATACAGAAAAGTACCCTTATAACAGCCTTTTCCCCACACAGGGTATCTGCGGTGCCACATCAGGGAACCGCACAGCTGAGGGGAGCAACCCAATGGCAGAGATTTGCAATAGGTGTGCAAATCCCCATTTTTTAAGTCCTTGGCACAACTTTCAACAAACATTTATGGCTCAAAACAGCAAATTTAAAAGGGAGAACTTAACACACCGGGCAGAGAAAAGACTGCTGACTTATCTCTGAAGAGATGGGTAAAATGGAGAGTGACCCAAGGCTGGTATTGCATGCTGATTTTTAGATCTCCAAAGGCACTAATGATCACTGCAGGGGACATATATACCTCTATCTGCAAAGCAAGAAGGAAACATCAAATAAAATCTTCATGATTTACTTCTAGTAGTGGAAACACTACACGCGCCAATTTAAAAAAAGATTTTCACTGTTTTCTACACAAAATACTACAACTGTTTAAAAAATAATTCCTCCTCTGACACATTCACAAGCACTATTTTGCCATTTTTGCGCTATGTAAATGAAGCTTCTATCCCTGCCTTTCATTTCCACAGGCATATTTTATAAGGACATGAACATAGCTATTTGTGATCCAGGTCCCGTTTCATACAAGGTACATGAGCTAGCGTTTATCTTTAAGCCTACAAGAAACCCTTCTGCCATCAAATGGGTCAATTCACAAACTGAGCATCACCCATACTTGCATAATGTCCTAAAACAGGGCCATAAATCTGTGTTTGCCTCAGGAAGACAGCTCCACACTTCTCTTCACAAAGCCTGCTGTGTGACACGCTTAGTGTTTACAATCTGCTCTAATAATGGCTATACTAAGCAATTATTCTGTATTGATCCAGCGTTCAAGGAATGGCAGCTCAGTAGAGATGCCCTGGGAAAGAGCGAGATGGACTGGTCAGATATCAGTGCCACCCACAGCTGTCACTGAAACACCTTTGCGCCTGCAGAAGCTCACAGTTTATTTGAAAGGCTAAATTATTCAGTTTGTTGTTTCTTTAGCCTTAATGCAACAACTGACAACATGCTTATTTTAATGTACTGCCGTTATTAGGACAAAACACAGCAGCAGGCAAGGTATTTAAAAAAAATCCCCTGCAAGGCTTTTATGACTTTCACAGGACTTTCTGGAGTTAATCTAGAAAAACAAAAAGACATCTGTACACATTACTACATATTAGAATAAAAGGGATTTGTAAAAGCTTGTCACATGCAGCTTTTCGAAATATCTGTTCGTTTTTAGCATTACTTGGCTTCAGTATTGAAAATAAAGCCCATGTACCAGGACAGCGAATGAACTATTCAGCAATCGTTTTTCCTCCTAATTACTTTATTTTCTTTCTTGTTCTTGAACACTGACAAGTTCTATATTTAGGCAGAAGACTTTAGGCACATTATTGCTTAAAGTAAATGAAGGCTGGATACCCAAACTCGAGCTTGTGTTGCGTGCCAATTCATGTCTTAAAGGCAGCAGCCTCTTTTCCTTCTCCTAAGCCTCTGCCTTATACTTTGCACAATTTCTGCACTAAACGAACCCGGAGTCCTGCAGAGCAAATAGTTTATCATGCCATTAAACCTTACAACACATTCACAAAAGGGGGCCAAGGTGCAGCAGCTTTAAAAAGAGCAAAACCACAGAAGGCTTTTAATAAATTTATATTTTAGTCAGCACGTACTCTTTTTATGACGGAGCTAGAAATTCCTTTCTTCTATAGGAGCTGTACAATTCAAAAGATTTCTCTCGGAGATTCACATTAATCGGCCCTATATGAATTCACGAGGAAAGCTCATGGGCTGAAAACCCCCCAAGTTTCTTAACTGCTTTGTTAGTTTGAAGCCTAACTGAGAACAAGCAAAAGCATTAGTGCTTAACAAAACTATACTCTTTCCCCTATTTCCCTCGCCTAAACCATTTAAACTCCTGGGAGTGCAGCAACCACTTAAGCTTTTAATGCCCTCAGTGCTTTTGCACAGGAATCTGTTGGCTTAGTAGACTTACAACAAGCACTTTGTTAAGCACAAGAAGCAAGATAACAAGGAAAGTCCTATTCCTGACACTCACCCTTCACTCCGAGCCCACCTACCAAATACTGTTCTACCTACCTGCTGCTGCCTGGCAAGGGTGCTGCTACACATAGTGCCAACTTGCGGTGTCTCGAGTTTTATTTTACACTGGGAAGTTAAATTTCAGCTGTTATTACTGACAGCTTGCAGAGAGCACATTTAAGTACAACAGAAAGATAATGCAACAAAAGAGAAAGCTACATTTTTGCTACATTTCTTCACTTGAAATCTTTCAACTGTGGCTTGGTTTTATTTTGCAGTTGAAAGCAGGTCTTAGGTCAAAAAGCAGGAGTGGTTTTTCCACACGCGTGTGAATATTTAAAATAGATTTATATTTCGTTTAATCACTGGTTTTGGGGGTAGGCAGAAGGGAAAAAGATTTGAGGTAAGATTTTTTTTTTCCCCCTTATAAGTCACTGGGGCTTGTATAGGGGTGAGGGAGAAACGCCAGTTTTACATCTGTGCTCCTGCATGACCCATCCACCAACTAATCCAAAACAAAAAAAACCCTACCTCCATCAGTGACCTCCTTCTCACCACAGTTGCAGGCTCACTGCTGACTAGTGCAAACAGGAGTTTTGGTGTTTTTCAACCTTTTAGTCACACTGACTTTCTAAGAAAATTGTTCTATAACACACGTACAAAGCATTTTCAGTCCCTAGAAGCAACATTTGTTTCAAGCAGAAAAAAGCTCAACACTTTTACCCACAAGCAGTTTTTCTTCTGAAAACAAACCAGTGTATACATATTTCATAACATTATCTGAAAGGCTCTCAGATTTGACAGAAAATGCTTCATTGAGGTAAAAAGCTTTTTAAAATAATCTGTGCTATGATGTTAGTTTTGAACTAAGACATCTTCCTTGCTCTAACTAGTAACAAGAAAATTAAATACAGCAGTGTGCATGTGACGTTCCAAATTCTGTGAAACATCCCAGGTAAGTAAAAATGTTAAAATATGGGGGAGGGAGGAAAGGGGAGGACACAGGATCTTTTATTGACATTGTCGTGGTTTTAGCATGTATAACTAAACTCACATGTCACTGATGTCACAATTCTGAATCTCCTGCACTGTACATACATTGCTAGTCCAGAGAAGGTATTTACCTCTGACAGATAAAATACAGCTTTGAAGAACTGTATGCCAGTGGATTCAGGTGATCTTCTTGAGGTACATACAAAACCAGGACAATTTTACTTCTGATAAACTAAGGCAAACTGTGCTACCATTTACTCCCAAACAAACAGCAAGAAATATATAAATCTACTGTTTATTTGTATCTCCCTATGCAAACAATTGTGCCAATTGCAAATGTTCATTTAACTAGAAAAAGCATGCAAAATACCACTAAAATAATATGAACAGTTTGGGAAAAGCACTTTAGAAAATTATCTTTCAGAAAAATAACTCTTATTTCTTAAAATAGCTATGTCCTTTTAGAAACATTTGTTCACCTGCACATTTAATTCTTCCAGGTTCAGAAATATAGAGAACCTTTTGTTCACAATGAAAAAGTCATGCAAAAATGATCCAATTAAAATGCAGTTTATAATGGAATATATTTGTATTCTTTACCTTTCTTTTTAATGTCACAATATTTGGGCACCATACCCTAGGCTCTCATTATTTTTAAATCATTGAGACTTGCTTTCATAATAATAATTCTCACCACACTGAAAATCTTTGGCTCTATACTTCAATGTCAAAAGGTATTAATTCAAACTGAAAGAATACAAAATATTTTGTCTTTTTAAACAAGAAATTTTAATGACATATATAACTGCACTTATCGCACATGAAGAGTACAAATTTAATTTGGATTGCATAAAAATACAAGACTTGTTTTCCTCTGGCTTGCTAAAATGCTGGAGGCATTTTGATGAAGTATTAACCTTAAACAGGAAATTGATTTTCTAAAAAAACTTTGGAAAGGACTGGGTCTGGGTTCCTGTGTAAGATATTTATACTCTGTTTCGGTCCAAACCTACAACACAGACCATAGAGGAGAGCATAATATATAAAAAAACAACACATTGAACAAGTTGGCATTGAATAAAACTTTGAGAATAAAAGTCCCAGAGAAGCAGAATGGAAGGTAACAAAACAAACAATTTAAGAGTTTAACATTTTTTGTAAGTCTCCTTATTAAGTGTTCTGTAATGAAATTTTTTTCTTCATAATTGTTGGTCTTCTATAACTTGACAGACACTTAAGGTGGCAACTATCCAACTTATCTTGCCCCCATAAGCTTCATATATGGATCATGAATAAGAAACATTTCCCAACAAGAGGTTTACTGTGAATTCATTCCCTTAGAGAGAGGATACGTTTTTGGTTTACTGTGGTTTATTTTTAACAGAGTAGTGCCAATATTTCTAATGAGGGCCCTTTGAAAACTGGCCTCTGATAACAGGCCTTCTTTTCTGGTCCACAACCAAGGCTGATTTCAGGGGCCAGGAGCATACGTGACCACAAGAGGAAGCTATTAGCAGCAGGGACCATGTTTTTAAAACTAGAATTAAAAGGAAATTAAAAAAAAACAATCTGGCAAACACAACATGTAATACAGCCCATCATTTCAATGCATCAGTAGGAACTATAATACCAAGCCTGCCTGTTTTCATGAACATCAAAATCTTGGCGACTTCTTTATGGATTAGCCCATCAGGGCAAGAAGATTGTCTTGGGGCAGGCAATAAGCACAGACACAATTCACTGATGGACGGAAGAAATTCTAGAATTGTTTTTGTTGGATGAGACCTTCAAGATCATCAAGTCCAACCATTAACCTAGCACCTCCAAGTCCCCTCTAAACCTTTGTGGTTGCCATCTGCCTGGGAGCTAGAAAGAACATGACCGTTCCTTCTTTGGTTTTTTTTATTTTATTTTTTATTGTACTTAGGCTCAAGGCCCCTGTCACACCACGTGATGTCTCATCTTATGTCAGGGATTCAGGTGAATCGGTGGATTAAACCTTGCACAACAAGAGGGTGAGCCCCTCCCACATGATGTGCCAGCTCTGCATGTCGCAATTGATAGCTAATTCTAAATTAAACACCCATTTGCTGAGTCCTAGTTTGTTGTGAATAGAGGCATTAATTTCTTCAGCCATGTCTAACAAGTCTAGATCATTTAGTGGTTTCCCCTTAGGAGGTTTCACTGCTTGCGATGCAGGAGCTGCCCTTGTTGCTCCAGCGTGCAGGAAAAGCCTGTTTGCCTGATTCCCCTTTGCAGCAAGGTTAGGTCTTAACACAAAATACTTCTCTTACCATGGATATATCTCATTAATTATCTCCTAATTCATTCTTAATTAAGAGGATCACATCACCTTTTGAAAGTGCTTATGTTTGATTTTTTTTACACGTTTATCTTTATAAAATTCTATTCATTTTTATTATGAGTAAATGAGTAAAAATGAGTGGTAGACTTTCCTTAATTTCTTGCTAGGTCTCTGCTCTCTGGTTTTTTTCAGTTGGAAGGAAGACGTGCCTATTTTCAAACTTTCGTTACAGAAATGTTTGCAGGGAAATACTTTGTACAGTAACTGCACAACTGTTTCCAGTGGAATTTAAAAATAACAAACACCACTGTTGGTCTCACTGCAAAAGTGTTTCTCCTGATACTAAATCTGGGAAAAAAATATTCAATGATATGTAGTTATGAGCCAGACTTTCCTTGACTGTGTACCTTTTGACTTTGTAAACGTGTTTGAGGACCCAAGCTACACAAAATATTAGTGATGTCATTTGTTTGAAAGACTATTGGCAACACAAAGTAGTTTCTGAAATGATATATGGTTGTTAACATTCTTACCTAGGGTTTTGAGGAGTATTACTCAATTTATATGTTTCTGCTTAAGTTAACTAGTTTTTAAATTTTAGGAAAAATTGCAGTAATGTCTTAGTCAAAGGCACTATAAAATAACATGGTGTTGGTCTCCTGGAAAGCTGTGAAATCCTGTATGCTTGTTTTACCAGCTTGCCCAATCTACAGAGAGCTTCATGCATGTTCTGAAAATACCAGGGCTGAGGTTTTTGCTGAGAAGCAGGACATGAGCAATGGGACTTCTCTCCAGTCAGCTATATTTCTCCTTTTTTTGCTTCATTACTGAGTCTGCTACATTCAGAGCAAGAAACTGGTGGGGAGGAGCACCGATCTGGGGTGGTCCTGGGTCTTTTTTAGTACACAAGAGAGTTTGATCATCATTAAGAGAGGCTACACAATGAGGTGGGACTTCAGTTGTTATTCTTACTTTCCAAGGTGTAACAGGGAACAAAAGGAAGAATAATCAGCAAGAGCATGTCTGAGGGTTTTGTAGATGTTAGGTACCACTCAAAATGAATGATGTTTCTGTAGTCTTTTAATGAAACAGTGACTGATGTAGAGACCAGTGGATACCGTTTTGTCCTACAGTCCTTAGGACTCTTGTCCTAGAAGTCATCCCTGAGGTGCTGTCCATCCCTCGCTCCTGGCCTTGCAGGCTACCTGGTTCATAAGAAAAAAGCAAGTGGCAGTGAGGAGCACTGCGTAACATTTTCCATGGACTTTTCTATGAGTAGCATAAACATTAACTAGTTCAGAAACAACTTGTGCCCTGATGGCTGTGTCAGCTCAGAGAAGGGACTGAGCTGCGTCAGCCATACTGGTCAGACCTGTGAAAATCAGTAGGGGGAATGCATCTCTCTTGACACCTCTGCCCTTCTTCCAAACCAAAGGGACGTCAAAATTCATGGGCTATGAAAAGTGTTGGGGAGAGGGTTTGGTGTGGTGTAATCACGTCTGCCTTCTCATTATGGGAAACTGGATTTTCTACAAGCGTGGAAAGGACCTTGGGCCATCCCTAGTCACCCTCTCCTTTCCACAGCAAAATCCCATTTCTCTCTCATTCCTGAGGACTTTGTCAATCCCTGGTGACAACTGTGTAACTTTTATAGGCTGTGTACTGTGCTGCTGCCTTATCTGTAGATTTAAGAGCTGGGTTGTGGGTTTTTTTTTTTACACCCTCTGTTGTTTATGGCCTGTCTGCAGAGGATATGAAGAACAGATTATTCCTCTCCCTTTTCAAGCCAACTGTTATCATGCCTCCTTTTAGTTTAATGTTGCAAACCGTCATTTACACACGTAGATATTTCTGCAGTGAGTCTTGGGAAAATGAAAGTAGAGAAAGCTTTTCTTCTAAGAATCTTGAAGTAGTGTTTGCTAGTAAGATATGGAAGGGTACAAACGGTCACATCAAATGTAAGAATAAAAGGACATGATTCTTCAGGGAAGGGGGAATTTCACTGCAGCTTTCCTTGCAGCTCAGAGTGGGGACCCCCTTGCACTTAAGGCACACCAGTACCTTTTCAAGGGCTGCTGGGGAGCTGCTGTGCTGGGGGAGGCCTGGGAGATCCTCCCTATGGACAGAGCTCTGCCACCTGGCTCTGGGATCTGCTCTGGGCTCAGATGCTGACCACAACTCCCATGGCAGGCAAAAGGCACCGACTGACTGCAGGGTAGTCAGCAATGAAGATGGCGAGGGGTCTGGAGAACGAGTCTTACAAGCTGGGATCGTTAAGTCTGAAGAAAAGCGGTCCGAGAGGAGACCTTATTGCTCTCTACAACTAGCTGAAAGGAGGTTGTAGCAAGGTGGAGGTTGGTCTCTTACCCCAGGTAAGCAGTGATAGGATAAGAGGAAATAGCCTCAAGTTGCCCCAAGGGAGGTTTAGATTGGATATTAGGAAAAATTTCTTCACCAAAAAGGTTGTCAATCATCAGAACAGACTGTTCAGGGAAGTGAGTTGCCATCCCTGGGGGTATTTAAAAGACATGTAGATGTGGTGCTTAGGCGCTTTTAGCCACAAAGGCTGAAAACCCTAGGAAATAGTACTGGCAAGAAAGGAGCAAAAATAGTGCCAGCACATTGTCTTCAGCTTCCCAAGCAGTTAAAGGAAATGTATAGGACAGAGAGGCAAACAGCTCCCAGATCCCTGCAGCGATCAAATTTGGGCTGCGGCTACCTGCCGGCACATTGGTGCAGCTACGTTGCAAAACACTGCATGAGCAAGGGGTGCATGCAAGCAAAACACAGCACCCTGGCAAGCCCTCAGGGCACTACATTAAACCTCTCAACGGCAATGGCACATTTAATAGCCCTATAAATGAGAATCCATCTCCAGCGCATCGAGGTGAAAGCACTTACAATTTTCTTAATGCCCGAAAACTGAGGAGGTGATAGGATTCAGCTCTAGTTTCAAGGAAAAAATCCTCACACAGCAATACATTTTTGCAAGGCGTAATTTAAAAAAAAAAATTAAAAAGGCCTAAGTAAAGCTGACAAAAAGGGCAAGAACACATCCCTTCCATTTCCCTTCCCACTCTTTATTTATTTCCTGGCAGATGCAGAGGAGTGCTGAACCAGCAGCTCTCTTGGCTGGTGGAAGTCGCCAGCTGGGACCGAGGGGAACAAAGAGCAGTGCAGGTGGAGCTGCGTGGGAAGAGACGGGGAGGGGGCAGAGAGGGGCACAAAAATAGCCACACAGAGCAGAAACAGAGAGACTCGCCTCCCCCTTTTGCTCCTCCCCACTCACTACCACAGTAACTTTAAGATGCTGTTCCACAACTGTCTTTTATCTCATGCTCATGCCACTGTTTAATAACTACATCAACTCTAGTGTGTTGCTTTTCAGCAGCAGAACTGACGAATTCAACCATCTCCAGTCCCTTATCTTAAGGTGACATTTCCCTACACACTCCTTAATGTTTAACATGGGTTGAGTTTCCTCTGAGACCTTTCACTCAGCAGGAAAATCAATAGGGTTGTCTTTTACTCAGTGACTTGCGTCTTTTTGCATCTTAGGAACTCTGCAAAGTCTCTCAATTTTCTGTGAAGTTTCATCAAAACAGTTAACAGATTCAGAAGTTAGTACTGGGCTGAATTAACAGTATTATTGCACAAGCCTGATCTCTTTCGAAAACCAGGCCAAAAGAAAACCCCAACCCATGACACAGGAAATTGGCAAATTTTAGATTACATTAAGAAAGATGAAGTGGAATAAGCAGCAATAAAGGAGACCATCTCATTTTTGTGCTGAAACCACACACCTGTGTAGGAAATGGAAGGATCTTTCAGGAATATAAGCTTTTGGTTAGCCATACAGTGATAACGGGACAACCATTAGTTGGTAGATCATTCGCAGCAGGAGATGAAACTTTGCATTGCACAAAAAGAGCAAGGTGACACACTAAGCAAGCCCCTGATGGAGAACCAGAGGAAGGATGCTTTCCACCATAGTGTCTTGATTTCAAAAACTCAAAAGTGTCTTCAGCCATTTGACCATTTCACAGTTAACGAGACTGATGGGTGTTCACACAAGTATATAACTAGATTTCATATTCTGCTTGCAACCTTGATAATAACCGAGCTGCTGCTGCCATGGAGGTGCACACTGAGTGTTCCTATTACAAATAAGTACTTCTAGCGTTACACAGGTAGCAATGCTCCCAAAGGGACCGCAAGAAAAGGTTAACCCAACAGAGAATGAAATGTATCACGGCAAGGTATTAACCTGGCAGGCAAACTTCTAACAGAAGGGAAACATTAGCAGCAAGGCAACAAAAATATTTTATATTTCACAGGACTGCAAAGTCATTTTCGGTTAAAATTCTTTAAGCATTAAGTTCTGAAAGTGGTTCGGTATGGTAATGTATGTTAGTTCATGATTCAAACCCACCTTTCCTTGGAACTACACAACTCCAATGCACTTCTGTTATAAAAATATAGCCCTGGCCACTTTACAGCAATAGCAAAACTGGTTTTGAAATGGCTTAATGCTCTTTTAAAAATGAAAATTGCTGTACAAAGTTGCTTGTGAGATGTGGTGTCTTACAACAGCCATCAGGAAGTGAAGCAAAATTTCAAGTATTTAGAGTTGGCCCAAATAATTTCACTGCTCCAAGAAACCTAAGTTCTTCTCTAGTCATGTACGAATCAAGCCACTCAACCGGACATTGCTGAGGAAACTGCAGAAGTGATGTTCTGGACAAATGCCACTGTGACCACAGAATGGTCCTGCAACTGTCTATTTATTTATATTTTATATTACTTACCCTGAGTGACCAAGTTACAAGAAGGACAGCCCCTGTTTTACTGTACCTGTTTCGGTATTCATTTGGTTGTTACTAATATTTGCACTTTGTCCTGGTTTGAGGTAGAACAGAAGCAACTTTCTGTTCTGTAATTTTACTTCACGGCTAAGCCTCTTTAACTCACTGAAATTAACAGCATAACGGTTCGTTCTCAGAGTGGTAAGACCTATGTTTATAGTTAGTGCCAAGGAACCGTTCTGTTCTACCTCAAACCAGGACACACTTATATATTGCCAAATAATTTAAACTATACAGTGGTGGGGTGGGAAATAATCAGAAACTTATCCTCTACTTTTGCCCTTTTGGATGTTTCCCCTACTCATAGGTATTTACTTTAAGACCTGCCCTTCAGTATCCAAACAGAAGACCTTCACTCCAATTCCAAAGTGCTCTATTTTGTTGTAGGGCTTAAATCCAGTAGTTACACTGAAATAAAGAGCCTTGCTAGACTTGACTTAAAAGTTTTACCTCTAGCACAGTTTCCTTGCAATCAAGTATGCACAGTAAATAATGCAATCTAAAACCAGCTAATGAGTATTTCCTAAGGAAAAATATTTCTTTGGAGAATATTCTCCTCAAGGATAGTCCTGATTTAGATTAGATCAAATAAAAAATAGAATTATTATAATTTGACTGGGGGGGGGAGAGGGGAAGGGGAACAGAGTGAGAAGGAAAATAAGGGACTGATAACTGGATGTAAATAACATTAAGAATTATTTTCACGGAATCACAGCATTGTCAGTGTTGGAAGGGACCTCTAGCGATCATCTAGTCCATCTCCCCTGCTAATTATAATCATTAATAAGGTCTCCCCTTATCCTTCTCTTCCCTAGGCAAAAAAAAGTCCCAGCTCTCTCAGCCTTTCCTCATAAGAGAGATGCTCCAATACCTTAATCATCTTCACTGCCCTGCACTGGACTCTCTCCAGTAGTTCCCTGTCTCCCTTGAACTGGGGAGCCCAGAACTGGATGCAGTATTCCAGTTGTGGCCTCACCAGTGCCGAGCAGAGGGGGAGAATTACCCACCTTGACCTACTGGCCACACTCTTCCGTACGTAGCACAGGATTCCATTGGCCCTCTTGGCGACAAGGGCACATTGCTGGCTCATGGAGAGTTTACTATCTACCAGGACCCCCAGATCCTTCTCCTCAGAAGTGCTTTCCAGCAGGTCCGCCCCTAACCTATACTGGTGTCTGGCATTCTTCCTCCACAGGTGCAGGACCCTATACTTGCCCTTGTAGAACCTCATTAGGTTCTTCTCTGCCCAGCTCTCCAGTCTGTCCTGGTCACGCAGGACAGCAGCACAGCCTTCTGGAGTGTCTGCCAGCCCTCCTAGTTAGGTATCATCAGCGAACCCCAAACATACTATTTGTTACAGTGGTACACCTCCATCACATAGCAGGTGCAGAAATCAGAAAGCTAAAATCCTCTTCATTTCTAGCTTTGATGGCATCTCATGAGAAACTCAACCTAAAAAATGGATAAGGTTTCTTTGTTTTGTTTTCAGGAGGTTTTGGGGGTGGTTTATTTGTTTGAGGGGAGAGAAGTTACTATTGATAGGCTTTTCATGACACTACTCAAGGACTCTGTAGACATAATTTTAAACTTTACGTTCTTCTTTTTCAGAGGTTATCAGGTTCTAGCCTGTTTCACCTTCTATCTGCAGCAGATATTTATTTATAACCTGCTCATCACCATGGTATCTAAAGCATCTAATAAAAAACAGAAACAAGCAGCTTCCTGGTTCCTGCCTTTTATTATTCAACAGAGATCAGCAGTTAACAATGTAATTGGGATTTATTTACTTTTGGCTTCTGATCTTCTCCCAAACCAGATATCCCCCAATATGCACACTGGCCACCTGGCTGACTCTGTCAAGCTGCTTCTCCAATCCTGTTCCCAACCACTGCTCGTAAAGAGATTTGCTGCTGTCCTGTTTCTACTGCCTCCCAGCTCCCTCATCCTCAGATAAGGTCCCCAGTCACCTTACATTTTTATAACAGGTAACTAGTTCTGGCCTATCTGTTCTTTATGTTTCCTACCAGAACCATAAGGGATCCCATATAAGTATCAGAAGCACAAAAAGCTGCTGGGACCCTTGAATGTCACAGTTATCAAACCCAGAAAGGAACCCAACCAAGTAGGCATAAGTCAGCCCACAATGACCTACCGAAAAGTACTCTCACTTCTGAATAGCCTTGTATTTGGTATCTTCCTCATACTCTATTTAAGAAGCAAGCTACTGTATTTGGGGTCCACAGGAAAATTTTCAGGACCCCTTTTTACCAATAATACTGAATTCAGGGTTGACAGAAAAACAGATAACCAGAACACAGGGGTCACATCCACACAGGTAAATAAGAGAACATTTTGAGCAGCTAAAGTGATCTAGGACTTGCCCAATGTAGAAAAAAACTTACTCTTCAGAAATTTAAACATTTGCTTCTCACCTCTCAGAATGAGAATCAATTACGGACAACTCTGCATGGCAGATGAGACACTTGGTGTCTCCCAGTCCTCGTTTTGAAAGCAGTGGCAAAAAGTGCTTCAAGTTGCTAAAAATAACAGGAGTTAGCATCCAAGAAGTGACAAACACCACATGCGGAAACCTTGACAACTCCTCCCCAGCTAGATGGCAGCCGCCAGACCTAGTCATGCTGAACTAGACTACCTGAAAATAGTGCAAAATATTGAGTTTCTTCCTGAAGAAAACACTCCAATTCCAGTGAGTCCTTCAAATTTCTGCCAGGAAATGAAATAGTTTGTTCCAGGCTGCCTTAATACAAAGGTACCATAGAGTCTCGTGTAGTTTTGATGTTTCACACCCTTGCGGTTACTCAGCAGATGATGTTTCTGAGGCACCACAGCCTCCCTTCTGAACAAGCTGCCTGGCCCACCATCACTGCTCTGTGTAATGTCAGAATTAGTCCGATGAACAGAAAGGAACAAGGGATTATGTACATGAATGACACCTCTCCCAAAACTTAGGTATTTAGCATGTCACACTGCTTTAACAGCTAAGCAGTTCAAAACAAAGCATTTTGACTTAGTTCAATAAATTACAGGTTTTTAAACATCTCCAAAGCAACATGTCTTGTGAACATTTCTCACAGTTAACTTTGCCTTGTTAAAAAAGAAGAAATTCTGACATTTCCCACAAAAAAGTTAATTCTAGGTTTTGTTCTGCTTTGCAGTCAAAATGAGCCTCGACAGAATAAAATAGAGACTATGTGACATAAGATGCATTTTTGCCACAAACAGAAATCTCTTACAGACTTAACCCCTATTCCACCAAAATATTTTTTTTTCCTAAAATGAGCTTCTTTCTTCAGTAATTACTGAAGAATTTTCTAGACTGGCTACCCCAAAAACGTACTCATCCCATTTTATCACATTTGGTATGTTCCCAAGTTCATTTCCCTAGCACTTACAACTACAGCAGGTACTTTTAAAGGCAATGCAGCAAAACACCTAAAACATTATCCTCTATGGTTATGCACTTATCTTAATCGATATCTCAAATAAAAATCCTTCTCTACTTGAGAGTTATGGATTATTTTTCTAAGACTGAAGATTTGTCAAAAGACTTCTTAAGTGAAGGTGCACCATGGAGCTAACTCCATGACATATAGTGTGCATAGAGACATTTTCTGCCCTTCATTGAACTTATGCTCCACTTACCTCTAGTTTGAATCAACACATCACTTGGAAAAGCAGCTTATATTTTTTCTCTTCCACATCACTCAACAAAACCCTAAAATTATCACTATTTCACCCAATATGCTTGCACCTTATGTGTCGAAGTGCGTCACTCAGCCAGTGAGAACCTACTTGTTTGCGTCTAAACTAGGCGTTCGTCCTCAATCCAGCTAAAGAGGACAGGACTTCAAAACGGCACCATCCGACAGACTCAAAGACGACATCATCTCCAGTTCCCATGCACATTAAGCCAGCATTATATAGCACATTTTATAACATGACTTGTATTTGCATTTCTACCTGTACATAGTAAAGGAAAGGCACCTTATATCTATTAAAACATACAGAAGTTCTCACCAAGGCAGCAATTATTCAAAGAGGAGAGAAAGAAGAAAAAAAAAATAGATAATAAATCATACTATTGAGTTGGTTTTGCCTCCCTCCCCATTTAATTTTATTTTTTGTATCTGAAACCTCTGAATTACTTCACCTTTCACTGCTTACTGTTAGTAACAAAATAATTCTGAGACTATTTGTTAGCCCATAGCAGCCACGCTGTTTTGCAAATGATTAGACACATTGTTTTATTCTGAAAGCCCATCATCTTGGCTTCCATAGGACATCATTGTGTGAATAATGCCAGAAGTAAATAATGCATGAAAAGTGAAATGTTACCTATTCCAAAGCTGATCTAATGTTTCTTGGTGTGGAAAGAGACTAGAAGAAGAAAGGATTTAAAAAAAAAAAAAAAAAAAAAAAAAAAAAAACAACCCACACAAGTAAATGAATTTGAAAGGCTCATGCCAAAAAACACTTGAAATTTATAATAACAATAATAATAAAGTAACGCTAGAGACATTTGCTATTGAAAGTAGAATTCAGCTTCGTGACTCATAGTGAGAGAGCAGACACCACGGGCCACATTCAGACAGCTTAAATTCAAGCTTAGCCAAGTGTTTCCCATCAGCCGATTCTAGACTGGAGAAGAGAAGACTGAGGGGAGACCTTATTAATGCTTATAAGTATCTGAAGGGTGGGTTGAAGGAGGATGGAGCCAGACTCTTTTCAATGGTTCCCAGTGGCGGAACAAAGGGCAATGGGCACAAGCTGGAACACAGGGAGTTTTATTCAAAGATGAGGAAAAACTTCTTTATGGTGAGGGTGACAGAGCCCTGGAACAGGCTGCCCAGGGAGGGTGTGGAGTCCCCTTCTCTGGAGACCTTCAAGACCTGCCTGGATGCAGTCCTGAGTGATGTGCTCTGGACAATCCTGCTTTAGCAGCAGAGTTGGACTAGATGATCTCTAGAGGTCCCTTCCAACTCTGACAATTCCATGATTCCATAATAAAGTCCTGTCTCATCAGTTGGTCACCATTACAATAAGATTTTTACTTTTTTTTTTCAATTTGGTAACATTTCTGTTTTCACTAACACATAGCATTAAAAAAAATAAAAATTAAGCAATCACATAGCCTAATATACATACTAATTTTTATTTTGTAATAAATTTGCTCCTTTATCACCTTTAATAAGAGCTACACCTACTTGAGTAGGTACACGTGATACATGCAGAGTTAAATTTAGACGAAATCTGGAAGTAATTTAAAAATACACAAAGCATCTTCATCTGCTAGAAAAGAAAACCCACACATTACTTATGTATACAAACATTTGTAAGTTTATAAAAACACTTTTTGTCTTTTAAACACTTAGGAAAATAGTATAATTTGCAGCTGGTGATTTAGCCGATTATTTCTGGTTACTGTGTCCTACCAAATTACGGAACTAGTGGATCTCATCCCACCACATCTTTCTACCTCATCATCGTGCCTAAACAGCGAGACGGGGGAAGAGTTCTTCCCAACAGAGTTCCCAGTTTTACGCAGTAGTCACCAAATAACGCTCCTGAACACACTGGAAAAATAAAATATTCCCTTTATTCAGGAAGAGGGGAATACTATTTCTCCACAGATGGTTTTCTATTTCCGCAACCTTTTCTAGTTAATTATCCACTCAGTCAGCTGTTCAACTGTTTGACTGTCTTCAAAAGGTGAACTAGCATATACTGCTCATTAATGTTTTATTTTACCATACTGTTGCTGTTTAGATGTTAATACATCAAAGAATCTTGCTTTACAAGTATTATATCAAACGTATTTCTCAATTCGTAATATTTTAAATTTAAATAGGTTATTTATTCTGATTCCTTGTCACAGAAATGCTTGTTCCACCTTTCACAAATCCACCTTGGCTAAGTTCTTCAGCTCAGCTAAATTCATGTTTTCAGAGTTTATAGTAATTCTCTTTTGCAGGGAGTGTCTGCACTAGACTTGCCCACTGAAGTAGGTGAATTCTGTGTATAATGTCTCCTTTGCAAAACAGATCGTGGACAACATCCATCAAACAGTATATAAACATCATGACACTGACAGCATATTGCTGTACATACATGCACAAGTAGAAGAGATTATACTCAATTGTTTGGTGAACCCACTGCACTTAAATAAGTACCATGACAACACCACTTAAAAAAAATAAAAACTATTCTTCATCGCTACTGCTTCAGACTGCAACAATCTCTCATGAATAGTTATTCATTTTCATCCCAATAGATGTTTTTCCTCCATTCCTCTCATAGAGTTATTTTCCATCGATGGCACAGCAAAACATTATTTTTTCAGAAAAGAAACTAATTAATTCATACCTGGTTGTAACGAGGGCTAATTACTGAAGGCTGCAGGCCATGACCAGGCTAATTCTGACCATCACACTGAATGTCTGGGGCAAGCAGGTCTAGGAGTCTCTTGTTGCTATACTGTGATTAGAAACACCCTTGGAAGGAAGAGCTTCCACAAATCTTCTACTGTGTCTCTCAATGCTGAAGCACTCAAAACTATTAATCTTGTAAGCTGTGACCACTAAGTGATAGTTCAAATGATAAGCAATAGCTTAAACATATACTGGGACCTCAATTTTTTTTTTTTTTTAAATATCATCAAGATTGCTTCAGGTGAACCTTTTACTTTGGTATAATTTAGTTTGGGGGGTGGAGGGAGTTGTTTTATAAATAACACTACTATGCCTTTTGAATCATGATTTTGCGTGCTTCTACTTACATAAACACAAGATTGCTTATAACTCTAGAAAGGCAATGACAGTTTTGGGAATTGTGGTCCGAAGTAGTGATATTGAAACATCAGTGTTCCTTTCCTCTTCTGGCTGCACCACTTACATGAAACTGTATCCCCCTTTTGTTTCCTTTTGACGCAAAGACGTCAGTAGGATGTAATTTCTCCAGATGTACTCTAATCCAACATCACTTTTTGATGGAGTCACTGTCGTCAATCACCTGAATTGCATTTGTAGCACTAGCATAATGACAAGATCTGTCAAGGGGCACAACAGGGCAAATATTCTCTTTTAATACATAATGGTTAAATCCAGACTCTCCTCACCCAAAAAGCTCTTATTTTAACTGCACAGCTCTTATTCTTTTCTGCCTGTTTGAGGCAGACAGTTAATCCCACGCCAACTACCATGCAGGTACTAATTTATGCTTATGGAATTAAAAAAAAGGCATGGAAAAGCCAACCCTTAATGGCCTTTTTCCAAAGAAGTTTTAACTTCGCTATTATTCTTTTTAATCTATTCACATTTCTGCTTTTTGAACACAAAAGTGCAATTAAACTGTAGAGTTGTAACTATAGAGACAAGTCACGATAAACACAAATTAATTCACGAAGCCTGTGGAAGAAAGGCAAGATCGTTGGTCTGCGTTGCCTATTCAGACAGAGCTGGAAGGAGAGTCCCAGCTAAAAAAATGCAGCGTCTGTGCAGCTCCAGCATCATACAATTAGTACTTGTCATCCTTGGAGCTCAAAATAACACTGTGTGTCCCTTTGCAGAGAAAAGAATGCGTTTTCTTAAGAAAATTGGATCTCTGTCCTGATAGCACAAATCTGCAAATAAGATTAAGGTTTCTAAAACTGGGAATTAAAGATACCATCAGGCAACCAAGTGAGAATTAATCAAGTCAAAAACTAATAAAAAGAGATATGCATTTCAGTGTAAATCTTGAGTCCGATCCTGC
This sequence comes from Pedionomus torquatus, assembly GCA_013398155.1. Classification (NCBI taxonomy): domain Eukaryota; kingdom Metazoa; phylum Chordata; class Aves; order Charadriiformes; family Pedionomidae; genus Pedionomus; species Pedionomus torquatus. The sequence goes on from VZRU01004739.1 coordinate 450,178, forward strand.
TCCATAATTCCTCAGACAAAAAAGTCTTCAGAGACCACAGCAACACCAACAAACTGTAAAACTCGCGCAAGGTACTTCTCCTTTGGTGATGACTCTATCAAGCACTATTTTATCCAAAATCCACACAGATATCATCCTGTTGGTGCTCAGCACTCATAATGAATGCACTCTGGGGTCCCAGACTCAGGGAGCAGAGGCTGTACGGGTGGAAAGCTTCAAAACGGGGTCACAAACTGGTTGCCCAAAAGGAGAAAAGGCAAAACAGCTATCATAGACACCTGGAGCACAGCGGATGGTGTGGGGTACTGACATCCAAACACACTCAAGGGAGCAAAAGTACCTCAAACCAGTTACTGACACTGTGACAAACTGCACAGCCTTGGCTATACTTGTAGAGCCCTCCCCCAAGAGATCAATACTGAGCTACGTAACGAAGCTCACTGTGGGACCACCTTTACTTCTGTGAGGTTTTGTGGCCCCAGAGAGTTCAAAACATTTATTTTTTCAGGATTTTTTTTTTCCTTTGCGCAAATTCAGTTGTTGTTCCCTATGTTTCGGCTCATAATAAAGGGAAGAACATTTTCAACTTGACCAACATCAGTGAATGTAAATCCGGCTGATGCTGTTCTGTTTCTTCTATTTCTGACAGTCTCCATAACTGCACAGCACGTGACTAGTCTGTTCCTTCCTCCTTGTAAAAATAAAAATAAAACTAAAACCAATCCTAGCATGGATCTTTCATGCAAGAGATTATAGATATTTTGCAGAGTTACTTGAAGAGCCTCTGGTGAAAGATCTGCCACAGACCCTGTGCAAGTCTAAATAAAATCTCGATGGTTCTGCCTTTAGCCGCACTACACAGCTAGATGAAGATTTTCAGTACAGGGGGGAGGTATTATTATACAGTCCACAAAACCCATGCTGTCCTGTCCCCATCTATCACGCCCTTCCGTGTCTTTTGAAGTGCCAGACGTTTTTAATTTTAGTGCTAACATCAACCACTTTTCCAGAACTGAAATAACTCTTACTGAATTCATTCTTCAAGCCCTTCTTTAAGGGAAGTTATACAGGTACAACCTCTCCTGTAGCAGAATAGCTGGCTTTAATGAGCCTGGGTGTGATGAATCTGTGTTCAATCACTTCGTTCTTAGCAAGACGCAGGACTCTCGGGTGCACACCATCTGCTCCCGCTGACCCAGCTGCTCTTGGATTTTTTTCCGTTCCTTCCAGCGTTTCCTCTTCTGGCACCTGCTCTCTGTTACCTAGCCTCTTTCATCTATACAACGTCTTGGATCAAACCAACTAACCTCTGAGCCAAAAAACAAATAACACCCTTGCCCATTTGCTATATGGGAGCAAGGGCTTTTCCCACAGGAATTGCCAAATTCAACAGCAGGACTCCAGTCAGGATGCTCCACCCACCTGATTTTTGGCTAGATTACAAAGCTTGCCGTTACAGTTGAGGAAGGTGGAAGGAGATTTCCTGTGATGCTTGTGAGCATCTTCCTGATCAACAAGAAATCTCAATCAAAGACAAAGGCTTCTTTCTCAAAACTTTATCCCACTTATTATGCAAGTACAAATTCCCTAAAACAACAGCACAGGTTCAAGACTTTGCCATGGCACTAAATGCCAGTTGTGGAAGCCTATCGATCTGTGAGAACACTCCTCAATGAAAACTTTGAGAATAAAAAGCTGTGAATTGCACATTACTTAACACTCCATAGCTGCCTCTTGTTACAGCCCCTGAGCCCAAGGGCCAGGCAATTGTGTTAAGGACTTTGTGGACTATGCAGGCTCTGCTTTGTAGAAATCCAGAACTGGTTTCCAATACAAATCTCCCCATTTCTGACACCACAAAACTCTCAGGACCACTTCTCAGTCAGTCACTCGGGATGCTTGTATGCTAAGCACTAGCTGTGACAGGTGTGGACTTTTAAAAGATTGAAAAAAAAACCCAAACAAACAAACACCAAAGAAAATGGGAAAACTGTCACAATGAACAGTTATTTCAAAGAAAATACATTATCTTAACCCAAGCTGCCTCTGCCTAGAATGTGTGTTCCCCACAGTAGCAGAAAACACGTACCATGAACCTCTGTATCTTGTTCCCATAACTATTAGAATGGTAGAGGTTTTTAAACAGAAACCATTAGATTGCATTTTAGGAGAATGATGAAAGGCAAAATATCAGCAAATATCTCCAACAGCGTTGTGGGGTTTTCTCTATCCAAACATCCACATTTGCATTTCTATTTTTTTTAAACACATTACGCTAATTCATTTTTTTCTTAAGTCCTGGTAAATGTTAGGAAGAACACCTGACAGCGGTGGGTTTTGAGGACAGGCACTCTAGCCGTAGAACAGAACACCACTGTGATTAATGCCATATAAACAACAGGGAAAGGGCAGGAAGGAGAAAGAAAAACAGCCCCAGATCCCACAGGCCTTATTAACTGAATATTCCTGAAGCCAATTACAGGCTTGTTTCCCAGTAACATTCTCCTCACAGCATAAACATACCTGGAAATAATCTAAAACAGTAAAAAAACCAACCAAACAATGTTTCTAGGCTTAAATCACACATTACTATCAAATTGACCCCCAAAACAGAATATGATAATAAATTTCACTTGATAATAGGGTAAAGAACCTCATAGCAAAAATAACATGGTTTTTTCAAAACTTCTTTGGAAAGTGAAGTGACTGATATCAAAGTCAAAAAAATTTACTTTTATAGGGCTTTAACAAGTTTCTTAAATATGCCTTCTTATTTGAAATTAAATGCCCTCTTTTTCCTCTTTGCAATAAGACCTACTATTGGTGCTAGATCTGTGCAAAATCTACTGTCACTGCTGAATTCACCTGCGAGACCAAAGCCACAGCGTGGCTCAAAAGCAAGTAGTAACATAGCACTCAGTAGCATTTTTGGTTTACAGATCTGATAAACGGGGCAAGTAATAGAGGAAGAATATCCTTGAAATACCATCCTTTTTTGTTCAGAATCACCTGTGTAATGTGAATTTCTGTAACTCCCTATGAAACAACCTGACAACTATCAGCAAAGCAGTAGAGCTTAGTTATCCTCAGGCGGTGCCCAGGCATAACCGCATTTCAACTCAATTTCAACACAACTTTTTTTTCTGCTTGATAAATAAAGACTACTGTAGAACAGCATTCCTGTAAATAAAAATACAATACAATAATAATAAAAGAGGAACACCCTACCTCTCTATTTAACTTATTCTCTGAAGTACCATTCACCTATAAGGTATTAGCCAAATTACTAATCCACAGGTAGAGAAGACCACAAGCCCGGATGAACTAAATGCCAGAACTAGATGGCAGAAGCAGCCTTCTCACACCCTGACCAAGCTCTACCTCAAATCTAAGAAGGGTTTCACCCCCCTCACCTCTGCTGGAGACCTCCTCTCGGACCCGCTGCTCTGATGGCCTGAGAGCCCTTACATTCCAAATACCTAAAGGCATTTGCTCACAAGAAGAGAGATAAAAACACCAGAAAGTGGTTTTACATAGATTTATCCCATTGAAACACTTTAAAAAAACAGCATTAGCGTTAAGCCAGGAATTAACGGCATCGCATGTCCCTTACAGCTCTGCGAGCAGGACTGTCTCTATTACATTCGGGGGTCCTTTCGAGGAAGTTAACGGCATCACCGACGGGGCTCGGGAGACGGCAGGCGGGCCACAGAGGCACCCGGCTTGCGGGCAGCCGCTCGCCCGACCCGCCGGCTCCGTCCAGGCGCACGACCGACCAGCATCGCATGGCCCGGCCTCGACACACGGGCACCTGGAACGGAGCGGCGACCGAACACCGCCGGTGGGCAGCAGCTCGGCTGAAAAGAGAAAGCGGGCACAAAGCAGTACCCTCCCCTCCCCTCCCCGACACCGAGGAGAGCCGTGACTTTGGCTGCCGCCACCGCTCCGCACCGTCCCCCG
>VZRU01004739.1:454584-465265 GCA_013398155.1 Pedionomus torquatus
GGGGGATTTGGTTTTAAGCTGAATTACCGACGTCGTCAGATCCCGGACGCCCACGGGCGAGCGCGGAGGCGTCAAACCCCGGCAGGCGGCTGGGGGACCCCGCTGGCCCCCGCCAACGGGACAGTCGCCCTGTTTGCCCATCCTCGCCCGTTCGTTCCCCTGCCAGCCCCCCTGCCTTCCCTACCCCGGGAACTGGGCTGCCAGAGGGCAGCAGTGCTCGGTTCTGTCCCCAGGTGCCATGGGCCCTTGTCAGAAGGGACTCCGAGAGGACCACCCAGCTGCTGGAAATGCAGTGTGGGTGCTGCGGTAAGGGAAAGGAATAATGTCATAGCCTGAAGTGAGTCCTGATGGATCAGCCGTGACAGTTTAACAGAAGCACCTCGCCATGTTAGAATGCGTAGGGTTGGGAGGGACCTTTAAAGGTCATCTAGTCCAACCCCCCTGCCATGACCAGGGACATCTTCAACCAGATCAGGTTGCTCAGACCCTGTCCCATCCTGGCCTTGAATGTTTCAAGCATGGGACATCTGTCACCTCTCAGAGGGGCAAGCTGTGCCACCACCCTCAGTGTAAAAAATTTCCTTCCATCTAGCCTGAATCTACTCTCTTTTCCTTTTACTCCTTGTCCTGTCACAACAGGCCCTGCTAAAAAGTTTGTCCTCATCTTTCTTATATGCCTCCTTTAAGTACTGAGAGGAGCTATAAGGTCTCCCTGAACCTATCTCTTCTCCAGGCTGAGCAACCCCAACTCCTGTCCTCATAGAAAAGGCGCTTCAGCCCTCTGACCATTTTTGTGGCCTTCCTCTGGACCTGCTCCGACTGGACCACATCTTTCCTGTGCTGAGGGCTCCAGAGCTAGACGCAGTATGTTCTTTCTAGGTTTTGCTTTAACATGAAATGCAAAGAGCTCCTTGTTTATGTAGACAAGATTCCTCTCTCAGCCGCAACACTGTAAACGTTTCCCTTACAGGTCAAGTACCACCTTAAAGGTCAGGCAGGTCACAAACCAAGGTGGGAAGGCTGGGTGCATCGAAGCAAAGAGGATGGTCGTGGGTCTCATACAACTTTTTGGAGCCTTTCCTCCCAGCAGTTATTTGGGGCATTTCAAGGAATAAGGTAACCAGCCTGGAGATGATCCTTGTGAACGCCGATGACCCACAGCAGAGCCAACAGCACTCTTCACAGCAGCTTTGGTGCCGAGACACAACCTGGCCAAAAGAGAATGATTACCTGCTATCCGCTGGCAGTCCTGTAGTGTTAGCAACATCTGGCTAACGTGCTTAGCCATGTTCCTAAGCACAAAACATTTAGGAAGTGACTGTGGTTTAATTTTTAGACTCTTTTTTAGTATGAATTCTGGCAAAATATAAAATCCAAATGTAGTAACTTTACATTACGTTTTTACTGAAGATATTAGGTTAGTGTTACTTCAGTTAAAATTGCTTTCAGTTTTATTTATGGTCTGTAAAGCAAAAAAAAAATACTGCCTCTTCACCTCCTTCCTTGTTAACCAAGAGCTGTTATCTCTTTTTTAAATCTTTTTTTAATTCCTTTTTTTTTTTAATTACTTTATCTTCTCCACACCATGCATCTGTGCCAGTGCAAACCTTTAATTCCGCTTATCTGAAATGAAGATCTGTGCCTGTCTTCTCAATGTATGGAATGGTGAATAGGTTGAAAGCTGCAGTTATTGCTGGGTGAATAACTGATGACTGTGTTTAAGGATGGAGTGTTAGGAGAAATCTTTCTCCCTTTAGGGACAGTGGATTTTCAAGGTGTTTTCTCATTTTGAAATGTATTGTTTCAAAGGAGAGCAAGTTTTTTTCAGAAACGAATCTTGTAGCCTGACTTAAAGTGGCAAAGACCTGCAGTAGCTCAGAAAAATTCTGAGTCCTCTTGCAAAGGCTCTGCAGAGCAGAGAGTGAACAACCCCTCAACTGTTCTCTTCTTCATCTGAAGAGTCCCAAGATGTCACTGGACCTTTTATGTATCTTCAGTAAGGTACAAGATACTAGTCAGAGGACATGGTACCAGGATTGTGGAGATGATGTAGGGTTTTACCTAACTGTTGCCATATTTAACTATATGACTATCATGAAAATAGAATAAAATCTTGAAACTAAGTTAGGAAAGATGACCTCTCTTACAGCTAAACTTGAAGAAGATAGATGTTATGCTGGCAAGTAAAGAAAAAGAATTGCCAAAAGATTGTGCTAATTGNGAGCGCGGAGGCGTCAAACCCCGGCAGGCGGCTGGGGGACCCCGCTGGCCCCCGCCAACGTGACAGTCGCCCTGTTTGCCCATCCTCGCCCTTTCGTTCCCCTGCCAGCCCCCCTGCCTTCCCCACCCCGGCAACGGGGCTGTGCTCGGTTCTGTCCCCAGGTGCCATGGGCCCTTGTCAGAAGGGACTCCGAGAGGACCACCCAGCTGCTGGAAATGCAGTGTGGGTGCTGCGGTAAGGGAAAGGAATAATGTCATAGCCTGAAGTGAGTCCTGATGGATCAGCCGTGACAGTTTAACAGAAGCACCTCGCCATGTTAGAATCATAGAATGCATAGGGTTGGGAGGGACCTTTAAAGGTCACCTAGTCCAACCCCCCTGCCATGACCAGGGACATCTTCAACCAGATCAGGTTGCTCAGACCCTGTCCCATCCTGGCCTTGAATGTTTCAAGCATGGGACATCTGTCACCTCTCAGAGGGGCAACCTGTGCCAGTGTTTCACCACCCCCAGTGTAAAAAATTTCCTTCCATCTAGCCTGAATCTACTCTCTTTTCCTTTTACTCCTTGTCCTGTCACAACAGGCCCTGCTAAAAAGTTTGTCCTCATCTTTCTTATATGCCTCCTTTAAGTACTGAGAGGAGCTATAAGGTCTCCCTGAACCTATCTCTTCTCCAGGCTGAGCAACCCCAACTCCTGTCCTCATAGAAAAGGCGCTTCAGCCCTCTGACCATTTTTGTGGCCTTCCTCTGGACCTGCTCCGACTGGACCACATCTTTCCTGTGCTGAGGGCTCCAGAGCTAGACGCAGTATGTTCTTTCTAGGTTTTGCTTTAACATGAAATGCAAAGAGCTCCTTGTTTATGTAGACAAGATTCCTCTCTCAGCCGCAACACTGTAAACGTTCCCCTTACAGGTCAAGTACCACCTTAAAGGTCAGGCAGGTCACAAACTAAGGTGGGAAGGCTGGGTGCATCAAAGCAAAGAGGATGGTCATGGGTCTCATACAACTTTTTGGAGCCTTTCCTCCCAGCAGTTATTTGGGGCATTTCAAGGAATAAGGTAACCAGCCTGGAGATGATCCTTGTGAACGCCGATGACCCACAGCAGAGCCAACAGCACTCTTCACAGCAGCTTTGGTGCCGAGACACAACCTGGCCAAAAGAGAATGATTACCTGCTATCCGCTGGCAGTCCTGTAGTGTTAGCAACATCTGGCTAACGTGCTTAGCCATGTTCCTAAGCACAAAACATTTAGGAAGTGACTGTGGTTTAATTTTTAGACTCTTTTTTAGTATGAATTCTGGCAAAATATAAAATCCAAATGTAGTAACTTTACATTACGTTTTTACTGAAGATATTAGGTTAGTGTTACTTCAGTTAAAATTGCTTTCAGTTTTATTTATGGTCTGTAAAGCAAAAAAAAAATACTGCCTCTTCACCTCCTTCCTTGTTAACCAAGAGCTGTTATCTCTTTTTTAAATCTTTTTTTAATTCCTTTTTTTTTTTAATTACTTTATCTTCTCCACACCATGCATCTGTGCCTCCTCCTCAGCTGCTCAAAACGTGCAAACCTTTAATTCCGCTTATCTGAAATGAAGATCTGTGCCTGTCTTCTCAATGTATGGAATGGTGAATAGGTTGAAAGCTGCAGTTATTGCTGGGTGAATAACTGATGACTGTGTTTAAGGATGGAGTGTTAGGAGAAATCTTTCTCCCTTTAGGGACAGTGGATTTTCAAGGTGTTTTCTCATTTTGAAATGTATTGTTTCAAAGGAGAGCAAGTTTTTTTCAGAAACGAATCTTGTAGCCTGACTTAAAGTGGCAAAGACCTGCAGTAGCTCAGAAAAATTCTGAGTCCTCTTGCAAAGGCTCTGCAGAGCAGAGAGTGAACAACCCCTCAACTGTTCTCTTCTTCATCTGAAGAGTCCCAAGATGTCACTGGACCTTTTATGTATCTTCAGTAAGGTACAAGATACTAGTCAGAGGACATGGTACCAGGATTGTGGAGATGATGTAGGGTTTTACCTAACTGTTGCCATATTTAACTATATGACTATCATGAAAATAGAATAAAATCTTGAAACTAAGTTAGGAAAGATGACCTCTCTTACAGCTAAACTTGAAGAAGATAGATGTTATGCTGGCAAGTAAAGAAAAAGAATTGCCAAAAGATTGTGCTAATTGTGCATTTTCCTGTATCTGAAGGAAAATGCTGATAGCGGACCAGCTCAGTATTTGTGACGATAATGTCTCATCACAACAAATAATGCCTTCTCCAACACTCCAGCAGACACTGTTTCACATTTGTTGATGTGAATTGTTGTTGTTTTTGTGTTTGATGTCTGTTGTTGATGTGTTTTTCTAAGTTTTTCAAAGTGGACGATGGCACAAAGATACTGGAAACATGCACTGTCCCAGGACACAACAGTCTGTCTTACCAGCCACAACTCTTACTGCAAACAAACACAGCCACCTTTTTTTTTTTTTTTCCAATGGACATTTTCCTCTTCTTTCTTGACCTGTAAACCTTGCATTCCTCTCTCCACATGGCCCACTTCATCAGAAAAGACAGAATGGCTGTGTTCGAAACTGTTCTACCTTGGTATTGTAATCTCTAATGTATCGTCTCCAAGACACTAACAAAGCTAATGCCCACAAGCTGAGGAAGGAGGCAGGGAAATCCATGCCTCTCATTCCTGCAAAGTGTGAGCTTATAGGTGCAGTAGGTGTGACCTGAACACTCCACAGGCACCGTATTCACCTTTGGGGAATAGAGGGACTGCCCAAGTGTCTGCCTGCCACCTCTGCACTGCAGGCGTCCTTTGGCGCTTGGCAGTGCCAACCACACTGATGTACTCTGCTGAACCCAACACTTACGGGAAGCTTTAACCCGCCCTGGGTGCCTGAGCCACTTTCTGGACAGTCCACCATGCCTTCTGCAAGGGCATTGATGGTCCTTGCATGCTTTAAAGTTCTCGTGAGGGTACATTAGTTCAGACAGAGAGGCACTTCGTGACAACAGAAGCCACACAAGTATCATAGGAAGAGAGTTTCAAACTTCCTGTTTACATAGAAGTTGAGATGTCATTACAGGTTACAAAGCTCTCCTGTAGCTAAGGACCGCTACATATCAGTAAAACAAAACAACTCAAGTATTTATTGTTTTCTGGGAATAAATAAAGTCAGTAATGTAAACTGGATTGAAATCTGATTTATCAAAGTATAGTTTAGATCTGTGTGTGGTCCTCCTTTCCTCCTTCCCTCCCCACCCCAAATAATAATGCAGTGACTTACTCTAAATGCAGCCAGCAGCTGTCCTGCAAACAATTGTGTGATCACACATGGGAGAAAGACTGAAGTTGTAGTAAAAAAAAAAAAAAAAAAAAAAAACAAAAAAAAAAAAAGCCACAAAAAACANAAATACTACTTCCAAAGACATGCCAGTAGGAATAGTAGTAATCTGTATGATCCCAGAATTTTAGTATTTAGGGGATCCTGGGAACTATTTTTATTTGAGCAGTACAGCCAAGGACCAATTACTCTAATTTCTATGTTGTTTCACTTATCTTTGGGTTTAGAGCATGTTGAACTTGCCCAGCCCAAAAGGCAGGAGACCTGGCTGGCAGCTGCTTCCCACTGACAGTAAAAACACCCCACACATCACCAAACGAAGCTGCGGAAACACAGGCAAACAATTGGCTGGAAAACCATCATTTAGCTTTTCCCAAAGCAGTCTGAGAGAATCTCCCCCTTCGTTCCTAATAACAACTCATTTATTCTTTTTGCAAAATGAAAGAAGACTTTAATGACAAATGACGGAGGGGGGAGGTGGTGTGAAAACTGCCTTCTCTGAGCAAATTGTGGAAGATGTAGTTCATGCATTTTCTTCTGTAAGCAACTGAGTACATAATAGAGAAAAACAGTGTCACAAAATATTTGACAAATATCCACAAATTTATTATTTGTGTGGGAAGGGAAGGAAGACCACACACAGATCCAAAACATAATTTCATAAGTCAAAGTTCAGTCCAGTTTACATAACTGACACTATTTTTCTAGCAAACAATAAATACTTGAATTTTTTTTTATTTACTGGTATGTACAGTTTCTTAGTTATAGGAGAGTTTTGTAACTCATAATGATATCACAGCTAGTTGTGTTTCGAACAGTCTTTTTACTAAGTCTTTTTAAAAAGGTAGTATAGTGCAAGCTTTAGTGGCGTAAGGCTAAGCCCATGCACACATCTTTTTAAGAGCAAGACCTAAATAGTATACTGCTTTTTAGGTGACTTTCCATGAAAGTACAGAGTCGTTTCCATTAACTTCCATCAAAGCCCCTGATAATTTATTTCTTTTAAAATAATGGCTTCATGTGAAATTGAAAAAAAAATATTTTAGGTGCAGATTTGCTATTTTTTAAGTTAGAGTTTTGAAAGGTTATCAAGGTTATTCACTTACTTTTATATTCTATAGAAGCTAAAGAAACCAAGCCTTAGAAAAAGTGGTTCCTCTATTATTTGTCCTTTAACTTAGGAATTTCACAAAGCCTTCAGCAACTATCCAAACACCTGGTTTCAACCAGAAGAGACCCAAACTTACTGTACTGCAAGGGAATGGTTCCTAAAGGTCATATCATCAGCACACTTGAAAGCTTGAACAAAGAAATGCTGCCAGGGAATGATCTATATGATCCTGGAAGTCACACACAGAAAAAAAAAAAATTAACTAAACAAATTAATTAATTAAATAAGGGGGGGAGGTGGGGGGGGTGGGGTGCGGGCTGTGATTGTCTTCTCCCACAGACACAAGTTAAAAGGTAGATCTCTCATTATATCCTGAAAGTTCACTGTATTCTCATGGACAAGGAGGGGAATCCATGTTAGGCAGAAGAGGCTATAACAAGACCAGAGGTTATAATTAAAGAAAATTTCTTAGTGCTTGGTGAGGTGGCTAATGTTCTATCACTTGTTCACTTGTTTCTTTTAACAAACTGTTACTGGGAACCACAGACTTAAGTGAAAGATAATCACAGAAAGGCACCACAACATTAATCATTACAATGAAGCCATTAATGCAAAGCAAAATGCGTATTTTCCATTTGAAGAAACAGCAACTAAAGTAACACTGCACATTCACTCTTCTGTGAGTCCTTCAGCTAATTTGCCTCTCGGACTTGGAAAACAATTTTGCCTTTGGACTTGGAAAACAATTCTAAGAAGTGTTCAGTTATGAGATAACCTATTGACCAAAAAGGACTTTCAGTGCCGCTACCTGCAGTCTCATGCTTCGTATGCGGTTTCAACCTAAATAAATTCCCTTTAAGTCAAATACTATGCCTTTATGCCATTTTCCTAGTTACATTTTAACACAGCAAATGGTCCACCTTGTCCTCTAGTTAATTCATGAACTCGATACAAAACACAAACAAACTAGCTGCAATACGCTACAGCTTCTGCTGTGAGCACAGGCAGCGTACATGGGCCAACAATAAATGGCATTTACGACTGATTTGCCCAGACCAAAGACAGCCACAACAATGCCATCACAATTGCTGGAAGTATCACCACGGGCATTTTCTGCAGGAACCTGCACATGACAAAGCTTTTCATTAAGCATCAGTCTGAGCAGAGCTGTACTTAGTAACCCCGTGGCTCATTAATCCAAAGGCGCTGTAACTGAAGCCTGGTTTGCAATGTGATAGCAACCTCAGATCTCACATGCAACAACTGAGAAACATGCAGCTGGATCATATTCAGCACCAGCACCCAGAGCTGCCTCTGCCTCATCTGCAGCACCACACCGCAGCCTCTCTACCTCTTCGTAGCCTCTCTCACAAGGTAAGGTTTGCCTGGAGGTGAGCAGCTGCGCCTGCTGCAGGGTGGTGGAGCAAGTGCTCAGGCAGCAGGGACAGGCTGGGTGGCACAGCTTGGAGATGTGGCAGCCACAGCCTGATTGCACAGTCACTACACTATCAGAATCATAGAATACCAGGTTGGGAAGGACCTCAGGGATCATCCGATCCAACCTTTCTTGGCAAAAGCACGGTGTAGACAAGATGGCTCAACACCCCATCCGGCTGCATCTTAAAAGTGTCCACCTTCTAAATACTGGAACATGGCAATGGTCTCCTCTAAGCCTTCTTTTATCAAGGCTAAACAAACCCAAGCTCTCCTTGCCTTTCCTTATATGGCAGGCTTTCCAATCCTTTGACCATCTTGGTGGCCCTTCTCTGGACTGTCTCCAGCCTGTTCACATCTTTTTTGTATAGCAAGGACCAAAACTGAACACAGCATTCCAAGTATGGCCTGGAAAGTGCTGTGTAGAGTGAGGTAAATGACTTCTTTATCTCTGCTGGAGATGCTCCTGTTGATGCAACCTAGCATCCTGTTGGCTTGCTTTCCAGAAGCACCACCACTGTTTGCTGATATTGAGCTTGTTGTACATCAGGACCCCCAAGTCCCTTTCCACAGAGCTGCTCCCCAGCCAGGTAGATCCCAGTCTGTGCTGCACTCCTGGATTATGTTTTCCCAGGGGCAAGACCTTATACTTGTCCTTTTTGGAATTCATAAGGTTCTTGTTAACACACTCTTCCAGCCTATCTGGGTCTTCCTGCAGGGTAGCTTTCCCTTCTGAAGTGTCCACTCAGTTTGGTGTCATCAGTGAACTTTGTCAGGGTATATTTGATCCCATCATCCAGATCATTTATGAAGATATTAAACAACATTGGGTCCAGTATTGATCACCAAGGGACCCCACTTGTGACAGGCTGCCTCTTTGAAAGGGAGCAATTACTGTCTGGGAACCTCATTTTTCTTCTCCCACCCTTCCAATCTCAAGTACCAACAGGTACTTGGGATGTTGCTTTCAAAGAAAAGAGACCCGAGAGACCCAAGTGGTGTTTGTTTGGATTGGACACTGTTTCTCAGCTGCACAGGAGAAGATCTTGTTTTCTGGTAAAGCCCTCCTATAACAGGGGTAGCCTCTGACCATCAGAGCCCCGGAAGCCACAAACAGGAGACCGCACAGGAAAAATAACACAGATTACTACTGGACTCTTAATTAAGTCACTGGTAGCCCAAACGTCATCGCCAGCCTGTTCATGGTCAGTAATTCCCCAGCAGGTAGGGGAAAGTACCACAGAGGACATTTATTGCCCCTCCCTCATGCAGAAGGCAGAACTGCAGAGCTGAACGCAAGAGAGCCCAACAAGAATTAGAGAGCTTAACCTCCCCCTCAATAAAGACAGAGCACAAGAAGGTTTACACAGTGTGTCCCCAAGAACTGTTCTCCCCCTGGAGCCATTTGTAACATAGAGCAAGATGCTCTTCCCTGACTCCTCTTCAAGCTTTGTTCCCTGCTTGCAGACTTCAGGAGGGAACAGGGCTGTCTGACTACCTCCTCCCAGAGCACTGCCACCCTGCTTCCTCACCTGTTGGCCTTTGCTGTTGCCACACCAGCTTCATTAAAGTTATTCTTCATTTACAGAAGTGTGAGAAAAGAACTGGCTTGTATTCTTTGCAATTCAATGTGCTTAAAGTGCTTTATAGATTTGCTGTTGAGGTATCTAAAGCCAGGATTTAAAATTGGAGTAGGATCAGGCCTAAAATAAAGGCTGCTCTGTGCATATGTACATACATTTCATGTTATTAAACCAATATCAGGTCTATTATTATATAAAATTTTACATTTTTACTCACATGTGTTCATATTGCCAATATTGACTGGCAAAGACTAAATATTGTCAGAATACTGTTTGCCATTTATACACATTCTTTATTTTTTCCCCCAATGTAAGAATCCCAGGCATTTGACAGCTGAGATATTATTATTCAGTACAGAGATTGGATATTAAATCTCATCATGGTGAAGAGGGTAGGTGTGTGTCAGGAAGACAAATTACAGCCTTGTCAATCTTGTGATTGAGGAGTGTATCTTCATGAGACTCACATTGCTCCTACCTTTGCTACAATTTGCTATGCAACCCTGCACACAGACTTTGTTAGTAGTATAAAGAAAATATTTTCTAATCTTAGAGCAGTCCTGTGAGATACAGGCAACATTTCTTGGCCATTCAGATACTCAAAAGGGTAATGGGGAGCAAATAAACTCAGTGAAGGACTAGCAATCAGGATTGACTTTGGTATGACTTGAGGTATAAAGTCAGTTGACTAACAGAAACTAAGTTGGTAAAATGCAGGATTTAAAGTGTCTTTCAAATAAAAACAGTAGTGTCCCCCAAGCTGCCCCTGCCCTATTTTACCCCCTTCTTTCGAGTCATCTCACTTTTCCCTGCTCCCGGCTGTGGGTGACTTGTGATATCTATCATCCTCCTCTCACCTCTCTCTCACTGGAGATCAGCTAGGGCAAGGAAGAAAGGAGGGGACAGACAAAAAGAGAAAAAAAGGAGAGGGAAAAGAAGGAAGGAGGGAAGGAAGGAAGGAAGGAGGGAAGGAAGGAAGGA
>VZRU01004739.1:466304-487549 GCA_013398155.1 Pedionomus torquatus
AGGAAGGAAGGAAGGAAGGAAGGAAGGAAGGACTACAGAGGGCTGTCTGAAAGGACATCTACATAAAGAGGTGCAGGCAGATTTCAAGCTCTCTGCCTTTCCCCTGGGCACACAGTAGCAGGGAGTGGGCAGCTGCATTGGCGCAATGGTGCAACCATCCTCCCGTCCACTGCTTCAGCTGGATCTGAGCGTAGCCCCAAAGTGCTTACATCTGCCTGCGTGGATCTGCCTGGATGTGTCCTGCGTCTCCCCTCGTCACGCGCTGCTGTAGAACAAAGCCATCCATGCGGCCTTTCCTGTTTACTCCTCTGGGTGTGGTACATCAGCCGCTCCTCGCCCTAATATTAGAAAAACAGTCAGAGCTGGGCCACAGGATGCATAGCTACTCTCTTGCACCTGGCCAGTTAGTCTCCTTACAAATATATCCTACAACAAGGCACTGATTCTGCTCATAATGGGTATTTCAATACCCGCTGTTTGGGTCCAAAAACATGGCAGTGAAACTCAAGCTTAGTCTGCCCTAAAAAAGCCCAGCTAGAGATAAGAAGTTTTACAAAATATTGCCATTCTAAATTAAACCTCCTGGGGATGTCTGGTGGTTTTACTTTAACGTATGAACCAATTAAATGGTGTCCACGGCTTGTAGCCTTGGGGAAGCAGTAAGGGGATCTGATGAAGCCACAGAAGAAGGACTTTGAACTAGGACTGTTCAAAAGCAAAGCCCTCACTACTAGAATCCCTAGGTTCCTAGTGAATATGTACCCTCTTCTTTTTTAGCAAGCAGACAAGCATTTTTAAACAGGTGCAGTTCTGAAGACTCCTTGTACTTTCCACATAGTCTAAATAATATACATTTGGCAAGTCTTGCCTTCTCTAAAACTATGGATGGCTTAAAGGAGGAACATTTCCCGTGTGTCTGTTCTGCTTTAATGAGTGTACTTACTCAAAGTGTAATTGATTTGATGGAGTAAGAATTGCTCAGAGAGGCCCTCCTTTGTTTTTTTCTTCTTTTTTTTTTTTTTGTTGTTGTTGTTGCTAATTTGCTAATTTATTTTTCTTTTGCTCATTCAGGGTAAACAAGATATTTTTTTATGAAGTCTGCATCCAAATATAGTTACAGAGGATTGTATTCATTTCCAGAAAAGTTATCGGTGTCACATTTATTACCTTGCAATATTGTAATAAAACAATATGGAAAAGTTCATAAAGTATGAAGATCTACAGTCAAAACCAGAGTAAGACAATACTTAATTTTGGGTGTAATTTCTCTATAGTTTGTAGCATAATTGAGCCTTCCTTGTGATACAATAAACACAGTCAGATAATTCCATGCCTTCAGGGACAGATCTCTTTGTATTTGCTTAATTTCAAAATCTGTGAAAGAATACCGAATTTACACAGGGCTACACACAGCTGCAAAGCTAAATGTGTGCAGGATAATGGCCTAAAATTTTATTTCAAGATAGATAGCACTGCAAAGATACGCAATAAATGAGCATGCCAGATGAGGTCTGATCTCAAACGTTTAAATATAATTTTCTATTTTAGTGAATTGTCATTGAAGCTTTAATGGCAGAGTGCATTCTGAGCAAAGATCTCAATGGGAAGTCATAATCTAAAAAGTCAAACAACTTTTCCAGTTATAAGAAATGCCATGGAAAGAAAATTAAATGCAAAGAAAAGAGAAAGCTGAAAAGAATAGCTAAGTAGGATGACTGGATATGAGTTTTGCAAAATCCTTCAAGTTTCAAATATATACATAGGAATTTATCAGCTTTCAGACAAATATATTTCTTCTAAATTATCCATTTATCACATTAGCAGCATTTCAGCAAGAGGAGCAAAGATGCTGGTACTGCATGGTAATATTAGAGATGCTTGAAATTTGCAGTATAAAACCAGTCTCTCCAGGACATTCAGTGAACAGATGTTCAAAGGCTGTCTGTTGCTTACAAATTCAAACCATATGAGAACTGTCGTAGCTGCTGATGTTTGCAAGAAGGACAGATTCTCTTTTGTGGACTTTTTAAATGTCAGCTCTAGTAATTTTTGATGATTCTGTAGATTCAGAAAAATCCTAATAACTTATTCTGAGATAACTCAGAAGAGATATGCAGATGGAAATTTAGTTATCAGCATCTCTAATTTTTTTTTTTAAAAAAAAGAAGGTAAAAAATTGTGAGAAGCAGGTTTTCTGAACTGTGGTTTTACCACAGTTCTCTCTTGTCCAGATACTTGGATGCCCACAAGGGGTTAAAGGAACACCACTGACTGTCTCCACTGTGAGCACTATTTTAGTTTGTCTTTACCTTCACAACACTGGCAGAAAGCCTTCAAGTCAAAAGGGTTCTTCTCTTCTGAAGACTTGAAGGCATTTGCCTTACCTTTTACTTGGTGCAGTTACTCAAGCCAGCACATAGTGATCTCATAACACCATTACTGAAACAATTTTTTTTTCCTTGGTAGATCCATCAGTTTTTTCTTGCTTTCCGCAGTCCAGATGACCACTGATGGAAAAGAACAGTCCGTTGATTCCTCTTTCCTTTCCTCACATTCTGTCCTACAAGCTGGGCAGATGTGTATTGCCCAAAGTCAAGAAGCACTTCCTTGTATCTTCTCCTGATCATCTGTGAAATTTAGCATCATATGTAACGAGGAGAAAAAGCACTATAGCTGCCACACCACTTTTAGCCAAATCATATGCTATCAGTTAAATTAGAACTGAGAAAAAAAACTTCATCCTCAGGAGGAAGAAATTAGCATCCAGTTGGCAAGGCAGCTATATTAAACCAGATACCAATCTCAGCAGCGCCAGAATTAATTAGGAGTAATTGCAATCTACTTCTGCACTGAAGAGAGTAATTTTTTTCCTGATTATGTATTTTCTTATCTTTATGTTTCAGCCTTTAAGATTATGATAACTTTTTTAAATGTTACTTTGGTTTGATGGCAGAAGATGGTATCTGAGGATAGACACCATTGCATTAGGACTGTTAAGATAAAACATCCTACACAAAAATAAATATTTGGATTAAAAAATAAAGTGCCCCAAAATTAGGAAATATCACCAGTAAGATGGCCAACACAATGTTATTTCTGCCCTGTTATGGGCACAAAGACTGATAAATTAATTCTTTAATATTCAGCTATATTTGCTAAATAGCGATGGAATGCGGCAGATTTTCTGCTGTTTGATGAATGCGACCTTACTCTGTAAGAATTTACATAGGCATAGAGGTGTAGTTTCTTTATGATTAAATGATTATGAGAAAAAACTTAGCAGGAAGATTGTAAAGCACAAGAGGTGAAAGTATAAATCATGGTAACTTATCTTTTAAACCAGAACACTCTTCAGAAGGTCGAAAGATGCAGCTGGTGAAATAAAGGGCAAAAGCTTGCAGCACGCCTGCTCTCACAACCCTCTAGAGTGCTATAATAAGTTCAGCAAGCTGCTTATATGTAGTCTGATCTGACTTCTGAGAGCATGGTGATTTTTTAATCATATTTCTAAACAGAATTTACTTGTACTTCCACAATGCTAAAATAACAGCAAGAGAAAAAAATAACCTTTTCTTTTGCATCGCTTTTGCATATCTGTGAAAATGTCAATAACTTTGTAGCTAGTCAGGTAAAGTATGGCCCACAGTTGCTGCAGTTAATTCTACTCTGTAACTGAATCAGCCCATGTGCATCTCGGCTCTGAAAGTAGATGAAATGCAAAGACTTGGGTTTATGTGTAGCCACGCTGACCATACTTGTTTCCTCATGAATAACAATACATATCAACATACTGCGCTAATGACAGAGCTGCTCTATAATGATGTAATTCACAGTAAAGAACAGTTGTATATTTAAAGAAAGGGGAATATAGAAGGTTCAGCTGCTCCATTTTTTCAATACCGCTCAAGACGTTAATTGCAGAAAATGAGGCACCTAAAAATATCTGGATATTATATCTTATATATCACAGTGCTGATGTTATCACTTATGCTTGGTTCTCTCCAGTGTATCTGTTTGCCCATTTCTGTTGGTCTTTTACTTCTGCTGCTTGACAGCAGAAGCTGCGGCTGCTACTGTCTCCCACTATTAGTTGCTAAACAGATGCTTTTCAAAGCAACAGCTGCACTTCAACAAAAAACTTTAATTTACTTTTACAATTTTACAATGAGATAAAGCAGCTGGAATGCTTTGGAGATAAAGGAACTCATGAATTATTCCCCACAGTTGTGTCCCCACAGTTGACACCTTTATACTGAAGTATGGCTGTCTTCATTAAATAAAATTGCCTCCTGTCAAGGCCAGCGAGGGTTAGGAGAGGAAGGCAAAGCTGTTTCCACTTGAGACCCCAGACAGTCACAGTTGGTGTCAAGGTGAAAATTAATGTCCGTATCATTTTGCAATTTTTTGTTCATTGTTACCTTTTAGATTATTTAAATATAAAAATCACTTGGGTTCAATACTCTGGCAAGTAATGCAAAGAAAAAAAATCCTCCAGCAGGTATGTAAATTACAAATGCTTACAGCCAGCAAAAAAGAACAGATTATGTGTGTTCACACAGATGGTTAAAATCCCATACTGCATCTTACAAGGTGTTTTCTCCATTTCTTAGTAAGAGGTGGTGCTGGACAGCCTCACCCTGAGTGCCTGGGGAAGCCCTGCCAGTGGCCTGGGCTCCCCTAGAACTGGCCAAGTGCCCTGGAGGGGTGCAGCTCCTGAGCTGCGAGTTGTCACCATGTGCTGAAGTTTGGCTTCATTAGGATACAGCCAGATCCTTGGCATTCTTTTTCCTTCCCCAGAGGCGCTACATAAACCGCAGACATTTATTGTCCTTGTTGCTGTCTTAGAATGCTGGCAGCATTATGAGAGATGCCACTTCTGTTAATTACCACAGAGCAGGAGCGTGGGACAAGGATGGAAGGCACGGTGTCTTCCTCTGGAGATGGAAGAAGGCTGTGGGGATCTGAAGTGAGAGAAGAGCCTACTGCTCTTCTCCAAAATACCGGCCTGCTTGGACCCAGAAACAGGTTTCAGCTCTCAAGCAAGCCCCTAAAGCTCATATAGCACAGAAATGTTACTGCTGACAGGTGTAAGGGAGCAGGCAAATGTCTTCATTGGGTAGCCAATGATGTAGGTAATAAATTGCACAGAAAGAAAAGGTGTGACAGGGCCTACAGCAAAGAATGGTTCTGAATTGCCAGTAGAAGAGGCACAGCCCTTCAGCTGGGATCTGCCAAGAGGGAGGTATATGGAGGAAGCCATATCAAAGTGTTTATTAAGAAATTAAAAAGTTTTGGGGATCTGGTTGAGAAGTAACAGTGAGCTACCTCCTTCCAACCAGGGAACCTGCAAAGAAGTCTGGAATAAAACAGAGGAAGAATCTGCAGGCTAGTTCTTTGGAGGAACTTCATGTGTGGACAACTACTACAGAATTATGAATGCTTTGCTCACCAGCAAAGCTGAATAAACTAATGCAGAAAAAGGCACTCTTGCTCCACACATCATTTCAGAACAATCCTGTGTCAACAGAGTCCCCCAGAGAGAGGATATAAAATCCTCATGAAAAAGTAGTTTCTGATTGCCATTCAACTCTGATCAACTCATAGAGAGCTTGATCACTGGAAGCACTGAGTAAAACAGAGTATGTGCCTGTATTGTAGTCAGTATGTGACTGCAGCTTGCTAGGGACAGTCTAGAGCTAATTTCTGGGCAGACGATTTGGAGAAAAACGTAGCAGTTTGGTATGGCCAGCTGTGCAAACTTTTACTCAGATACTTAAATAGGCTTTGCAGCCTCTACTGACTTAGGTGGCACCGCCTTCTATATGCTCTCTAGCTACCCTCCAACTAGCTTCAGTATATCTACTTGTTATATTTATGTCTTTGCCTCCAGAGTAGAGATGTCATGAGCTATGTCACCTGACCATGCTCCCAAAGCTGGTGAAGGAAAGGTGAATACTCAAACTACAGCACCACTAAAAATCTCCCAGTGACTATCTTTTCCCATTTCCACCCTTGGTGGTGTGAATTTGTGTATCCCAAATAACTGCAGCCTCCTGGACAAAGCTACTGTATTGACAAGAGAACTCTACTACCTACCCCAGCTAGATGTAAGAAGCACAGCTGTTCACACTGAGCAGCTTTTGGCCAGCCTTAATGATATCTCCTCTACTTGCAAACACTTTTGATGACAGGTCATTACTGCTATTTTGAGCCCTCTCAAGCTTGGTGCACTGTAAAGAATTCTGCTCACGGTGATTCAGCTGCACCGTTGTTAGCAGTTTTAGCACAGGCAGTGCTGCCAGCAGAAACCTCAGGAGTGAGGATAACTGGCATGATACCGAGAGCAATGCAAAGCCGTTGACAAATACGTCTCTTAGTACCACTGACTGCGCTAAGAGAGGATGGAAAACTTCCTGCAGCTTCTTTGGTACAAGCATGAGTGCAAAGTCATTCCTTGGGGTTCCAGATTGTCTGGTTGAAGAAAAGAACGCTATAGGAGGCTGCTGAATGATGCTGCCTGGCGATGTTCCCATGCTAAAAATACAGTGGAAGATAACCGCTATTTTTTTCAGGACAGTTTTCATAGTTTTCTGTGGATTTTATCCTGTGCACCTATAGTAATGAGTGGGAAGTATAGCACCTCTTTTATCACTCAAGCTCAAAACTTTTTTTGGTCTGGTGCCTGTTTGTTGATGAATGTTTTTGCACCTAGCTGTGTTTCTATGAAGGTGTTCCATGGCCTTAGGATGCTGTCAGTTACAATTTATTAAATCTTAAGGAGGCCTTTGCACATTCTTCTACCTCTCACTGAGAACAACTGACAATTTGGGTGAGAAAAAACAAGCACCTGTTAAATTTTGGCATCAGTGAGCTTCTAGCCTTGCATTCTTCACACACATTTCCACATTCAGTGTTTTGAAAGGTGCCTTTCAAATAAAAAAACCTCCTTTTTGATACAGTGGAAAAGTCAAACTTTTTCTTCCAACTGCCTTCTGAATGACTAATGGCCATACTTTTGGAATGGATGTAAGTGAGCAGCCCATCTATTCTGAACATTCTTATCAGCACTTCCAAGGGGTTTGTAAAGGATGAAAAAAAAGCCATGGTAATTACTGTGATGGCAGACTAGAACTCCAAGGCTGGTGTGCTTTTTTGTTGAAGAACAGTTACAATGATTTAGGATTACTTACTCCTCTCCCTGCCCAGCCCTAGTTATCTTTTCCAAACCTCTTGCAACCGATGCTTAAACCAATATCATACAAAATTGGAAGGTCAGCATCATCTGCTTCTCACAGTAATTTGGGTTCAGTTACAACGTTACTAGATTTCACACCAAACTGGCTGAAGGACCATTTTGCTTTACTGATTCAAGAGGGGAGGATGTGGAAAATGTGATTGTGTTCACCTCTGGCAGAAGGACAACAACAAAGAGCTGGTCAATAGCAATTTATATTGTTGCAGCTATTTCTTTACTTAATGGGTATCTAAGACCTAACCTACAAATTTTGCAATGCTAAAGGGAATAAATACAGACTTAAATTCTGCAGCCAATCACCAAGTTAGCTACTGCACCATTTTTTTTGAGTGCTATGTAATTTTGGTGACTATTAACTGGCTGCAAGCCATTCTAATAAACCCAATCAAATAAACCAATACTTCATAAGAGTCATAAAAGAAAAACTATTCTCCTTGGCTCCACAGTTCTCCATTACTTGGCTAGATGCATTTGCTGAAGACAGAGCTCTACTAAACTGATTCAAGCCAGGATGTCAAATTCCATATTCCAGATGACAAAGTATTTTTTATCAGGCAATTTATATATATATATACATATATATATATATCTTTCAGAGATAGATCTCTTCCATACCGCTGACTCCAGTCTTGCAACTAGAATTTGTTGGAATTTGAACTGAATAGTCTTTATTTTCAGAGTGTTGGTTTGAGCTTTTTGACAACCTGTAATAACTGAAAAAGTGCCAATACCTAATGCACTTAATGTTAGGAGAAAAAAATAAAGGATAGGTTTTAGAAGGTAATTATAAAAAATTTTTCACATGCACTAAAATCAGACAACGTGGGAAAAGGTATGAAAAGTTTCATTTTATTCTGCAGCTGACCTGCAAACAAAGGGGCTACAAAGACGATTAGGGGCCTAGAACATCTCTCTTATGAGGAAAGGCTGAAGGACCTGGGGTTTTTAGTCTTTTTAGTCTGGAGAAGACTGATCAACACCTATAAATACTTAAAGAGTGGGTATTAAGATGATGGGGCCAGTCTTTATTCAGTAGTGCCCAGTAACAGGACAGGAGGTAGCAGGTGCAAATTTGAACATAGGAAGTTCCATCTAAACATGAGGAGGAATTTCTTTACTTTGGGGGTGGCAGAACACTGGAACAGGCTGCCCAGAGAGGTGGTGGAGTCTCCGCTCCTGGAGACATTCAAAACCCACCTTCCTGTGGGTGTCCTTTTGGAATGGACATATTCCTGTGCAACCTGCTCTAGGAGGATCTGCTTTGGCAGGGGGGTTGAATTAGATGATCTCCAGAGGTGCCTTCCAACCCTGTATCATTCTGTGATTCTGTGACCTGACATAGTTCTTCCACATCTTTGAATATATGAAGCAAGGAGAAGAATTTTGGAATACTAAGTATTTCCAAGATTGATGTCAGTCATCATTAAAGTGGCTTTGTACCCTGAGTCACCTGCTGAAAGAACTTTGAGCTTGAATGCTTGTCTTTTTTTTCCCTATTACCCTAATAAGAAGTGTTAGTTCTTCATGTAAGCCTTGTACCTTCACATAAGCTCTGAGGCATTCCCCCAAATTCCTTTCAATATAGGGAGGAATACTGGTTGGAAAGGAGGAGTCTTACCTTGGGTCAAAGGCAAGTATCCCAGCATGTTAAATAACCATCAGTAGACTTCACTGCTGAGTGATAATTATTTATGTTCAAATGATGTCCCTTGAGGTAATGCACTTGAAAGCAACACCTGCCTGCAGCACCAAGATTTCTGGGGCCATACTCCTGGATTCTCAGTACTCCAGTAAACTGAGAGGTACTGTGAGTATCTTTACAGTGAAGGGTGGAAAACCTTGTTTGCCATTACAGACAGTAAAAGAGAGTTTGGTTAGAGGGGGTACAGCTACTTTGTGTCAGTCAGTGGTCCACACTGGACACAGATGACACTGTGACATTACTGGTTCTAGTGATACTGTTACTGATGAAGCCATTAAAGTCTATATTTAAGATTAAAAGATTGCACCTGATTCAGCTCATGGGAAGTATAAACATCACAATTCTTAATTTAATTTCTCTTTGAATTGTCAAAACTTCATCTGCAAGTCCCTGAGTAAAGGAAAACCCATGAACATCTAATTAAAGGTGTTGAAGGATAGAGTCCCTGTATGTCGCTGAAACACTCTGCCAGAACCAGAGAGGGAAGAGTCCTTACTGAAAGATATCTAGAGAAGAACAAGAGCAGAAAACGAAGAGAAAATGAGCTAACTATATCAATTGTTGACAACCTGACAGACAGCATCTGTAGTGAATATAATTTGGTTTAACATCAGACTCCCAGTACCGTTAGTCCCTGTTGCAGGATCAGTGATAAAGCGGATAACCTTTGCTGGCCTGAAAGCTAGCAAACAAGATGCCTGGGAAAAACACAGCGATTACATCAATCTCTTGCCTCATTTTTCTGCCACACTGCTTTCCTCCTGCTTGCTGATCTAAATGCTGGTAGGAAGCACTGCTGTCTTTCATTGTGCAATATTGTGTTGTGGACTTATTTAATGAGTTTGTCTTTGTCTTGAACAAAATGGCACAGAAATTCTCTCACTGTGCACCCTTCAGCAAACAAACTGTAACTCGGGACACCGCAAGAGACAGCATTTTTAGCTATGTTTACCTGTGTTTCTTCCACATTCCTTTACTTGTTCTTTCCACACCTGCTTGTTTTGGGGGAGAAACGGACAATTTTGGTGGAAAGCAGTGCACACACCCAAATGCAGTTATTTCACATATTAACAAAATAATCTAGAAATAGAGCGAATTGTCTGTTTCTACAGAACTCCACAGCACTTGCTGGGGTAAAGCTTGGTCAGGTATATTTTCACCCAGCTGCAGGCACAGATGTACTCTGAGTGCTTCTAGCCTTCACTTTCCCATGAGACAATTAGCTTGCAGCATGCTGGAATCCCTATGTGGATTTCAGCTTTACTGTATGCAATACACTGAATGTTAGTTGCTGTGCAGCATATTTACTAACATTCGTAAGAAGTCTCTTCTTTTCCTTTTCTTTTAGCACAGCAGCAGCAACTATTCCAAAAAGGGGTTCAGGGTTTTCTATTTCCTTTTAAAACAAATTCTTTTTACTGGTTAAAATTTCTGAAGTGGTCAAACAGGACCCTGTTAGCAGGGGTCTGGTCCAAGACCCATTGGACTTGGGCAGAAAAACATACTTAATGCCATTATCACTTGCTTAGAAAAATACTACTCAAATATATTGCATTTTGGGGATTCTATTCTATTAAAATAATTTTATTGGCTTCATTGTACATTTCTGAAGTCCTTTTTAGAGTTAATTACAAGTGTGACCTGCCACTTGTAACACACAGTTTAGTATTCTTTTACCCCTTCTTAGGAGAAGGGTTCTGTGCTTTTAATCTTAGCATTACTGGTGTTTTTTCTTGCTATTAAGTGCCTACATTGCTACTTATTTATATAGTATTACAAAGGCTTTGCTGAATAAATGTGCCTGCGTTTGTGATGACAGGTGGTGAAATTTATTGTCCTTAATTCTTGCAGGAGTTTAGTCCCAATGAAACTGGGATTTTTCTGTGACCATCATCTCATACATATATAAGGCCTAAACACAGCACCACATGAGAGGCTGTGGGTACCAGTCCAAGTGAAATCTGAGGGAAGAACCAGGTTTCACCTCTCTGGGGCCCTCCTTTTCCTTGTGGTTGATTGTGAGAGTGTGTTACATCATGCCTTAACAACTTGTGGTAAATTCTTCCCTTCCCTCTCCCTGAGTGTATGGAGACAGGGGAATGTTTCCACATTTCTGCCCGCTACTTCATTTCTTTGTGTTCCACATGTTACCAGAATATTTCTCTTCTGAACTCTTCTGTAGGATCTGAAAATGTACTAGGCCTTAATAAAACACATATAAGATCAACAGTATACTGCCCCTAGATATTTCAATTGTAGAGCCAAGTGGGAGGAGAGACTGATGAACGACTCTATGGCCACACATGGGAAAGAGGGAAAAGTGTTTCCAAATGTTCTGCTAAAACCTCTAACATATTTTTTAAAATTCTCAAATTTCAGGTCAAATTCCTCTGAGAGAATTTCTGACCTTCACTACCTTTAACTGTTTGTTTCCATATGTGCCACTGCCAAAATGCTGAATAGGCATTTGAGATTTACCTTCAATGCAACATTTTAGCTTAAAGATTCTTACTGTGAATCTAGAAACTCTGTCCTGAAATAGGTGCAATTTCACTGCAAATACTAAGCAGAGCCTATAATGCTACCTGAGCAAATGTCATTGAGTTGTTACAGATGACAGGATATCAGCATACTTGAGAAATATAAGCAAAAAGTACTTGAAAGTCTATCAAAAAGCTATTATTCCTTTCAACAAAAAACAATAAAGGAAACAAAGTAATTTATGTCTACACTAGCAAGTAGTCACATGAGATAGGAGTGGATCTGTAGAGTAAAGCAATTGATTTGGAGGACCTTGACACCATGCTAAATATAATAACTTTGTGTCTCTGTCAAATTCTCTTTCTATATTATCTCCGCTGCCAGGGGAGTTGCAACCATGAGAACCGCTTATTTTTCTCGCAAATAACTGTCACCTTGCACAGTACCAACTTCCGACATCCAACTGTCTTATTCTCAAAATCTAACAGAAAGACAGAACTTCAGCTCAACAACTATCGTCTTCCTATGGCATCTGTAGAGTGCTAACAGAATCAGGTGCTGACCTGTGACTCTGGTATGCAGATGTAATGATAACACATAAGTAATAACAAAGCTGTCTTGACATCCAATGTACTGCATCTGAATCACTCTTCCAAAAAAAGAAACCAGGTTATTCACACCCTCCTTAACCTTCCATGTGCAATGTTTTTCAAAGTGAGAGAGCCAAAAATGACTTCTCACACAGAAGTATGTTACCATGTAGTCTGCACTTGTCTCCGTAAGCTTCGGCAAAAAACATCTCCTTAAGAAAGAGGGCAGAGGTGTTATGTTAACAGTCTTCACTGCCCTACTGTTCCCCCAATGTACCTCACGGCAGAGACTAAAGGAAAAATACAAAACAATAAAGACAAATGTTAGCATTCCAGGCATGTGGCTAGAAATTTGAGCTAGGATTAATAGTCAGCAGTTCTGATTCCCTAAAATGCTTTGGCCAAGTTTGCTTAGGCCCTGTTTATGTTACATTTCTAGCTCTATGGAGAAATAGTTCAAATATGAAAAAATAGATTTTTCTAAAGCCCCTAGTGTTAGGGATTTCCTCGGCTGATGTATGCTTAGTTTCAAACACCTTTTAAAGAGGTTCTCTGCAGTATTTCAAATCACAAGATGCTTTTAAAATTCAGATTTAATTTGATCCAGTTGTGCTGCTTCCCAGCAAAGCAGCAATTTTGTTAAAATCTATTTCCTTTAAAAAAAACTCGTTGAAGAATATTTTAAATGTGTGTCAAATAAGGTCTCAATGCTATCCCATGATACTGTGAGTCCCTGTACTCGTATTTAGCTGAGTTGTCACCCAGTGACATCCTAGTTATATATCCCATTTATAACAGTAACTAAGTAGAAATTTTAAAGCTTTCTCCCCATGCCAGCAAACGAGAGCATGTGAAGGGACTTTTCCACCTTCTTTCTCAGTTTCCTCATCTGCAGAAGACAGACAAGTGGCAGAGAGACAATACAACTAGCTGGTTGTTCAGGGAACTGAATGCTTCAGACACGGCAATGAACTAGCAGTAAAGTGCTGACACTATTGACTTGCATGGCCTATGGTGCAATCTCACAATTGGTGCAAACTAACCTGAAACCAGAGCCTGAATGGAGCCACCCCTGCTCTTGGCCTTGGCTGTGTGCTCCCCAACATGCCGGGTTTAAGGCGAAGACATGAAGTGGGTATGCTCAGCTTGATCATCTGGCTGAAAACCAACTTTGCTAAAAAAAAAAAAAAATCAGGTAGACTGGGTACCTGACTCAGCTTCCTGATGGCCATGTGAAAGGTAGCGCTGGCACAAGGGCAGGGGCAGAAGAGTGGCTAGCAAGAGGGGAGATCAGTTCTACTCCTTTTAGCATTATTATGGTCTTAGACTGGCTTAAACTGTTCATAAAAACATGCTCTGAAATGTATTGCAAAATGGCATTAGCAGCATGATGAACTTTGAGCTGGCCCACAGGGAATATAGAACAGACTGCAAATTACAGAACATGTTCAAGTACAGTTCTGATCTGACAGGGCAGCACCGCTATCTTTCTTTTCTTCCACTTCTGAATATGTGGCTGCACTGCTTTAGCTGCAGGCACCACTGGGAGTAACTAGCAAAACTGGCAGCAAAGTTTATTTGCTGGATAGTCCTAAGATGCTTGGGAACCAACCAGTTTTAGAACTGACTGCAGAAATGCAAACAGGCACCAACCTGGATCTCAGCAGAACTTTTATATGCCTTTTCCTCCTTCTGTGATGTCCCTAATACACTCTGACTTCATAGTTAATCTGGCCCCAGCCTCTGCCTCCCAAAGTAAAAAGCTGTGCAGCTGTCTGACATAACACCTATCCATTACTACATACTTGGTGCAGTACTATGGTTCTCAGTATTCAAAACACTTGGAAAGAAGAGAGCATATAAAATTCAAGATCTGTAGAGCTTCTGAGGACTGCACCTGAGGGTGTCCTGCTATAATGACTGAGTAAATCAAAGGGAACAAACAAAAATCTTCATTACCACAGGAGCTGATCAGTGAGCTAGAACTGCTTGGCACATATGCTGTCTCAGTGGATTCACCTCTGAGATATCCAGAATCTTGAAGATAACGCTGTTATTAATTGCTTCAACTCTCAAAAGTGTAAGAGTAAAGAGCAAAGAAAGAAACCATATGGTGACCTCAGAGAAGTCTGAAAAAAGGCCAGGCAGTTCAGGTGGGGAGAGGCATTCCCAAAGATTAGAAGGCAAGAGAAGAGATCACGTTCCTTCATGGAATACTTGTAGAGGCTTTTAAGCCCTAGAGTGGAAGATGAAGAGGAAATGGATTATAATAAACATTTCCCTTTTACCTTCTTTGGCACGGAAGACTTAGACTTTCCTGTGCTTCATGATACTCCAGCACATCATTGAGAACAGCAGTTTGCCTCAACTCCTTTCCATATAACTGAAAACAGCAGCTTCTGGATTACAGTCTCCTCTGGTTCCTGTGACCTATACACAAGCTTGGAACTACCCCAATCTTGCTCCTCAAGTTCCCCTGAGATCACAAGCAGGGAGGCCAGGACACCAGGCAAAGAGGAACTCCACTGAGTCATAATGCTGGAAGCTTTAGATGTCTCCTTACATTCTATTGAAAATCCTTCTGTTGGTGCTCATTTAAGTGTTTGTACCTTCAGGAGAATAGATTGGTTTTTGAACAAAATTGCTTGTCTGCTACTCCTATCAAAAAAACGAAGTATTTTCTGCTGAGCAAAATATCCTCTGCCATTTATTTTAATATCCTACAGGTTTGTAAACTCCACATAGGAGCAATAACCTATCCAGGCCAGTAGGTTGCAGAACTACAGCAGACAATACAATGAAAGCACATCTGATGTCCTGTTGGAAATAGCATGCAAAGCAGCACATATTGCAGCACCGATTCTTAGGATGACCTGTTAAAAACTACTCACATAGGCCCCCTGCCCCTCAGAGGTTCCAAGGGTTCCACTACTCTGTGCAAAACCAATAAATGTACCAAGCCAGTTAAGTGCATGTTGATATCTACCTCTCAAATAACTTATATGCCATTCTATATGGAATTACTAAAAAAATGCATAGAAAATGCTAAGCAAATACTGCAGAGTACAGAAGCTGCCCAGCAAGCCTAGGTGTTGAGGGAATGCTGTCATGTCCATGGCAAGTAACAAAAAAGTGTTCAGCAGGGTTGGATTTATTAGTCTGGACGTAGGGCAGTGTTGATGTTATTTTGGGAGGAGGAGGGGAAGGCTTGTTATATGAGAACAAGCTTAGTTTTTACATTCCAACATAAATGTATTCTGTATCAAAGGTAAAGCCCTGTATATTCATGAATACTAAAGGAATGCACCAGGACTGCTGCAGAATTCCTTCTCATTTGCAGCCTAAAGTTCAATATAATCTACAATGGTTAGCTGGAAGTGTGATAAATGGTGCTAGTTATCCAAAACACACAGTTAAGTTCCCACTACAGCATCCCAATAGTGGGAACTGTCCCACCTAGAAAGTGCAAGAGGAGTATTTGTCTACAACACTGGATGTAATCCGAGTGAGTTACACCTCCCTGACATTCCTGAATGCTGACATGCCTACAAATGTACTTTATTCGCTGCAAAGTGAAAGCTATCATCTGCACATGGCTATGCAGCATACACACAGAATCACAGAATGATACAGGGTTGGAAGGGAACTCTGGAGATCAGCTAGTCCAACCTCCCTGCCAAAGCAGGTCCACCTAGAGCAGGTTGCACAGGAACGTGTCCAGGCAGACACTTTTGGACATGTCCAAGTGGATACATGCTGCATATCAGGACAAAACACAGCCAAGCAACAAAAATGCTTAAGGGATTGGAGCATCTCCCTTATGAGGAAAGGCTGAGAGAGCTGGGAGTCCTTAGCCTGGAGAAGAAAAGGCCAAGAGGAGACCTTATTAATGCTTATAACTATCTGAAGGGTGGGCTGAAGGAGGATGGAGCCGGACTCTTCTCAGTGGTTCCCAGTGACAGGATGAGGGGCAACGGGCACAAGCTGGAACACAGGGAGTTTTATTCAAAGATGAGGAAAAACTTCTTTATGGTGAGGGTGACAGAGCCCTAGAACAGGCTGCCCAGGGAGGGTGTGGAGTCCCCTTCTCTGGAGACCTTCAAGACCTCCCTGGATGCAGTCCTGAGTAATGTGCTCTGGGCAATCCTGCTTTAGCAGCGGAGTTGGACTAGATGATCTCTAGAGGTCCCTTCCAACTCTAACAATTCCGTGATTCTGTGAAGCCTATTTAAAAGTGAACTGCCAGAGACACGCTGTCATTAGACAAATCCCAACAAAAAAGTCACAAAAAACACTGCTACACTGCTACAGCTCAGTATTTTCTGTAACAGCAAGATATTGATTAGGTGTGATTTATAGTGGGGAGATAATAATCACTAGGTAAATACAAAGAAATAGCAGATGAGCAGTGGGAAAAATAAACACAGTCACAGTTAAAAAATTCTGAATGGATGTTTGCAACAGTTAAACTGAGGTGTGCTTTTCTTATCTGCACATTTGATGAAAATGATACCTTATTCCAAACAGGCTATGGAAGCTATGCAATGACAGCAAATATATTAGAGAATAATAAATGCTGAGGCTGCTACTTCGCTTTTCCAGTGGGCAATGTTGAGGTTTTGTGCTGTCACGGTTCAAGGTGGGATGGAGTTGACTTTCTTGCTAGCAGCTGGTATAGTGCTGTGGTTTGGATTTGGGATGAGAAGTATTTTTGATAGCATGCTGGCGTTTTTAGCTGCTGCTAAGTAGTCAAGGCCTTTTCTGCTCCTCATACTGCCCCACCAGTGGCCAGGCTCGGAGTGCACAAGAAGTTGGGAGAGAACACGGGTGGGAGAGCACAGCCCAGCTGACCAAAGGGATATTCCATGCCAAATGATGTCATGCTCAGTATATAAAGCTGGGGGAAGAAGGAGGAAGAGGGAAGTTCGGAGAAATGGTGTTTGTCTCCTCAAGTAACCATTAAGAACAATGGAGCCTGGCTTTCCTGGAGATGGCCAAACACCCACCTGCCAATGGGATGCAGTGAATGAATTCCTTGTTTTGCTTTGCTTGAGCATGTGGCTTTTCCTTTACCTCTTAAACTGCCTTTATCTCAGCCCATGAGTTTTCCTTATTTTTCTGACTCTTCTCCCTGTCCCACTGGGGAGGGGGGGAAGTGCGCCAGTGTCTGTGTGTGGTCCTGGTTGTCAGCTGGGGTTAAGCCAAGACATGTGCAAACTTGATTTTCTTTAAACAATTTTCTGACTGAGATTGTCATTCACGCTAATACCTACATCTACTTGCTGACTTGTGCTATGAACATCCATCAGCTCTGCATAATGTATAAGAGACATCAGCCTCAGCAAGCCAGCTAATTCTTTGCAGGGTAATAAATCAGCATATGTGTCTTCAAGCTGAAAATTAATAAGTGCATATAATTCTTCCTAAGTGTATCAGGCGATTTGAAGCATGATGCAGCACATACAATTGAGGATGCAGGAGACAGATTTTTTTTTACTGAAGTGAAAATGCAATATTTCATGCTTAGGTTTGAAGGATCTATAGGTTAATAAAATAAAGCTTGTGATTCAAGTCACTCTTCTACTCCAAAACTAATTTATCATACATTTTACACATACTGCAAGTGATGAACAACAGCCTAAGATAATTACTTTCCTTACAAAGTGTGGGAATCAAAGATGTTTTTTAGATGTGTGGTCACAGATATGACCACGCTGATGAATTGCAAATAACCAACCTAAGAGTCAACGATGTGCCTTCTTTGATAACTGTTTGTTTATAAATTGTCTTTCCTATTACAATCTCCATTACAATCTCAACAGGAGAAAAGTACTTAATGCTAGGATTTTTGTTGTGTGGATTTCAATTAAAACAAAATTTGTCTGTGTCCAAGTATAAATGCTAGCAAGAACTGTGCTGGTCACTTAACAACTATTTTGATATAAAGGCATGACAGGTTTTGTTCAGCAAAGCTGGGACTAGTGCTGGCAGCCTATTAGAATCCAATTCAATTTGCAGATCCTAAGCCAAGCCTGCAAAAATTTGTGGAGGATCAGGGAGCAATTCTCCTCTTCATTTATAGTTTAGGCAAGCGCTACATGACATTATTGAAGGGCAATTTTATTTTTCATTTCCCAAAATTAATTCACATTTTCCCCACTGTATTCCAGGTAAGCTGTGGCAAAAAAAAAATTACTGCTGTTTATAGCAAAAGGCACAAACAACATCCCACCCAGATGCTCATCCAGGCTTGATCCTTCAAAGGGCCATGTAATCACTCTTTAGTGGGAGCTAACAGAGGCCACTTAAAGCCAGAAAGTCTGACAGAGATTTCTTTTACCCAGTACCTGAGGTTTAAGTGATCAATGCTCTGCAACAACATACAGACTCTGAAAGGTTCGTTCTTCACTCTCCAACATTTTAGGAAGGCCTCAGCACTGCAGCAGCAGCAGACACATACTTGGCAGCAAATACCAAAACAACTAGCAAGCGTTGCCAAAGGCAACCTGGTAAAACACGTTGTACGATCAAGGCTCTGTGTCTCTTAACACACTTGTGCACTCCTATGTAGTGGATTATTTCGTAGCTTCTAACTAATTTGACAAGATTCCCACTTTGATTAAGTAAGCCATGCATAACTTTAATTCCACTTTGTGCAGGTTTGAGAGGAAGATTAGTTATTTAGCTTCTTCACCAAAAGATTTGTTTTTCAAATTCGCCAAAAAAGCAGAGGTTCATTAGGGAAGCCTTCCTATCTGAGAAGCTGGCTGTGTACCTCAGCCTTCTTCCCCAGTTCCCATGCTGCAGCCTTCAGCTGCTCCAGCCTACCAGCCTCTGACCCTACAGTCTCTCCTAGACATAACATTTCCCGTAACTGGATTCTTTGTTTGAAAAACTGGAGTCCTGACTTTGAAGGCTCAGCCCATGAAGAGTGTCCTCACAGAGGGAAATTAACAAATGCCAGCTCTTCTTTGGCTGCATGTTCCTCTCTCTCCTGCCACTATCTCTGAGTACAGAGAGCCCCACTACAGAGCCAATTTCCTTCCCTTCTGGGACTCAAAGCACATGAGCCTTAGCGATACAGAATTCAGTTCCCTGAGTTTAATACTTAAGCAAGAATTCATCTTAAGACTCCAAGTCACAACACAGTAAGCAAACCCACACAATTTGGAGGCAACAAGTTCCTCTAAATGTTTCGGGGGATTTGTGAGAATCTAACCTGATTCTTAACTACCTCTATTTCCATTATTCTGTTGGAAAGTGTTAGCTGCCGGAAAGACCTACCCCGGTTAAGGCTGTTAGCTGTGGGAAGCACTGTTCATTCAAGCTGAATAAAAAGCAGTTAAATTAAACAGTCTTTCAGACAGTCGATAGCTGAAACAGAAAAGATAGAAAGGCTGGGCGGGCATGGTGCCGAAGCATGAATTTTATTGGTGTATGACTGCTTAAAAGAGGCTGCGTCACTCACCACAGGAGTCACACAATACCACTAACCCTATTAGACAACAACAGGATTTAAAACTCTGGTAAGATTGACTGATTATTATGTGAGTAAGGATTCAATAATGCAGTTCAGTGTCTTCCATGCCCTAATTGCAACTAACAAACATTTCAAACACACATTTCTTCTAGAAAATTAAGCAACATTCTGTTATCTTCAGCACCATTGCCAAAAAATAGCAACTATTCAGCTGTGCCTCTGCAACCATTTTTACTCACAGATTTCTTCTCTATGAGGGTGGTGAGGGACTGGAACAGGTTGCCCTGGAAGGGCAGGCTGGATGGGGCTTTTGGCTACCTGCTCTAGTGGGCAGTGTCCCTGCTCACGGCAGGGGGTTGGAACTAAATGATCTTTAACATCCCTTCCAACCCAAAACATTCCATGATTTTATGATTTCTAGTTGTAAAGTGGGATTAATAGCTACGGTTTTAATATAAGGTTTATTAGTTAAGACATACTTTCTTGCTGCTGAACTTAAATTTATATCAAAGCCAGACAGGCTGCTGGTAGCTGCTGTATCTCCAATATCTATTTCACTGCCAAAGCCCCAAACCTCGACATAACGCAGAGCCCAGTTTAAAGAGACATGCTGCGGCAGTGAGAGCCTGTGCAGCCCCTGCGCCAGAGGCTGAGTGCAGCCCTGCACTACCAGCCGCAGCACCACACACTGCCCCCTGCCCTGATCCCTCTGAGTTTTCCCAAGACTCCTGGGTGCAGCTGCCTCTGCTTGCCTCCAAGAGGCTCATCTCTAGTCTTCATTCATGCTGGGATAATTTTTAAACTGATGTTAAAGATGTGGGCTGTTCTTCTCTCTTTTAATGAGTAAATTGTTACAATTTCTGATTGGTGGCAAGGGGTATCTCGCATTTCGGGAGCTTCCATAGAAAAAGTCGTTTGTTCTCATTTCTCTCTCATTGGCTGCATTGTCCCTCCCTGAATGTACCCTGGATTCTGTTCATGAAAAACTAACGAATGATGTAAGCAATAATAAAACTACTCCCGCTTCCCAACTTCTACTTCCAACACGCAATGACAGATGCCCTGTTTGGTAAATCTACCTTAAAGCAGCAGTAACAAGGAGGATATTTTAAAGAGGAGGGCTAGAGGAATGTTTTTTGTTCTTCACCCACTCCTGAGTGCTTTGAGGGATTTTAATACCTCTTGAAATTTTAATTTTTATTTTATCCCTCTGCAAGGAAGACGAGTATCAATGATACTGGCGGGTAGCACTTTAGTCCTCTGATCTAAACCAGCAGCACTGGCGGTAGACCTTTCCCAGCCTGGCTTGTGGCGCCACCACGGTCGCAGCAGCACCCTTCGTGTCATCACCGGGGGAGGAGGAGAGCGCCGGTACCCTCCGGCCAGGCAGGGAAACCCCTTATTAACGCCGCTGCGGTGCGCATGGCCCCGTACAGCTCCTGTAGCGCCCTCGGGGCCTTACTCACGCTGAGATTTTGAGGCCACGGCAAAGTTACGGTGAGCGGACCCCGCTCATCGAATCCAGACGCCTAAGGCGTATCCCACGCCCGAGCCTCCGCGGTACTAGCCGAGCTCGTTCCGTGAGGCGGTTTCGGGACCGGGCAGGTCGCTGCCCGGACGAAGGGCCGCGAAGCTCCTTCGTTCACTGCTCCGCTACCCTCGGCCGAGCCCCTTTAGCTACAGCCCCCTCTCGCGGCACGAACGCGCCCAGGCCTTCCTCGTTCCCCGCCCGAGCCT
>VZRU01004739.1:495641-507877 GCA_013398155.1 Pedionomus torquatus
AAAAAAAAAACAAACCAAACACAACAAACCCAAAAAACTAAAACAATAACAAGCACTGGGCAAAAGCATTATATCAAAACAAGAATATTCTTAATTGGGCACTAAAAGCTTGTGTAGTCAAGTTATAATGGGCTACCCTTGATTATTTGGGCACTTTGAGCTATTGTATACTGTACAGCAATTAGCTTTTAGGGAAAATAAGAATGACTTAATACCTATGCCTATATTTTTAAACAAACCTAGTGAGTTCCTGTAAATAAAATAGTCAAATCCTCACTCTTCCCACACTGATGTGCAAAAAAAAAAAAAAAACCCAACCCAACAACAAACTCAAGGTTTTTGTTAATATGTAAGAAGAGCTTTTCACTTTTACACAACACTTTTGGATTGGCTTTGCATAAATAAAATTTATTAAATAAAATGTTGGGTGTGTTTAATTGTTGTCTGCTTACATAAGGAGAATGCCTTCTTGCCTGAATATAATCTAATTTCTGCATGGTAATGAAGATGTGTAGTTTTTAGTTCATAAATTACCCCCCAAATACAGGTCAGGGGAGATGAGTTGTCTTAATGCAGAAAAACTTGAAATAGTGAACTTGCATCATTCGCAAACAGAATGGGTATAGAAAAAGGTTTGGGGAGTACAAATAGAATTATATATATCTTCTACATACAGAAAAATTTTGGGGGATGACAAGTCAGGCTCCTGTGAAGTTCCAGTATAAATGTGGAGCAGACTCAAGTAACTTGAATTTGGTTTTGGGGTTTTGTTTTGGAGTAGTGATGAAAGCACTGTCCTTTGCCATCTTAGCACCAAAGGCAAGAAAGGTTTAATGTGGACATTCAATGTCTCAGTGAATTGGTGTCATCTGTGTTTAATTGGAGCCCTCTGTGTGTAGCTTTTCTTTTTTGTTTGTTAAACTGATGTGAGGCAATCAGTGAGTGTATAAAATGCATTAATTATCTAAACAAATATAAGACAAACATAATTTGCTTCTAAATCTGGGGTGGCCAGAAAAGCTGGAGAAGTGGGACCGTGTAAAAGTAAAATACCTCCATGTTTGTCATAGCTCTACAGACAAGTCCTGGATCACCTTGGGAGGTGTCAGACAAATCTAAGTTTAGTGTCTAACTTGAGTTTAAATTAAAGCTTTTAGTTACTTAAGACAGGCCTCAATTAAATTAATTGTTGGTTGTCCTTATCTTTCTGCTCAAACTAAAAAAACTGGGACTTTAGTGAGTGGTACTGACAGGGTGTTTTTTTGACGTTGAAAATACTACTTCCCTTGATGTGTAATTTTCTCTTCTCATGACTAACAAGTTAGGTTACTGGGCTTAAGCCATGTGTCTTAAGCTACCTGTGCTGGGCCTGGCATACAAGAAGCAGATATGGTGCTATCGTTTGGATTTATGGCTAGAAGGATATTGATAAGTCACCTGTGTTTTGGCTGTTGCTGAGCAGTGCTTACACATGTCAGCTGGGGTTGGGCAAGATGGGGAGTGGTGGTGGGTGCACAGCCAAGATAGCTGACCCAAATTGGCCAAAGAGGGATATTCCTTACTATGTTGTGCTCAGTGAGGAGGAAGGTGGCTGTTCCATGGTGGCTGTTGCTTGGAGGCTGGCAGAGTATTGATCTGCTGCTGGAAGGTGGCAAGTGAATTATTTTAATTTTTTTCTATTGCTTCACCCACCTATTAAGCTGTGTTTCATCCCTACCTATAAGACTTCTTTGTTCCTATTCTCTCCCCTGCCCTGCTGAGATGGGGTATGAGTGAGGACCTGTGTGAGTGCTTAGCTGCTGGCCATGGTCAACCCACTCGTCTACCACTCACAAATGTAAAGCTGCCATTTGTGGCAATTTTGGGGGGTTTTTAGGAGCAAGAGTTGAATGGATAGGAGTTTTGATTTTGCTCACTTCATGTTATGTGTGAGAAGCTGTTAGGCTGGACGCTCCTTAGGTCTAGTATCCTGGGCTGCATCAAAAGAAGTGTGGCCAGCAGGTCAAGGGAGGTGATTCTACTGCTCTACTCTGCTCTCATGAGACCATACCTGGAGTACTGTGTCCTGCTCTGGAGCCCTTAGCACAGGAAGGACATGGACCTGTTGGAGCAAGTTCAGAGGAGGGCCATGAAAATGGTCAGAAGGGCAGAGCACCTCTGCTTTGAGGCTGAGAGAGTTGGGGTTGTTTAGCCTGGAGAAGAGAAAGCTCTAGGGAGACCTTACTGCAGCCTTATAGTAGCTAAAAAGGCGTATATGAAAGATAGGGACAAACTTTTTAGCAGGGCCTGTTGCAATAGGACAAGGGGTAACGGTTTTTAAACTAAAAGAGGGCAGATTTAGACTAGATAGAAGGAATAAATATTTTACACTGAGGGTGGTGAAACACACTGGCACAGGTTGCCTAGAGAGGTGGTAGATGCCCCATCTCTGGAAACATTCAAGGTGACTCTGGATGGGGTTCTGAGCAGCTTGATCTAGTTGAAGATGTCCCTGCTCATTGCAGGGGGGTTGGACTAGCTGACCTTTAAAGATCCTTCTAACCCAAACTCTTCTATTATTCTAGTAGGCCAGTGTAATGTTGCGTCCCATTCTTAAAATAATTGATACTTGGGAACAAGCAAAAGATGATTTTGACAAGGGAGGTAATTAACTTTCGTGAGAGCAGTACCGTGTACTGATATCTTATGTATTGACTAGCTTCAGCCACAGCCAGCCCTTCCCAGGACAGAGGTGGCAGTTGATAGCTGGAACTTGACTCTAGACATCTGTGGTTCAACGTTCACACACAGGTGAGCACCTTCCTCAGGAGCAGAACGTCACTAAATGGACCAACTTCCTTCCAGCATGCACCCTCTGGTCGTCGTCTACAGCAGATAATCCCTGTGCCAGTGCTGTGAGGGAAAGGCAGTGAAGCCTGGGGAGCAAAGGTATTGCCAACTTTGCTATTTGGCTAAAAGAGTCAACATCTGTTGCCAAAGTCCTGGTGGGTGTAAACAGGCCAGCAGGTTCCCTCACCTCACAGGACAGCCCCCCTAGTGATATCTAAGGGGAGCTCCAGCTGCTCTGCTAATTTAATTTGGAAGTGGCAGCAACTGGTAAGTGATAAATGCTGAACTTGAGGATGAGTTTTGGTCAGGTCCTACTTCCTTTTGACATTTATTCTGATGTTCACAGCTCTTGAAAAGTAGGAAATAAAGACTGATTGGTTGTTACCGGGAGAACGAAATTGCTTCCCACAGAGCTTGGTGACGGCTCTTCCTGGCTCAGGTATGGCTGAGGACTCTTAGAAGACTGCACCCATTGCTGCTGCTCCTCGGGGCTTACTTTGAGGAGACCTACTGGCTGCCCTGCACCAGCACCTACGGTGCAATTCACTCCTATGATGGGAGATTTTGGCTTCATGTGTCTGTTACGGTTGGGTTGTTCATTTTTCTTACTGCCTCACTAAGTAGATGACAGAGAGGGAAGGAGGGCTTGAACTACTAATTGCAGCTTTCTTTTTGTTGCTCTCCGTATGCTGTTTGTTTTTAATTCCCTGCCTGCTGTTATCAAGACACCTCGTGTTGTAGGCACTGGGTCATCATGCACAGATGCGTCTCCTTCCACACCTTTTCCCAGACTGGTTCCTTGAACAGTGATGCAGGTAGGTACAAAAGCACTTGAGTGTTCCTGTGGAAGGCAGAGATGCTGTCAGTGTTTAACTGGTGGGTGGCAGCTGGAGATGATGAGCTAAACAGCACAGAAGCTGCTGAAGGACAGCTAGGCCACGAGCCAATTAACTGTGCTTTGGTCTAGGTGGGGGTCAGGGGTGTAGAAACACTAAAATGCAGTATCCAGAAAAAGGAAATGAGTATGTTCTCCAAGCATGGTTTTGGTTTGACTAACCAATACAGGAGGATCTGCTGCTGCAGGCCTGAGGTAGCCAATGCAGCTGCTGGGCTAGCACTTTCTGTCCCTGGCTGTCCAAAAACATCTCATGTCCCCTCAGGAAGCTGGAAACTCAGTGTTAGGGGCCCTGATGATAGATTGTCCCTCTAAGTTTTACTTCATATACTCTGAACTAGTTCCCGTCGGAAACAGGATCTCCTGCAGAATGCAGAACACCTGCCCAAGCGCCGCTGTGTCTGGCAAGACCCAGACCGGTTGCCACTCAGCCACTCATAACAGCTTAAAGCCATTCCGGTCTTTCAATGACCTTATTTTGCATGCTGGTTAACTGAATAAAGTTAAACTGTTGCAAAAGCATACCAATCTGATTGATTAGTGGCATACTGTCAAGAGAGACCTTAGCACTGATACAATGCTATTATACAGACACTGCTTTTTTATTTTAAAAGTAAGTGTTTGTCAGCATTCTTCATTGCCTTTACTGGAATACCATGAGCTTCATGCTGGAAGCTCTCTTGGGTCACTTATGGATATCTTCAACATCCCTCAATGCCCTGCTGCTTCCCTGTGGAGCATGGAAGAGGCAGGTAGCTAGGGTTTAGGGATGCACTCGGTACCTGCTGTCGTACAGCTGAAAGGCAGCAGGATGGGCTAATTTGTTATGGAACAACCAGAAAGCATCATTTCATTATCTTTAATATACTTGCCATTCAGAGTGCTCCAGTAAATACAACCTCTGTACTAATTTCTCAGAGTCTGAAATGTCTTTCATGATCTATGTGTACATACATACCTTCCTTCAGTCGGGGTGACCTTGCACAAGACCAACTAGTAGCTCTGGAAGAGCTTCGTCCCACAGCCAAGTCACAGGGCCAGCATTTAATTTAAGAGTTAGCCTCCATCTTGCTTATTTAAACCTTTTGATTACTGAATGAGAATGTCTGCTGTAGGACCATTACATTTTTTAATTTGCAAATCCTATAAATTTTCTTATTCCTGGAGAAGAATGTTTGTGAAACATTGGAAGGCCGTCATTTTCTTTGTCTGTCCCACTGCCTTAATATCGTGGTTTCAGCCAAACTTACCAAAACCAGATTGACAGATGGCCCTTCCCCCAAAAAGAAAGGAGAGGAAGAGATAAGGAGATTTATGAGTTTAAAATGAACTAAACTACTTTAATGAAGTATCTATACTAAAGTAAGAAGAAAATAAAGAAATAGATACGGCATATACAAAACTGTATCAGGCTCCCAGGATGATGACCACATCACCAGCAGGCACTGGGAGAAGTCCTAGACTGGACTCAGTGATTGACTGGAGCTGGATTCCACATCTGGAGTCAGGGATGCTCGGATCGGGATCAAAGGCAGACGAACAGGCAGGGTCCACCTTGGACATTGGCCATCCAAGGAAAAAAAAAAAGATTGACTCTTTGATCCCTCAGCTTTTATACTGGGCATGATGCAGATGGGATGGAATACCCTGTTGGTCAGTTCTGGGTCACCTGTCCTGTCCGCTCCTCCCTACAGGTGTGACCCCTCTACGCTTTTCTGCTTCCAACCCTCCAACAGGGCAAATAACAAAATTACCTGACCTTGGTTGTTCTAGCAATAAGTATAAGCAAAGGCCTCCCTGCACCATTCCTTGGTCTTATCACTGTGGGAGTGAACCGTTTCTGAACAATGTGCTGTTAATTTCAGAGTTTAGTTAGTTAGAAGAGGCCCAGCTAAACAAGTAAAATTGTAAAACAGAAAACTGGTTCATTTTACTCAAATCAGGACAACTTTATAAACTGGTGACCTCCACGGTAAGTAGATGCCACTTTTGTGCTGCAGTTAGTAGTAAAAATAATGGGACTTTGAAGCTTAAAAAAAAAAAAAAATATTGTAAAATAGTCAACCTGAACAATGGCTACAGCAAGGTATTTATTTGTTGCATTAAGCAACAGTTACTTTAGGTGCACTTATGGACCATACTTCATTCAATAAATTACTCCTGCAGGTTGGTATATGCTGGGGAGAGGAAAAAAACCAGCAAGATAACTGGCAAGATTTCCAGCAAGCTCCATCCACTGGCCTTTATTTTAGAGGGAACTATTTACAGAGCTTTGAGACTTACCTTTTCTGTATTAGTTATTTTGAGAAGTGCAGGCATAACAAGAACTGCAGAAGGTAATTTAAAGCAAAAATTAGCCCTCGTTTGTTCTCAACACCTACGTGTTTGCTGCAATTTTTCAGCATAAAGAGTATTTTCTCTCTAAGGTTTTTGGCCTTCACCAAGGAAGTGAAAATTCTTTCATCTTTCTGCTGAAATAAAACATGACCAATAGTGGAACTATAAACTACATTGAAAAGCTGCTATTTTATTTTAACAGACCTGTGTTTCCAGAAGCTGAGTGTCAAAATCTGCAGCCAGTTGGGCTTTTCAGAGGAGCAGTAGCTGGAGTGCAGCGCTCTTAGAATCATAGAATCATCCAGGCCAGAAGGGACCTCCAAAGATCATCTAGTTTGATCTCCCCACAGTCGCAGGGACACCCCCAACTAGACCAGGTTTCCCAGGGCCTCATCCAGCCTCACCTGGAATATCTGCAGGGAAGGGGCCTCAACCACCTCCCTGGGCAACCTGGTCCAGTGCTCCACCACCCTCAGAGGAAAGAATTTTTTTCTAACGTTCAACTTAAATCTACCCTTCTCCAACTTAAGTCCATTGCCCCTTGTCCTATCACAGCAGGGCTTTGTGAACAGCCCCTCCCCAGCCTTCCTGGAGCCCCCTTTAGATCCTGGAAGGCTGCTCTAAGGTCTCCCCGGAGCCTCCTCTTCTCCAGGCTGAACAGCCCCAGCTCCCTCAGCCTGTCCTCGTAGCAGAGGTGCTCCAGCCCCCTGATCATCTTCATGGCCCTCCTCTGGACCCTCTCCATCAGGTCCATATTCTTCCTATCTGAGGGCTCCAGACCTGCACAAAGTACTCCAGGTGGGGGTCTCACCAGAGCAAAGCAGCAGAATCACCTCTCTGGATCTGCTGGCAACACGTCTTTTGATGGAGCCCAGGATGCGGTTGGCCTTCTGGGCAATCTCGCGCGCTCCCAGCCCCACGTTGTACTATTGGCTCATTACTCATAAGGCCAATGCATGCTACTGGTGTGCATGTCAAATTGTTGTCTCCATTGTTTTTTTCTCCAAGCCCATGATGGTTTGTATCACCAGCTCCTCTGAGCTTGAAAGACAGAAGCATCTCTTTGAGGACATGGAGGTGGGTGTCCTGGTTTGAGGTAAAACGAACCAATTTTGTATTTTACAGTTTTACTTTCTTAGCTGGGCCTCTTCTAACTACCTAAACTCTGAAATTAACAGCACATTGTTCAGAACTGTTTTGTCTCACAGTGATAAGACCTGATTATACCAAGGGATGGTATGCAGAGAGGCCCTTGTTTAGACTTATTGCTGGAAGAACCAAGGTCAGGTAATTTTCATCATTTGCCTGTTGGAGGGTTGGAAATGGAAAAAAATAAAAAGGTCCCACCTGCAAGGAGGAGCAGACAGGACAGGTGACCCAGAACTGACCAACATGGGTATTCCATCCCATCCGCATCATGCCCCGTGTAAAAGCTGAGGGATCAACAGGTCAACTCCACTTCTTCGATGGCTGACTCTGCCTGTTCGTCTGCCTTTGATCCTGATCTGAGCATTCCTGACTCCAGATCTGGAATCCAGCTCCTCTNAATTCCTTCCTCTCCTCTTTTACCCAAAGGGGGGAGGGGGGGACCTCTGTCAATCACATTTTGGTAAATTTGGCTGAAACGACAACAGTGGGTAAGAGTAATTAATACTGAAAATATTTTAGAAGACTGATATCTATACAACAGCAAATTTGGAGAGCACGTAAACGTTCCTGTGTTCCTCAACAAGATAAAAAGCAATGTCAGGGTTTTTTTCTTTACTGTGTTTGAAGAACCATGTTTGCTTTACTTGTGGTGTGCAAGGTCCTTAAGGGTGTGAAGTGTTGGATGCCAGGCCATTTTTGTCATTTGTTTTACGCCCTTATCCATACTATACCTTATTATAGTATGGCAGTTGCACCAGATGGTCACCGTAGGGCCCTTCTAACTG
Source organism: Pedionomus torquatus (assembly GCA_013398155.1). Classification (NCBI taxonomy): domain Eukaryota; kingdom Metazoa; phylum Chordata; class Aves; order Charadriiformes; family Pedionomidae; genus Pedionomus; species Pedionomus torquatus. The sequence goes on from VZRU01004739.1 coordinate 503,637, forward strand.
AAATACTCTGTTGCTGCTGTGGGTGCTGTACATTTTCACTTCAGTGCTGCAATCACTGAACAAAGTGCACTTGTTGGCTGTGTAAACTCCCTGCAGAAAATAAGAAGTACTTAGTCAACACCCACTTTGACCTTTTCCTTTCTAGCCACTAGAAAGTGCAACGTGGTGGGTTCTCTTAATTCTCTCCAAGTCAGCTTCTGTCCCATGAGCTTGTACTTCAGATAAATTACTTTTAAACCCAAAGCTTTCCCCAGTCCTGGTATGGCCAAACCTGTGTAACAAATGGCAACCTTGTTGACTGAAGCATCAAAACGTGTTTGAGAGTTGTGTAACTACTGACCTGGACAGGCTAGAGTTCAGCAGAGAGGAACCTGATGAAATTCAACAAGGGGACATGTAGGGTACTGGACCTGGGGAGGAATAACCCCCTGCATCAGCACAGGTTGACCTGCTGGAGAGCAGCTCTAAAATAAAAGACCTGGAAGTCGTGGTGGACAACAGGATGATCACAAGCCAGCAATGTGCCCTTGTTGCCAAGGCCAATAGCATCCTGGGGTGCACCAAGAAGAGTGTGACCAGCAGGTTGAGGGAGGTTATCCCACCCCTCTACTCTGCCCTGATGGGACCCCATGTGTAGTACTGTGTCCAGTTCTGGGCTCCCCAGTTCAAGGAGGACAGGGAACTGCTGGAGAGGGTACAGCAGGGGACCACCAAGATGATTAGGGGCCTGGAGCATCTCTCTTATGAGGAAAAGCTGAGGGACTTGGGTCTTTTTAGCCTAGAGAAGACTGAGGGGGTTCTGATCAATGCCTATAAATACTTAAAAGGGTATGTGTCAAGAGGAAGGGGCCAGTCTTTTTTCACTGGTGCCCAGTGAGAGGACAAGAGGAAATGGGCACAAATTTGAACATAAAAAGCTCCATCTAAACATGAGGAGGAACTTCTTTATTTTGAGGGTGGGAGAGCACTGGACTAGGGTGCCCAGAGAGGTGGTGGAGACTCCATCCCTGGGGACATTCAAAATCAGCCTGGACACGTTCCTGTGCAACCTGCTCTAGGAGGACCTGCTTTGGCAGGTGGGTTGCACTAGATAATCTCCAGAGGTCCCTTCCAACCCCATAGTGTTCTGTGATACCGATCCCCTTTAGAAGGAAATGATTTTCTGCTTTAAACATCAAGCCTGCATAAGAACGACATCCTAGAGAAAAGGGCTAGAAGCAGATTCAGTAATCTCGCAGGAAATAGCAGAAGCAGACAAATCCAGCAAAAGCTTTGATGAGCAGGAATTCTAAAATAGGCACCATGACCAAGATCAAAGGATGCTGGTAGGGGGAAAACAACCAACCCATCCCAACACCAACAAATTACATGGATTAAATACCAGTAACATATCTTGAATTTGACAGAACAGAGATTGTTATTTTGACTCTTAACACCAGCACAAAGTTGGAGGAAGTGACAGGGAACTACATCAGTAAGGAATTTCTATTACATGGCTGTGGTTAAAATAAGGTTAAAAACACAGGACTTGAATTCCGTTCCACATCTTGAGCAAGTATCACAAGTTGTAACAGATATTTAAATTTTTAGATGCTGGAAGTGATTACTTTCTTGAAATAGAGCTTTAGGAATCATATTCTTGGCACAGTCTTGAATTATGTCCAATTATACCTGCCTTGAGACTCAGCTGTCACAGTCCATAAGGTAGGCAAACCCCAGATCCTTGTTTGAGCAGGCAGTCCAAAATACCACGCAAACTCAAAGCTGGAAGGTAAACAGTTTTAAAGGAACTTAAAGTCTTTGCAAGTAGCATAATATTCTTAAATTACTTTGAGGTTTAGGCTAGATGGCTAGAGTCAGTGAGATCAATGAAAGCCAGCACAGTTAGATCAGACTGAGTTAGGCTGTTGGAAGAAAATACATCCTTCATTCAAGAAGATGTGTCTAAACAAGAGGAATAAGGTGGAAAATGTATAAAAAAGGTGGGACATTGGGAAATGGAAATGTAAAGGTAAGGAAAAAAATCCACAACGTATTCAGAAAGGAGCAAAGAAAGTACTTGCGAGGAATAACTTACTAGAGGCCTAAAAGCAAGTATCTTTTTCAAGTACATCAAGCACACTTGCCCACCTGCCAAGGGAGACGAAGGCCTAGCAGCAATGGGCTGAAGGGCTGGGAATGCAGCTGGTGAAAGAGGTTCTCACATCACAGCTACTCTGCAAGCATGACCTCAAATGTGTATACAGGCGTGCATGCAAGTTAACAGAAGAGACTTGGCACCTAACAGAACCCCTCCCCAACTTTAAGAAACAGCAAACTTCCTCAGCTATAACTGCGATGTACAACTAAATTTCCCTCCAGCAAAACCAGTTTTCATAAGGAGCTTGGGAAGACTGGGGAGTTCTGTGGGACCACTAGCAGTGGATTTGTCTCCTGTATCAACTTACCAGATGCCTACCAGAAAAATCCAGCTGAGAGGGAACAGTGTAGGAGACCCCTGGAGCATCCACAGGAGGAAAGGACAGAAATTGTTAGTAGAGATTTTTATTTAGGGACAGAGGCAGCACCTTTAGTGGAGACAAGTCTCCACAAGCAAACGAGTACAGCAAGGACGGCAACCAAGACCAGGAAATGCACTCAGATTTGCAAAATGGACAGCTCCAGGAAAGGCTCACGGGTGGGACCAACATTGCTCAATTTTTGTGAAATAGGTATCTTCAAACTAGTGAACAATTTATGTAGTTTTTAAAATAAAAAAATAATTCATAGAAGTGTCTAGGTTGGAAGGGACCTTTAAGATCATCTAGTCCAACCAAACCTGTGATAAAAAACCCCAACCCATTGCTAAACCACGTCACTAAGCTCTACTTCAACCTGTCTTTTGAATACCTCCAGGGATGGTGCCTCAACCGCTTCCCTGGGCAGCCCATTCCAATGCTTAATACCACCTTCAAAGAGTCACAAAGCACATCACTGGATATTGCTCTGAAAAATTCCACGTATTACCTAGGAAAAAAAGCATACGTAAAGGAAAACTGAACTCAAAACCAGTTCTCAGATTCAGGGAAGTTGCTAAATGTTAGGGAACGCACCAAAAGTGTAAAGAAAACACATAGAGCGTTATTAGGAAACCAGGAGAGACTTGTACATCAGCAACAGCTGCCCCCACATTGTACAACAGAATGGGAAGCGCTTGATAGTTACCAGACAACCTGATTTTTAAGAGAAAACCCCACATCTTTTTTCCACGCTGCACGCAAGTGACCTACGGTAGATGAAAGATTTGGAGACAGAAGGCACACACAGTATTCAAAGCAGGCAGCCACAGCTTCAGCCTGTGCTCCTGCTCTCTGTGGCCCGACATGCCCCCCACCTTACCGTGCCCCCAAACTGCAGCCTGCAGGGCGTGCGTAGCAGGCACAGCACTTCTCTTGCCATACGCTGCCTGTGTGGCTTGTACTAGCCACCAACCAGTAACACGCAAGCCATCAACACGACCCTGTCACACCACCCCTTCTTAGGGCATTCCACTCCAACAATCCGCTTGAACTCCAATTTCACATCTTTTAATTTTCACTCTCGAGCGTTCAAATACAACGAGCTCCGTAGATCCAGTTACAAGACATGAACATGACGTTAAAGAAAAACTCAGAGTCCAATATATTAAGCATACTTATTTACTTAATCTATACAGAATCGAGTAGATAAAATTTCAGATTCACATTAGTGAAAAATCTCTACAAAATGTTTTTGAAAAGCAAAACAAAAACTGCCTGTTCATTTAGAATTTTTCGTCATGAAAGCAGACATGGGTTGTAAAAATAAAGCAGTGTGTTTAGCACAAACTAGATTTCTGCATCACTTTTTTCACAGTTATTTCCATCTACAGTCCAAAGAGGTAGATTTTCTGCAACACCTGAGAATTGAACTGTAACGTAACCAGGTGTAATGAAAGGAAGGACAACACGTTAGAGATACGGCCCTACCTTACTTGTGTACGTAGACACGCATTTGGGTCTTGCATCACATACCATTTAGGTTTATGCAGCTTAATTGTGGTGAAACTGTCAATTTGGCCCCAGAGTTTTGACAATTAGACATACCGATTTCAGGCTACATCAGTTCACAGCCCGGGTTAAACTGTTTACGGTAGCAGGAGAAAGGCATTCATACAAGTTTACTTAAAAACCCTACTGGAGCCAATTTGGCTGCAGACTGGCAGTGCAAGAGCCTGCTGTATG
>VZRU01004739.1:507941-530687 GCA_013398155.1 Pedionomus torquatus
TTTTTTTTTTTTTTTAAATGACACTCTTGAAGCAATGCATGAAACTCTATTGACTGGTTTCAGGAAGCAAAGTATGGCTCACCTCGGCCAGATAAATTGATATGAGTATATTAAGGGTAGGAAAAAAGATATCCCCCATCTAAAACCCTTTCATTTGGGGCATTCTGCTTCATTTACACAACAAGTCAGTAACAAATATATTTGTATTGCTGTTCTATACATCTGTCATGTCTCTAAAAGCCCTTTAAAATTATTCTTGCAGCAGGGTCCAAAAAGTCACTCTCGCCTCCATATAGGACAAGCTCTATAGAAAGGATTGTTAAAGATAAAAGTGTCCAAATAATAAATTGTAAAAATAGAAAACTGCATGTCCTACCTTGCCAAGGGTACATCAGATAAAGTTTTTCACTTTTCCTCAGGAAAATTACTTCACACTTAGCGTTAGCTGAAAACCAGTACTCACAACAATATTTTTTTTTAAATTTTTTTTAAACAGTTTGATTCTATAAAGCAAGTCATTTGAAAAGCAAGTCTGAAGTACTTCTTTCCAGTATTTTTCATGCCACGTGGTTAGAAGGATTAACATTTCAAAGCTCCGAGTTGAGCTCGACCAACTGCTCATTGCTACCTCCTTTTCTTTCCTGCATTGTGCTTGGACCACAAACACAAAACCTGCACAAACCCAGGAGAATGATGGCCAGCTTCCCCCTTTGCTCCACCATTTCAGAAGTGTCAGATTTGCACAGTTCCTCTCAGTGGTATGAGCTAAAACACATTTATCAGGCCTTACAAAGCCTTACTGCTCTTTCAGAGTCAGCTACATTATTTCAATTTACATTACTACAGGAAAAGGATCAGGAGCTCAGTGCAGCCTGAACATTCAAGTAATTTAGCCACTAAACTATCAAGGGCAACGAGGGTGGGAAGCTCATTGAGAGATGTGCTTGATTCAGAAACCCCCTCCCAAGTAAGTGCAAAGAACTTTAAGTACCAGAAAAGGCTACACATTTGTATTTCTTAAAATGACAGCAACCAAAACGAGAAAAGTAAGTACGTGGGAACTAAAATTAAGGGTAGCCTGTCCTTGTTTCACACATTGTCTTGCCAAAAAAAAATGTTGGTCCTGGTTCCTCTCAGGAAAAGGAAGTCAAAGCGTGGATATCAAGTTTTCTAGGAAAAGACTACATGGTTTACAGTTAACAAGGGAGCTTTTGCTTGTGGTCTGCTACTGTACAAATTTGAAGTACCATCTTTACCAGATATCCTAATTGGGAAGGCACTCTGCCAACTGGTACAGCTTTGAGGCTGAACGTGCAAGAAATTCCACGTTGTACTTCAGGAAAAGTATTTGAATCTACACATTCAATCACAACCAGTATATGCTTAACTAGCGCTTAAGTACATTTCATACCAGGCTATTAGAGAAAGCCTACATGCCACACACTCGGGTCTTCCACACCTACAGCAGTAAATGTGCCCTTCAGATAATCCAGGTATTTGTCTAGACAGTGACGGATTTCTCTAGTCAGGATAACCATGTGAGGGGGACACTGCAGCCAAGAGGGAAGAACGTGACCAACATTTGTGCAATAGGCTACACAACTGCAAAATTCTGCTTGGTAACGTTGCTGTACATTTTCTCACACATTTCTATTTAACATGTTCACAGGTCGGGCAAACAGTCCAAACTAACCTTTACAACACAACCCTGAGAAGTCTGCAAGAAGTTGTACACCCTGTTTCACCAGCTGCAAATTAACTTATTTCAAAGCTGTTTTTTCATACCACAAAGTACATAACACCCTTTGAACAATTCTTTTACTGTATTCTGGACCTTTACTTTTGCATTCATATATATGAAAACATACTAGAGGGGAAAGCTGACTTTTACTGGCCATTAGACATCCTTATGTAGATTAATTTACTGGATAAATTGGTAATCTGTAGTATACCGAGTGTCAAATCGATGAACAAAACCCGAATGCTGTTTTTGAAGCCAATAAAGTGACATGTTGTCACTACTTTCCCCGGAACAATGTTGTATCTGTACACAGTCTTCCATGACAGTGATTTGTGTTGTGGGGAGGGAACGCACATGCATCCTTTTATGGAAAAATATTTTCTTTTAAAAAATGAGGCAGATGTGCAACACAGTTGTGGAAAATTTATAGTTTAAGCTATTTAAAGCTGCTATGCAGCTTCCTGTACCACATAAGTCCAGTAGTTCTAAGAAAATACAGATATGGTAGAAAAAGTAAGAAAATTTTCACCACAAAACCAAATAGTTACCACCAACAGAGAAAGTTATACACAAAATATATCTCTCAATACAGTGTTTACACTTCATTTTAGTCTACAGATTCAGTGCCAGGAACAGGACTTGTCGAGACAGTCTTTTCAGAATTATCTGCTGCACGTGGTTCCACATCAGGTTGGATTCCTGGTTCCGTATCAGTGGGAGTTCCCAGCTCCTCGTGGAAATTGAGCGTGCAGGTCTGCAACACCTGCACAGCTAGATCCACATCTGCTTCTCTGAGAGAAACCTGCTCCTTAAGGACTTCCACCTTCTCATTCAGCTCGTTCCTTTCTGTCTGAAGAGCCCTGCATAGCTTCTCCAAACGCTCCAGTTTTATTTGAAAGCCCTTGTATTCTTTATCTCTTACTGTTTTCTGAAGGACAAGAACATAAGAACTCAGTGATCCAACCGTCTGGGTTTTTTATCTTAAAGATTCACCACTAATTAATCCTGAATATTAAATCTTGATTAATCTAGTAAGGTCAAATTCCAGCTGCACTAAAGCAAATTTGCTCAACATATTTGACCACTTAGATGGCAGCAACAGCAATGAGAACTATATGATGCTACTTTTAAGCGAGGGCTGAGTGTCAGTGAGGACTCAAATACAAAGCCCTGTAAAGCAGCGAATTAGAACCCAAATAACAGCAACTATAGGAAGCAGAAGGGCATAAAAGAGCAGGAAATCTGAAATCCAGCAGCAGAATCCCGGTCCAAAGGCACTATACACATGGCACACTGTTCTTGTGAGGAACTAGTTAGGAAAGGCTAGCAGTGCTATAGCAAAAACTACATAACCTAGCACATGGGTTAGCAAAATCACACCTGATATACTTGAATTAGACAATAGTGGAAGTTAGCAGTGGAAGAACTATGTAGCTTGGGTGAAAACTGGTTTAGCTCCTTTCCTGCTGGACTACAATTAAGCAATGGCACCTCATGACCTCAAAGTGGCAGCACTGCAGGGAAGTAATTCATGCCTTACGCACTGGGGATTTCCTTCCTGTCAGTCTTAATAGATTTCTATTGCAGCACCGGTTGAACTTTGCTCAGCATATTAAAATACGTTCAATTCATTCAGCTTGTATGATTTCATACACATTATTGCACCAACTAAACAGTAAGCAGGGAAATATGAGGCTGAGCTTTTTGTGTGTTGTGACTTTAGATTTAGATAGCAGCTTTTTAATGTCCATGTATAAGGAGAACCATATCATTTACACAGAAACAGAAAATCCAAGAAGAGACTACTGTGTATTACTTCCAGTTCTCCAGAACTGAAAAACTGCCTGATGTTCTCCAGGACACAAACTCTAGTTTAGCCATACTGCTCTTTAACAGATAGTTACCTCTTCAGCCATTTGCAGAAGAGCCTTGTTGTTGTTTTCCCATTTTGTACGCCACACTATGGTTTCCTTTTCCAGTTTCTTAATCTTCTTCGTCATCTACAGAAGATAAATAGAAGATGTAATTTTGTGGCTTGCATTGAAACACTTGGAAAGTACTGTAACTCCCCAAGTCCAGTTTGAACAGGTTATTTTACAGGAAAGTCTTTCTGCACAAAATCAACCCCCCAAATACAGATACTGCATTCAAAGAAAACAAGATTGATTGTTAAAGAAACAAGACTAGCAAGCTTCACGTACAATTAATAAAAAGGTCCGGGAAAATGAGTTTAAAAACATAAGCACAGCAAAAAAGACTAAGAAGTATTGTATGACTCTGATAAAACACTGACAGAGGGATTCAGATATTAGGCAAGTATGTCAAAAACATGAAAAAAATTATGTATTTTTTTCCATAATATGACAAGTTCTTATGCCCTATCTTATGATCCAAGTTAAATGTCAAAATACTCCATATATTTTCAGAAGGCAAGCACTATTACAAAATCTAAAACGCATCCCACCAAGAGAACACATTTTTATATTACTTTTTATGAAAGAAACTCTAAGTAATCCTATAAGTACCTTCTCCATTTCTTGCCTGAAGGTTGTAAAGAGTTCATTACTTTTTGCCATGGTGGTCTGGAATTCTTCAAACTTATCCATGTAAAGAGAAAGCTGTTGTGAAAGAGGCAAGAACATTAATGTGAACATCTGTATCCAAATACAATGGCAAACATTAAGGTACAAGGGAAAATTAAAATAGCAGAAGATGAATTTTTTTATACTATCCTACAACTTCCATTTAAGAAGCATGCAAAACTTGTCTGAAAACATGCTGTTCAAATTATATATGGAAGGAGAGTTCTATGTTTATATAACAGTAATATATTCTAAAGAAAAATATATTCTATGGTTAATGAAATTTTGGAAGACACCATAGTTCATCACGATCTCATTTTTGCTTCCACACTAAAAAACTCAACCCCAAACACCTGTGAACTTTAATACACAGGAAATTCAGCATAGTTAGTGAAATTAAACTTAGGAAAGACCTACCTTTCCACCTTAACCAGCCAAAGCTAACAACAAAGGCTGGGAACAAAACAAACACGATTGATTCTAGAAATCAAAATGTACTTTCACAACCTATGGAAACTGCCTAGGGATCAAAAACTACGGGAAGAAAATATTGTCAAGGAATTCATTTAATAGCGAAAAACATTACATTTTCACAAGTGAAGGGCATTAACGTTCAACGACAAAAAAATTTCCTGCCCTGCAAGACAAGGTCAATCATCAAGAAGGAACTGCAAAATATGTTAATTAATATAGTTTTTCCACAAAACACACATTAGGTGATGCTTCTTATTAAACAACTTATACTACCAGTCCTGTGATCTGATGTTCTGAGAATACATGATGATCATTTACTGGGAACTTCTTATTCTATTTGAAAAGCTAACAGTTCCCTCAATTCTTACATTGGGGGTTGCAGGACAATATAATTCAGAGCACAGGAATATTGTATTTTCGTCTAACAGTAGGGAAAATTTCATAACAGGAATTAGTCTACTCGGTCAACAGTAGATCACGACTGTCATTTTTGTGAACGAACTTTCTAGCTCATCTTATTCTACAAAAAATAGAATCTGTTTGCTCCAGGAAACCATAGACCATACCTATTGTTACTTTTAAAAAGCATAACAAAAAGGCAGTAGGATTTCAGATAAAGCATAAACAACTCGGAAAAAAAACATAAAAGTCTAAGTGCAGAAAAACAATATTTGGGAGAGTCTGGCTACAAGTAAGTCCAAGTCACTGGATACCCTGGGGTACATGTGCATGTGGTTAAATGCAATTATACACACACACTTTAAATGTAACAGCTGGATAGCCTGGGAAAGAATAAGGTACCCTAAGTGCAAAAAAAGGCCATGAAGCAGAGGTTGCAAGGAGATTCAATATAAAAACCTCACAAAACTGAAGCAGTAAGAGGAATAGCTGCTGCTTCTCTGAAGCTATGTCAGCTTAACTTATCATTTCCCTTTGCTTTATTTACATGGGGAGTCTGCACATGGCCAATGACTGCAGGTGACCTGGAACCACAGCACACAAACCTGGAGACCATCTTTCCACTCTCAGAGAGGATTTTGCTGCAGCATTTACAGCTGTCCCAGGCAGAGTGATCAATTTCACTCATAAGAGAGAAGTGAAATATTTATTAAGGTAAAACAGTGATTTAGCCTCAGACTTGGTCAACAGTTTATGTGTAGACTATATATGCACAAGTCCTTTGCATCACTTAACTAAGATTTCAAGATTTAGCATGCTATTAGTCACTTACCAAGAATCTGTTGCAGCAAGGGATCTCTCAACCTTGATGAGCAGAACCTTAGCAAGAACTCCCACTCAAGGGGAGATCCCGGCTTGCAGCCCGCTGCCATATAGGAGAGCTCAAAGGGCTCTTGGGCTGTCTACTATTGATACAGTAAGATAATTGACCTATAGTCATGTTCTCACAGGAACAAAATATCCAGGTCCCCACTCCAGACAGTGTTTTGGCTGTGTTGCCAGCCATCCCCCAAAGTCCAGGTACAACTCATCACAATTCACACTGATGGTTATGGATTGAGCAGGAGTGGGGCCGTGGCAGGGGGCAGTGGTGGGTAGGGCCAGGAAGAGGGGGAAACTCCACCACAACAGAATGAAAACAATTTGAATATATTAATTGCTTGTGAACAGAGACACTCAGTTTTAGGTTACTAAATGTCTATCGTGGCTAACCTCAGCTGGCAACTAGGACCACATAGCTGATAGCTCACTTCTCTGTCCCTAGTAGGGTATGCAGAAAAGAAGGGGAAAAAAGTCCTCATTGGTCAAAATAAAGACAGTTTAATAGAGCAGTTACTGAAGACAAAAATAACACCACAAATAACAGTAAAAGAATATACAAGGAAAAGTGATGCAATACAATTGCTCGCCACCTGATGATGCTCACCACTACCAATTGCCCAGCTATTCCCAAGTTGTGATCCCAGATTCCTGTTCCCTGCCTGAGCATAAGCATGATGCCTATGGCACGGAACACTCTTTTGGCCACCTTGTCCTATCTATGTTCTCTTCTCAGCTTCTATGGGAAGCTGAAAAAGTCCCTGACTAGGACTTAGGAACAACTAAACTCTATATGTGTTATCAAATTATTCTCATACTAAATCCAAACACAGCAGCTACTGGGGAAAAAAATATAACTGTATCCTAGCTGAAACCAGGGCAGCCTCAATAACAACAAGGATAAACATGACATTGCTCGCTCCTAATCCTCCAGAACAGGATGGCATGAAAATAGTAAGGAACAAATTCCAAAATCTGCACAAGTGAAAATCCCCACCCAACTCTTTACAGTCACAACAAACAACTCTCTGATCCTGAACAGCTGTTGAAAAAAAACAACAACAAAACAAAACAAAAAAAACCCCAAACCTTTGGAAGAGAGAAAACAGTTTCAGAGAAGCCAATGAATGGTAAAGAAGTAGCCTCAATGAATAGATTCTTAAACATTCATATATCCTATCTTTTGTAATATTAATGCTATCAATTTAAAAGGATACTAACTTCAGCAATTCAGTGTTTAGCAGTAACATACAGTACAGTAACAGTATTCTCCGTATGTATTAATCAGCAAGTACAAAATATCAACTCTTCACAATTTATACTTCACACTTCACCATTTTAGAGTTACTAACTGGAAATTATATTCAAGACTTAGTTTAAAAAACAGTAGTATTTCTACTAATAGTAGTATTGCTTCACAAGTAGTATATTGAATCTGACGAATAGTAAGATGTAATTGACTACAATCACAAATCTCTTGAATTTTCTTTTCAGAACAACTAGTATTGAAGAGCACTCCATTAAAAAAATTACCTGCTGCTTCAGTTGAGCTTCTTGTTGCTTCATCTGTTCACATTTATGTCTGGACTCAGTAGCTTCTTTTAGCAGCTAAAGAAGAAATAATAGCAAAATGTCACAAAATAAATAAAGTAGTCCTAAGAATGGCTTAAAGAACGTGATTTATGATGAAAAATGAACAAAGATTAACATTACCTAAGAGCCATTCAACCAAGTTTTCTCACACGGTTTTTTCATTACTATACTGCACTTTCATAAACACTATTCAAAGCATGTAGTGGCACACAAATTATTTTTATTGACATATTTTTCTAATTGGTAGCATGAGTCAGTGTTTCTATTTATATAGCAAGCTTAAACTGCTACACTTATATGAGCAGTACATTAGTGAACTGTTCGTAATTTACACTTGTTTTGTAACTTCTAATTTTTTCTACCTCCATTTCTCCAGTCACTAATAACACCTTTACAGACTAGTTCAATTCTGCTTCAACTTGACACCATTTTGTAGATTAATCTTCAAAGATATTTTCGTCAGTTTATGATTCCAAAATTACATTTTAATAATAGAAACTGATCCAAAAACCAACACTGGATGATCATTTCAAGACTCTAGGCAAAAGCCTCCCTTTTCCTGTATAAGTTACAGATACATAAGGAATATAAAAGAAATCTTCACTTAAGTATTAGTTTTAAATTGGAAGCTAACTTCTTGGAAGACAGCAAGTAAATTGTTGATTATCAATGAACAAATAAAACATCAGGCATAGTTTTGGGGACAGAAAGTTCAGAAGAATGTAAGTTTTATTCTGCTTTCTTATAGCATAAAACCAGAAGTTACAAGACAGTGAGAAAGTTCCTTAGGTGTTTCAGCTCAAGACATTTCCTAGTCTAAGAAAAATCTAAACGATATCCAGCACATTTGCTAAGAAAATACAAGCAGTAATAATACTTCCCTGTCAATACAGATATTAATATTGCAGGCATAATACACACATACACAAAACTTAAATCTCAGTCTTCACGTTGAAATCTATCGTAACTTTCAAAAGACAGTCCCCTCAGTTTGCTTTACTTACTTTAAATAACTGAAAAAAATGTCTTGGTAGGTTTTGTTATTTCTTTTAACATACATAGAATTCACTTACAAACTCCCTTTCTCGCTGATGCTTTTCCTCTGCTTCTTTAATAAGATGGGTAGTTTGCTGAAGTTTGGCATCCACAAGTTGCTGCTGCAGTTCTTTATGTTTGAACACTTTATCAATATGCTATAGGAAGAAAGAAAACAATTTTAGTCAAATATGAAGAATGCACAGGTCAATCTAAGTGTACATGTATGGGGAGATGCATACTGTTTATAGCTTTCACACAGAAGAAAAAGGGGCAAAAACTTTTTTCCTCCCATTATTGTCATACGTTACAGCTATGTGGTTTTGTTTTTTCATGAAAGCCAGATGCATATTTTATTAAACTGGTACACCACCATCAGTCACTTCACACCTGGTATTTCAAAAATCCTCTAACAAGTAGTCTAAAACCTTTCCTCTAAAGTTGGTGTATCTACCTCTAATCCTAATTGTACTTGGTTATATCTAAAAACTCTAGTCCTCATCATTAATCAGGGGACAATGGAATTCCAGAAGTCATTGAATTTTGCAGTTTTCTATCTGTAAAGTACCACAAGGCAGCTCCCTACCTATTCTCTTTCCCATGACACCAATATTCCATGAGAGCAAAAAGTGGGAAACTAAGAGTCTACAGAGTCCTTTTTAACTGACTCCAATTGGAGAAAAAACAAAACAAAACCAAAAACAGTTGAGAAATTATATTCCAAACCCATGCCAACTAAGAAGTAAGATGTAGAATTCCTTGATGCTTGGTTCTCTCTTTGACAAGGAGAATTAGCTGTTTTCCATTACTGTAGTTTAGACTGGCTAGCTCACATACTGGTGACAATTAAAGCTAGCTCACCTAGCCCTAAATTACAGTCATTCCCATTACACTAGTCCCAATATATTCTTAAAGTGTGATAGCAAATTTTGATTCTATGCCAACAAGAAAAGCTACAAACACAGAGAAGCTTACCAAAACCCCTCAACCTTAATGAACAAAACCAAAGAAGACAGAGAATAAACCATATAACCCCTCCCATTATACTGAAGAACTTCAAACATTAACACATATTTATGTTGGAAATAAGCTCTGGAAGCCACTTAGTCAACTCAAGCTATGGTGAATTTCAGAGTCTGATCAGGTTGTTTGCACCTTGCCCATCTGAGTTCTAAATACCTCTCAAGACAGATTCCACAATCTCTGGACAATTTATCTCTATTTGACTGCTTTCACTTTGCAAGATGTTTTTTCAATGCATCTTGAATTTAGATACACAAAACCAAACAGGAAAGGCATGGAGGGGGCAAAAGAGTTACCTAATTTTTCACAGTAGTGAGGTAAAAGGCATAATTTAAAATACATACATATATACACACATGACGGCTGTAAAGTACTAGGGTTTTTTCTCCCCTTTAGGTAATTATCTGATCCTTACAGTCAAGTAATTAACAATCTCATCAAAAGCATCATGTAAGCACCTCTTCTCGCAATGCATACTGCTCAATGAGTTTCTTCAGTTTTTCCCCCAGTTCAATATTTTCCTGACGGAGCTTGGCATTATGCATATCATGCTGTTCCAGTTGAGCCTGAATTTCATTCAGCGTAATCTGGAAGTGTGCAGTTCCTTCTTTCCTTTTTTCTTCATATTCACGTGCTTGCCGCATGTTGTCTTCCTTTTGTGAGAGAATATTAATGTGTTCAAGCCAAACCATGTACTTTTTTTCACATTTGAGTCAGAAACAATGGTAATAATTCACTTTTGCAGAGTTCCAAGTTCTAGAGTGCAAGAGTTAAATTACACCACAATCATAATATGCTATGCTGCCTACCCATATGAAGTGCATGAAACAAAGAATCTAGGAATTTCAAAACTTTTCAATAATTTTGTCCTTACCATTACTAACATTACTTAGGGGTGGTATTATACAACGCTACATGAATTCCTTTGCAAGTGTAAGAATTACCCAGATGTTAGAAAGAGCATTGATGAAGTTGCAAGTTTCCTACAGGGATCACAAATAGGAATCTTGTGGTTCTCTTCCATATCACTCCCATTCATTATATTCCAACTGAATTAAGCCTTTTTGGATACCCTGCTATTTCATACTACTGTTATTTCACTTGTGCTATTTTTCCCAACAGACATCAGCACAGCTCCCGGAAACAAACATGGCGAGATCACATACTGCAAGTAGCACGATCTACAAACCAGGCTGAGGTGAGGGGTGGAAAATAGCAAGTTGAACTATCCCCATATTTACCTTAAAATCAGGTACTTATGACACATGCCACTCATCTTCTACAGGTACAGGTAATGGACAAAGAGGAAAGTAAAGAGCAGCAATCCTGATTTTAGGCAATAATCAGCAAGTAAGATTTCCACTGCTACTCGCACTGCAATTTATGTAAATAAACTAACCTTCAAAGTCTTGTTATGACGCTGAAGCTCCCGACAGAGAGATTCCAGTTTGCTACGTGCCAAAATGGCCTTGCCATGCTCACTCTGCAAGTGGACTTTCTCCTTCACAACTTGTGCTTGCTTCTTCTGCAGTATCTTCATCTGCTTTTGAACATTCCGGCTCTCTTCCAACTAACATTAGAGAGTATATTTATTAAACAAATGTAGGTGAAACTGTCTTTATGCATCTAGATGAGCAGACTGAAAAAAAACTTTCAAACGTTTCAGATGAAAGCAAGGAAGTCAATTTCATTAAGATCCCCAGGCTGACCTTAAAGAGAAACTCCCATCATCCTTCAGAAAATTCAAAATGCGTAAAGACACAAGATGAAAATATACAAATTGCGACTTAAACATTTGCCTTTGAGGAACAGGGACAATGGACCTGTTGTCTGTGGGCTATCAGCTTGTATTCAGCTACAAGGACAGGACCAGCCTCGAGAAAGGAGGATGTAGCAGATACAGTTAAAAGCTGACTGTGGCTCTTCAACAAGTCACAACTTTTTCCACTCTCTTATCTGTAAGGTACACTCAGCTGTTTATCCAACAGGTCTTGTTTTTAACTATCAAAAAGAAAGAACTCCACAGAGTCATGTGGAGTTCTCTCATCAGCAGGAGCCCCTACCAAAGGAAACAGTAACTTATACCGGTTTTTAAAATTCTAAGGCATTTCAGAAAGAAACAGATACAACTAGCAGCCCTAACAAATCAAGTAAAAAATTATAAAAGTTGCACAGCCCAGACTTTTGATGATTTAAGAGATCTGTAGTCTCAACCATTTGAGGCAAAAATTTTATTTTATTTCCTTTAGGCTGTTTACATGGCAGATGACAGCATTAAACTTTCTATACAGTGCTGACTTCAAAATATATTCTATGAACATCCAGTGAACAGAAGTTTCTTGCATTGATATCTAGTTAAGAGTAAGTTCCATTATATATGATTTTTGGGCTCCCCGAGAAACCGTGCTATTTAGAGTCTGTCCTACTGTAAAGAGAGTAACAACGTTAAGTGTAACATTGCTCCTTATTAGATAGTGCCTCAGCCTTAGGACATCACCAGAAAAGAAGGCTGGCAACAAGGAACATCACCATGACAGAGAAGAATACAATGCAGGTTTTCTGAAAGAGCTCAAAATAATGCTGAAGCACAGAAGAAAGAATAAATAAAGTTATGGACCTCCATGATAACAGTAAATTAAATGTATATTTGATCTAATTTAGAGAAAAAGAATGTTAAGGAAATATTTGATATCCAGACATAAAAAGCCCTTTTCTTAGGTGGCCATAAAAAACACTTCAAATGGCTGTGCTGTTTGCATACCTATGAAACTTCAGGCCTGTAAAAGTATGCCAGTGTGAGACATATCACCAAGGATGCAAACCTTCCTGTGTCACAAATCAATCTCCTGATAGATTCCAAATTAGGAAAAAAAAATATTGTGGAAGATCTTTTGCCAGGAGAGAGGCATTCCTACCTTTATTGAACAGTCCTTTTCATGAGACACCACTGAAAAACCTGACAGTGAGCTTTAAAGATGAATCTTTAAAAAAAGAAAAAAAGCATTGTAGATGCACTGTCATAAACAGTTCAAACCTCTGCTGGCATTAAAGCTGACACCTAAGTCAGTGGTTCACCACCACTTTCATGAAGAAGAGAATGCATCTTAAAAGGAACACAACCAGATACAACCTAAACTTTCTAAGGGGAAGAGTATCCCTAAGACTCATTCAGGTAAGACAGAGCTACTGTTGCACCCGGCCAAGCTCCCGCCCAACTTCCCAGCAGTTCTGAGCACCATAGGGAAAGCAACTGGTGTTCTAGGATGGTACCGGTGATCACTTACTCTAGCTATAGACTATGGATCCTCTCCTGGCAGGGGAAAAAAAAAAAACAAAAAAACCAACCCACAACAAAAAACAAACCCCCAACATAATGTGAACACATCATTCCTAATTGCCAAGCTTTTTGAGGGAAATTACAATTAATTTTGCCTAGCTGTTGCCTAATTGTTTTGAGATCTTTCCTTCAACAAGAAAACTCAGTGAAGATAACGCAGGCTGTTTTCCTCCTGCAGAAGCAAGGAACTCATGCCAACCTAGCTCCTCATGCAGGCCATCACAAACACCACTGATATGACATGGGAGCTGCTCACTCAAACTTTTCTAATAGACATGCACAAGCAATTGATCATATGAACTAACGCGTTTACTGCATTTTTCTCTCACAATAGCAAAGCTCATTTTTGGTGGGGTCTCCGTTCTTGAAGTGCACTATGGAAGTATTACTGTTTCTTATTTAAATGAAAGTGACTTCTTAGAGAAACTGCCGGTTTTGAAGGAAATTCACTCATGTGAACAAGAGCATGCATGCAAGAAAGAGCAAAGGAAACAAAGCAAAACCATAACAGACCTCCAAGGAGGACTCAGGACTTCATAAAGAGAACTAATCTTAATTTATTCTCAATAATTAGTATTGCCTCTTGTGAGTGAAAACACTATCTGCCAGCTCATCCTCAAAGCTCTGGAGACATTAACAACTTTAAAGGAAAAATAAATTTATTTCAGAAGAGCTATGCCATGTTGTACAGCCATTATAACATTTTCATACATATAATACACTTGACATCTGTAGAAGGCAAACCTTATGTTTTTTTTCTAAGATAGTCAGTTATATCCTCAGGTTTGCACTCTTTTTTTTCTACAAACACATTGGGAAAACATACACAGAGTATTCTAGTCTTTCCATTCTTGTCTGTCCCTGTCTCAAGGTGAAAAGTGAAGCATTTTTGTCTCCAGGCACATTCTGAAAAGTCAATTTGTAAGCCCTCCCCACTCCACACCCCACCCCCAATTTTGACATCAACTAGAGAATAAATTATTATTTCTCCTACTTCAGGTGGGAACATACTTTATGATTCATTACTGCCAACATTTTGCCTTTCTGGTTTATTATTGAAGAAACGTATACTTTCCTATCCATTTCTTTGTGTGATTAGAAAGCACAAGGCAAAATTAAACCTAGATCTTTCCAACTTCCTCCACCCCCCTAGGAGTTAAGCATAACTGACACTTTAATTTTTTCCCAATCTCATTATTACAGTATGTTCTTTTGCTTTATCTAAAAGGGTATAAATTATAAAATGCTAGCACAAAAGCATTGTCAACAGACACAAACTAAGAAAACAATTACTCCCAAAAGAAACTGTTAGTGTTTCTGTTAATCCTAATGTTATGCTTCAGCACCAAGTTACCAAAAACTTATCATAACCTATTTTTTCTTTGGATTTAGGCAGTCATGTAGAAGTGAAATCACTACATGGAAGTTTGGCTGAAGTGATACTCATAATAAGCCTGAGTGGGTTTGGTTGTTTTTTTTTTTTTTTCCTTCTTCCTACCAACACTGTGAAATACTCAAAATCATTAACTGTCCTGTATTAGAAGTTCCTACATTCCACAGTTAATATTAACACATGAATAACTCCTGCTGTCTTTACAAATTACTTACCAGATCAGCGTACTTCTTGCACAAAGCTGCCAGCTTTTCCTCCGGAGTAGAAAGTGTATTCAAGGCTTTCATTAATAACAGAACTTCTTTTCCTATGAATTGGATGAAATACAAATATATTGAGAAAAAATATAGCAGAAAAACAGCCTGTCTGTAGAAGTAAAATATAAAACCATGAGAAATTTGTGCGAGTTACGTTGGTTTTTTGTTTTGCTAGCTGCATAATCCTAACAGATGACAAATGGGAAGTCATCAACAGTAAGAATAAATCCCTCTTGTGTATGTGCCATTACACAACTTGGAAAGCAAAATTTCCTTTAATCTTACAATCTCAAAGTATTTTTATTTTCTAGTTTTTAATACAATGATATAAAGAAAAATATTAAAGAGCTAAATTTAAAATTTAAATTTAAAAGGTTACATTTTGCTAATAAAAGACATTTACACAAGTGTTTTTAATAAGCCTTTGGAATTTAAATACCAGCAGTGCTTTGGTAGCATAGAACAGTGCGGTCCCAAATTTAAAAGTTAATCCAACAACTACGAAGTTAAAAAAGCCAAGTAGTAATTAACACACTATTCTTCTTTTTCTTCTTATTGTTGTTAAAGTTCCTGTAAGAATAGCACTACCAGAAGGAGGATTTTTATGTATTAAGAGCTGTGCTTTCCTAAGCAGAAATACACATTTTCTCAGAATACCCTGTTAAAAATGACAAGTTTTGGCTGCAAAGTAAACTCGAGACACAGAAAATGTTAAAGCCATTTAAAAAAAGTCAAAATACCAAAGAGGACATACCCAAAGTTTTCTCTTTGTGTTTTTCACTCTCTGGATCTTGTTGGCCATCAGGTGGATCAGTACGAGCTTCTTCTCTCCCAGGAGTCTCCTCACGAGACTCTTGAGAGCAGCACATGGGTCCTGGGTGTTTTCTGTTCTTTGTGATATACTCAGCTTCTTCCAAAGCCATGTTTTCCAGGCCATAACAGTTGGACTGCACATGCTGCAACGCCGTATCGGACAATTCATTACACTTGCTGTTCAGCAGCTGATCCTGGTTATTCATTCCCATCTCCTGAGATCCAGCTTCTTCCATTACAGCACCAATCAACTTCAGAAAGGAAAGGAAGAAATGGAAGTAAGTAGTCAAACAGATGTATTTAAAATGAAAGCTTCTACCTTTCTTTTGCATGGACAAATAAAATTCCACCATTACTCAAGTTGATCCTCACCGTTGTTAAGACAGGTATATAAATAACTGTACAGAGAATGAACCTAAAGAGTGATGAAGAAAACAGCACACAACAGCCCAAATGACTGCATTATGAAAGAACTTCAATACCTTGTCATTGCAAAAATACTTATACTCTAGAAATTATAAGTTCATATAAAAATCTATTGTTAAAGTTCCAAAATTAATTGGCTACCAACTCAGATGTTAAAGCACGCAATCTTAAATGAAAACATTTCCCCATCCTAGATCTTAAAAATGTATCTTACAAATAATCCTGCAGTATAATAAATCCAAAACTCACCAAGAGTTTGACTGGCTTTATGTATTAATACTTGAAAAGTAAGGTATAGAAATCAAGACAGGACAACATGATTATGAAAAACAATTTTATTACACATTAGTTTCAGAAAAAGAAAATACATCAGTTTTAAAATAATTCAAGAGACATAGTTCAATAAAGAGGGGGAAAAAAAACCAACCACCTGCCAGGAAGTCTCAAGAAATCCAGAGAAACATGGAGTTTTGATGCCATAGATGGTTTGAGCTTAAACTACTTCAATCAAAATGCCAAACGCAATTTTCAGGTCATGACTGGATAAAGTCTGTCCTTATAACAGAAATGATACGCAGAACCACAAGCACATCTATTTCTGAAATGTTAAAATTCACGTCTATGAAATCATCACACAAAAGTGAACTCTAACTGGCTTCAAACTTGGAGTCCTACTATTTACGATTTTTAACAACACACCACACCATTTCTGCTCAATTAAGCAGAACTTTCTTGAAAGATTCTTAAACCTCAAAATGTTTAATCATTAAATTAAAAAGTTAAACATCACCAATTGTTTTAACATTGCAGTGATGTGTCCATATTTTGGAGCAGAACACCTGGTGATATCACTCCACAGCTTATTAAGCAGCTATGCTACCAGACTCCTCTCTCCATCATGAGAAAAACATCCTCAGTTTCTAGAAACATTTCTGGTAGAACTTCAAGGGTATATAGCTGGGTAATTTTTTTCTTTTGTTACACTACAGAGGCTGGAACTCAGGACAACATTTGGAAGCGATCAGGTATTTTTTTATTTGCTGCCCATTTGCAATCCTACTACACAACATGCATAGCTAAAAAGCAGATTAGCAGAGCTGAGCTCACTCTACTGCCAAAGTGATGTGATCATTCTCATTGATTTGTTTTCCATGAACAGTAAGTTTCCTTAAAAAGTCACAAGGAATTATAAAAACAGGGCTTGTTTATAGTCACAGTTAAGCTGTTTAAGCACAAATTAATTTCAAATTATCTTACATTTCAATATTAAAAATGTGCTAATTCTTGAAGTTGGGAGTTTGCACTGGGCTTGTATATTCTGCACAGATGGACCATTTTCCTCTTCAAAAAGAATTAGCCAACATGAAAGGAACTCAGCCAACAGTAATAATATATGGTAAGATACATTTCAACTCCCTGTTTGTTCGGTATGCTTTGAAGAGTTATTAAAAAAAATAAATCATTAAATGAATATGCATTCATATTGTAAAAAATGGTAACAGCTTAGCTGTCCTCTATACTTTAAGCAAGTCTCTTGCTTTAGAGTTTTATCTCAAGGCAGTCATTCTTGAGAAGATGAAATTCACACAGTATCTCTCACAGAGGACAATAAAGGTTTTTAACAGAAAATAACCTATATAGACAAAGTCAGGACTAGCTAACCTCACACTTAGCACTGTTTTTTACTAGAGTGGAAATGATGCACGTGCTTTACAGAAAAATATAAGCACACTAGTTTTATCATTCTCCAATCACATCAGTCAATGTACTTGATAAATACCTTGCAAAGGTAATGCAGTAATACAACTGTTATAACAAATAACCAACCCCAACATTTAACATTTTACTTTTGCATAGAGTCATAGAATGGTTAAGAGTTGGAAAGGACCTTAAACATCATAGATCAGATGATCATTGAGTAGACCTGTAAAACGTTTTTGTTTTTTTCCTTAAATTGCCTTACATCTTGGGGTTTCTATTGGCAGGGGAAAGGCTTACCCCTCCAAGTTCAGGGTCAGCTAAACAAACAATAGGCGTTTCTTAAAAAAGGACAAGAGATGTGAAAACAGTTTAGCTCACTAAACCTTTTTGTAGGTACCATTGTACACATCATCTCTAAAACGCACAATTCATACAGAAGCTCAAGATAGTTCAACAAAACAGGAAAGATCAGAGGTCTCTGAGCACAACATGATACAAAACCAGAACTGCAGTACTGACACAGTAACTGAAGCTTGCAGGTTTTCTATTAGGCAGAATGTGAACTTACAATTCAGACTCTTGTGCCTAAGAAACTTAGCAAAAGGTAGGAAGTCTGCTCTAAACTCAAAACTTCTGGGTTTGCACAGGAGTAAGTTTTCAAGACTTACCAAAATCCCTAAAGAGACTCCAAATACTCTTTTTGAAAGCAGAGCACAAAATTACCAGGAACTCCAACAAGCAGCTGAAGAAGACTGACTGGCTGGGGCTGTGGTTACACACTGAACAGCAGGAGTACCGAAGCAGCACCCTTGCTATCATTTCCATACCTGCCTCTGCTGTGCTAGCAACAATGTTCACACAACTTGCTCTCACAGTTTATAGTGAGATCAGTACCTCAACAGGGAATCCTGCCAACCAGAAGTGCTAGCACGATAGTTGGAAAGAAGCTAAATCAAAAGTCACTAAAATAAAACTAAAAAAGAAGTCAGTCTAATCACAGCCAGAGCACAAGGAACTAAACAAAACAAAAATACCTTATCCTAACCACATTGACTAACATTGTAGCTAACATTGACTACTGAGGTACTGAAATAGTCAGCAATAACACGTTCCTGAGCAGTACTGCTTAAAATTTAAGCACCCAGAGATTTCTCATCTGACAAAATTCTGCCATTTCTGGGGAAAAAAAAAGAACCAACTAGTGGCACAGGCATACATGTGACCAATAAGTCACTAAATGTTCACACTAACGTCTACTGCTGAACAATCACAGTAACCCGAATGCCTATCAATTTTATGCTGTCAATTAACAGGCATATTCTAAAGCATCTGGAAGTTTCAGAGTGAACACCACCACCTAATTAATTCAGCAGAGCTTTTTGAAGAAGACAAATTAGGTGTCAGTCCAAGTCTTTCCTGACAATTTCTCAACTCTGAGCATGCTCTATCCTTCCTCAAAAAGCCCACAAGAATTTTCAGAACTTCAGACTCATTCTCTGATGTCTAACAGAGAAGGCTGAAATAATCTATCAGAATACTGAAGAAAAGTTTTGTGTACTAATGTCTTGTACATCTCAAACATATTTTAAAGCAACAGCAATAATGAAAAAACTACAGAACTTGTCAACATTCTTTTGGTTTTCCAGTGAAAAATGGAACAAATCCAAGCTTACTGACAACCAAGCACACTCCTTGCAAAACCAAAGCTCCATGTGATCTTAGAGTTCTTGTAAAAATACCCTATTTTCTCAACCGAAATACAATTAAGAATTGACGACCACAAGCTAGAATACTGTACTTAAAGAAGTATTTACTTAATATTACTGTTATTTACCAGCAGCTAGAACAACCTGGTAAGGTACAAAAATAACTACAAAAACCCCTATCAAGTTGCAGCTCATAAGTTTTGGCAAAATTGACAGTAATGGTATGACATACTAAAATTCTAGTGTATTTAACTTAGATTAGAAAGTGTTTGGTTTTCATTTTAAACAGAGAAGTCAGCTATCGCCTGACAGGGGCCACAAACACTAGTAATTAGACAACTAACGAAGAATTTTCTACATTAGCTCTCACTTTAGATATTGAAAATATAACCCGAAGTCTAAACAGCCTTCTTACACTCAACTTGATTCTTAAAACACTTCGACTACAGATAGCTTCAGATTTGATCTGTATCAAGCTTCAAGTTGGAGCACAGTAATAATAAACACCACATTGATAATGTTAAGCACTAACCCATATTAGTATCACTGAAATTCCCCGCCACTACTGAGACAATGGTCAGAACAACCCCAACTATTACCTCTATCTTTTCAAATGCATGCTCATCAGACGAGTGAACTTCTCAGTTCAACATTCCAGCCAGAACACAGCACTTCCAACAGCACATTGTATAATTGCGCTGATTCAGTACTGACTGAATAAAAACAAAACAAAACCAGCCCACCAAAGACCTTCTACTGAAATCACCACTACCTTTTCTAGCTGCTACGGTGCTCTCTCAGCTCCTAGCTGCCATCCAACCTTTAGCTTCTACTCATCTTAAATGATAGGCATCTTTTAATCTGATGGACCCAATTTAAGATTTTTACATACCTGGAAAGATTTTCAGTGAGAGACAAAAAGAGTACATTGCACAGATGTGTCACTTGCTACCAAAGTTATTTATCAAAATTTAAAATTATCATTAAAAAATAAGATACTTGCCACCTACCTAGCTGTAAAACCAGCTATTACAAGCTGCTGACATTTCTGAATAAGCATGTAATCTTCAAATTATTTAAGAGTCACAGGCCAACTAGCTTGAGAATGCCTGGAGGAAAATTACCGGTAAGATCACTCCTGCTCATCCAAAATTTTTAATTCAGTCTTCAGCTCTGTTCTCTCAGCTTGTACCTTGATCAAAAATGGCACACACCAGAAAAACTACCTTACTTCATACCTAAAAAGTGAGACTACAAGATAGGTATGAAACTGACTATGAGTACAAGAGCCTAAGTCAACTTCGTTTCAACAGTACTGCTTCAGTGACACGTGCTGCGTATGAGGACAGAACAGGCCCCTAAGCAGAACTAATCATGAGTTAATCAGTGCCACTGGAGGCAGCCTGGTCTGCAGTGATTATGCACTGGTGGAGTTTGGAGTCCTGAGGGATATGGGTCAGGCAAAGAGTAAAGTCAGGACACTGAATATTAGGTATGCAAACTTTCTGTTGTTCAAGGAGTTAGTAAGACCCCCTGGGAAATTGCACTTGGGGACAAGGCAGCAGAACAAAGCTGGCAGCTCTTGAAGGACAGAGCACCTGAGCTCCCAATGCCCAGGCATAAGAATCGGGAAAAGCAGGCAAGAGACCAGCATGGTTGACTCAAGACCTGCTCTTCAAGCTGAAGGGCAAAAAGGAAACACACAGGCAGTAGAAGTAGGGACAGGTATCCTGAGTACAGGGATGTGTCCCATGTGTAAAGATGGAGTCAGGAAGACTAAAGTGCTGTTGGAACTGAACTTGGCAAGGAACACAAAGAATACCAAGAAGGGCATCTACAGGTATGTCAGCCAGAAAACAAAGGTCAAAGAAAGTGTAGGCCCCCTGATGAACCAGACTGGTAAACTGGTAACAGTGGAGGAGAAGACTGAGGTACTCAACCCTAATCCTGACCAACTATATAAAAAGA
The DNA here is from genome assembly GCA_013398155.1 of Pedionomus torquatus. Lineage (NCBI taxonomy): Eukaryota > Metazoa > Chordata > Aves > Charadriiformes > Pedionomidae > Pedionomus > Pedionomus torquatus. The sequence goes on from VZRU01004739.1 coordinate 529,269, forward strand.
TCTCGGGGGAAAAAGCATGTCATAATTATTATTCGTGTTTATGGTCAATAACAAAATTCAGGCTTCCTGCATCTCAGCAATTCACTTTTACCCAGTGACACAGGAAAACTTACTTTGAAAGCATGCGTAATATGTTTCCTGTGTGTAGATACCCAAGATGACTTCATTTAACAACTCTGTTGTGCTGAAAAATCAGTCATTGGTCATAATTATATTCATGACTTCTCCATAAAAGCTAGCATTTTGGGATGTCATAAAATCTGTCTGAATTTTAGAGCAGGTGCACCTTCATCTGCTGGTCTAGACACAATAATTCAGGTGCCTATAACCACAAGACTAGTTCATTAAGGTTATTTCTCCATGCAATGCTTCTCTGTACTATGTTCACTGACCTGAATGGTCATGGTAGTAATTATACCTCTCAGAAAACCTGATGGCCTCTGAGGTTGATTCCCCACTGAATGAAGATCTTAGTTGTGAGATCAGAAAGTCATTAAAAGTTATGTTCTATGTATTCATTTATCTACTTTCAATATCCTGGACTGATTCACCTGCAGTATTGCTAATCATTAGTTTCAAAGCATTGCAACGTTAGAAGCTCCAACACAGAAAGATGACGATTAAGAGATATCTACTTTAGAAAACTGTATTTTACCTTTAAAAAAGTCAATACAGAATCACTATTAATAGAATTCCACTGCTAATACTACTGGCCTTACACTCAAGATGTGGTTTTTGATACTGGTTCAGACACCTACATTCCCACATGATCCCTTATGTTCCTTACGTTTTTCTATTACCCTTTCCATGCTTCTTGCTCTGTCTTTCAATGGCCTCATGACAGAAGACATTCCTGCTTCTAAAAATAATTTTACTTACCTCAAACAGAATTGCAAAGGGGGAGGAAAAAAAAAAGGTTGGTTTTGTATAATTTTTCTTCTCTGTGCTCTGAGAAACAAAAATAGAAAGATCTCATCCCGGTTTTAGCTTAAGACACTAAAAGCAGTTCCCATAGTTCTAGCAAAAAATTCACAAGAGGAACCCAAAGCTTAAATGGAAGCTTTCAGTATATTTGTATGCAGGGCAAAGTGCTGCACATTTTGCCAGCCCTTTTTTTAATGTAAGCATCTGGCACAGGTGCTAATTAAGAAAACACTTAATGTAGCATGAATCACTTCCACCAATGAGGTTTCACTTCCTCTTTACTCTAAACCTAATAGTTTTCTAGTCATCCACAGCATGTTTCTGGAAAAAGCAGGGTAGACAAGTTCTGAATTCCCAATGCAAACAGGTCACAAGGAACCTAAAAATAAAGAAGCTCCCATGTACCAAGGAAGGGGGAGGGAAATCTGAGAGAGATTACTGAAAGATTTTTAATAGACAAAAAAAAAAAAAGTTAAAAGTAAAATTTGCTAAGTA
>VZRU01004740.1:0-24501 GCA_013398155.1 Pedionomus torquatus
ATTATTATAGTATTATTATTATTATAGTATTATTTTCTTCAAACTGTTTGAAACATAAGTCCTCTCTGTGGGATATTTAGGGTACCAAATAAATGTTTTCTGAAAATCATTCCAGCAAGACACTTCTGCCTGACCACAGATGCCATATACTAAAATACCGGCAGAGCTGTAGCACCCTGGGGTGTGTGGCTGGATGAGAGACCAGGGGCAGAGAAACGCAGGGCGGGCTGTTGGAGAACAGCAGCGGATCTCCTGGCTCTGTCACTGCACTTGGCCGGTTCCCGTGGCCAGGACTTTGGGCGACGCTTGCCCTGTGCTGTCACCACGGGGGTTCCCACTGAAGTGGCAGCCTCGGGTGACCTGTGCTGGCGCTGGAGGTCTGTAACCTGCTGGAAAGGCAGTGAGCTGGTTTAACTTGAGCTGGAGTGGGAAAATGCAGGTGTTTAACCAGAATATCCTGTGTTGTTGGCTTTTAACTTTAAGAGGGGACCTTTCCCCTGGTAGAAATTAGATTATGTTGTTAATGACTGGCTGACTTTCTTGTCTTGGTAAACGCTGGAGTTGTTTATTGTGTTGTGTTTGCTATGGGGTTACTGGAGAAGGAAAAGAAGGAGAGTTTCGGGGAGTGATCTTTACTTAAATAGATCCTTTCAAAAACAAACCCAAAGACCTTATTAGGGCACTACAACTTGCTGTTTCTGGCTAAATCCACTTCGTCCTGCAGTGAACCCAGGTTGGCTTGTTCAGGGGGTCAGGTCTGACTTGGGGAAGCGCTCATCAGCTTGTGAATGATTGTAGAATCATAGAATCATCCAGGCCAGAAGGGACCTCCAAAGGCCATCCAGTCCCCCCTCCCCGCAGTCACAGGGACACCCCCAACTAGCCCAGGTTGCCCAGGGCCTCATCCAGCCTCACCTTGAACATCTCCAGGGAAGGGGCCTCAACCACCTCCCTGGGCAACCTGCTCCAGTGTTCCACCACTCTTAAAGAAATTTTTTCTAATATCGAACCTAAATCTACTCTTCTTTAACTTAAGTCCATTGCTCCTCATCCTATCGCAGCAGCCTTTGTGAACAGCCCCTCCCCAGCCTTCCTGGAGCCCCTTCAGGTACTGAAAGACTGCGATTAGGTCTCCTCAAAGCCTCCTCTTCTCCAGACTGAACAGCCCCAGCTCCCTCAGCCTGTCCTACTAGTATTAGTGTTTGGTAAAGGAGCTCCAGCTCATCGTGGTCATTCAATTACTGCTTCTTTATCTACAGCTGATCTGCTTTTAAGGGTCTGGCATTGCTTCATTCCAGCTGTGTAAACGATTTCATTAGCTGTGAAGAGTATCGCCTTGAAAAGAAAGGCAAGCAGGCAAAAAACCATGATGGATAGTACCTTCTATCCCAAGAGACTGTTTAATTTTTTGATTTGAGTGTTTTATTGTTAAAGTAAGTTTAAAACAGATGGCAGGAGGTGGCCAACACAGCTGAAGACTCTCAGAATCTTGATGGAAAAGAGGATTTTAAGACAGACCAGAGGGAGGGGAGAGAGATTTGGTGAACAGGCTTTTGAAAATAAAGAGAAGAGTGGGTATAGGAAGGAACGTCAGTGAGAAGAGGAAGGGAGATGAGAGGAGGAGCAAGGATGAGGCAAGAAGACCACAAAAGAGAAGACAGAAGGAATGAGGACAGAAGATTCAAACCTCAGTCTGAAAACTACTGGGGAAGAAACCACTTATTATCCTTAACCTCCGGGCAAATCACTCGGTGAGATGTGCTGCAGCTGGTCTGGCAGGACCGCGTCAGGCTGGAGAACGCGCTCCGAGGAAGACAAGGAGGTATAATACTCTGGAGGAATTTCACAAATACGTAGATGTGGTGGTTAGGGACATAGTTTATTGCTAGATTTGGCCAAGGTTGGACTTGATGTTCTTTGGATTCTTTTCCAACCCAAATGATTCTGTGATTCAGTGGTGGATGATAGTCTCTTGCCCCTGTGCTCGCCGGCAGGGGATGAGGGACACTGTTAACTGGTGCTTTGCAAAGCAGGAAACAGGATAAAATCAGTAACACGTGAAAAGGTATGGAGTGATCTGTTTTTGGAAAAAAAACACAACCAACCAACCCACCCAAAATCAGTCAGACAGGAACTATTTTTAGATATATGGAAAGAGGATGAGAAAAGATGCTGTGCTCATTTGATGCTATATGTGTTGTTAATACCTGGTGGGGCAAGAAGAAATTCTTGCAAGATTGTAGAGGTGAGAAAGGAGCCCTGTGTGCCAAATGGAAGAGTTGGTCCCTCATGTGGTGTGAGGTGGAAGTGGATTGTACCCCTGCGGGTGTGCGTGGAGGAACGTCAGGACCTTGGCTTGGTCCAGCATCTCCCGGGGTTGGGCTCTGCTTGGGGGTGTCCAGAGCTCTTAGGGCACTGTGGAGGGTCCCCAGGTTCTATTGCACAGGAAATTCTGCAGATGGTCTCAAGGATTTCCTCCTGTGGCTGTCGGCTCCGGGAAAGGGCTCGTTTTGTAAGTTTTCTTTTCCTCCTGTCTCATCTGTTTCTGGGAATTGGGGTGGGACTCTGCAGCTCTAGACTAGCACGGGTCACAAGAGATAGTCAATCATTGACTTCTGAGTTAATGCGTGATTAGGAATGAGTGCATAATTGATTTGGAAACGTCCTCAGGTTACTTCTCAGTTAGCAACATACCAAAAAACGTTGTTTTAATGAAAGCTTGTAATGAAAAGCTCCTAGGAGCAAAGTAGTTTGTGTTTTCCAGAGTAAGGCTAGTGAGGAAAGTTAGATGAGTTTTCCAGATTGTTTTTCTTTCTCTTTTGGAAAGTGAAACTTGTGTTTTACTAAAAAATATTTCGTAAGTTCATGATGGTTTCATTGAAATGATTGAGGAGGAACTTGTGGCTGAATCCAGTACATTTTTTGAAAGGAAGTACTAAGTTTTTGTTTGTTGATTTAATTTGAACAAACGTTTCCTATCATGTCTTTAAAAATAAAATTCAATTTGACAATAAGTATTTCATCTTAGGTCAAGCAAAACGCTCATCCAGCACAAAACATATTCTATGTCTAATTTTTGGTTTGCTTTGGAAGTGACAGCAAGTCAACAAATAATGTTTATTATTTGTCCCATGTATGAGTGAAAGATGTGTGTAAGGCCACTGCCTTGAGGAGCCTGGAGGACCTGGACATGGAGCCTCCTGCCCACCAGGCTCAGAAGGGATTTCCCTTTCCCTGCAGAAACGGCATGTGTCTTCCACTGCTGTGATTTCCATACCTTCCCAGGAGATGAAAAGGGGTCTGAGTTTGGCATTTGCAAAAGCCAGAGTGAGCAGCATGAATGTTTCTTTGCCTGTATTCCAGCTGCCTTAGCTAGAGGAGGCTTTACAGCACTTGGCCTGGAAGTTAGTTCTTTTGGGTGTTGGTTTTTTATTGTTGTTTGTATTTTTTACTGGAGAAAGATAGTAAGATAACAGCTGTTAAACACCTAATTTAATATTCAAACAGGGAGATGACTGAGGAATGAGCCTGGTGAGACTGCCCTGGGATTGTGGAGGATCTAGAAGAGCATCCAACACTGTGAGAGCTCAGCATGCAGGGCAGCCTGATGGGCTCTCACCGCTTCAGGCAACTGTGTTTCCTGCTTTTGACTTGTCCCCATCCAAGTGAGTCTCCTTGTTTGATCTCATTGCATGTTATTAGCTAAAAAACTTTTAAACTGTAATTAGAAAGCTGAACTGTGGCCAGTTGAAACTGAGACCAGAAAACCACTAAGGTGAGAAAAGGAATTAAGAAGGTGAAGGTTGATTTATGTCACCTGTCGCAACCACCAAAAGGGTAGGGCAGCTTTTTGGATCTGTCTGAAATCAGGTGAGGCGAGTCCTCTCCCAAAGGACTGGCTCTTTACCAGGACAGTCTGAACGGACGTTGGGTCTCAGCGCTCAGCCCCAGCACACTCCAGTGCTTCAGCCAGGCTGCTGGTGAGTTTTGGCTTGCCTGTAAAACTGTCACCTGGTGGAATATTGAACTGAATCAGTGAGACATTGGATCCAGCTGTATGTAGTCTGGCAACTCAGCTGTGGACATCATTTGTCCTGGGGTGGGATGTCTGCTGGAGATATGCCTGATAGGATTATGCCACAGAGTTTTGGAAGGGATAAAAAGAAGAATGGATGATTCACCTGAGGCTGTCTGAGCAGAGAACCTCTTAGGTCAACAAGAGTAATGTCTTTCAACTCACTTCCCGAGCTGCCAGCTTCTGAGTTAAAATGATGTTGTATTTCCACCCCAAAATTATTTTGGGAGGCTGGGTCCAGTATCATATTGGCAGAAAACGTCTCTGAAGCCTTGACTGGGTTTGTCCACTAAATCTCATCTCATTCGCTAGCACTAAAAGTCTTGGGAGAAAACTAGTAGAAAATAATTTTTCTTTCTTTTTCTCATGTAGATATTGCCATGCCCAATGGCAACCCTGCTGAGAGGACACGTGGCTCTTCCCATGGCAAAACAAACGTGACAATTTACCACTGTAAAAGCTGTGATTTCAGCATGTGTAAAACAGCCGATTACACCGGCTTTGCAAAAATTGGTGACACGCAAAATGAGAGTCTTTCAAATGAAACTATTCAGTTGATGACCAATGAAACACACATCAATACCTGTTTTTGGCAAGAAAAAAGTTCTTATGAAGGAATTTATGGTATCTACTGGCAGAGCAATGTGGGAGCTGGAGACTCATGTGGCATTGTGCATCGTGGAGGTATGCTCTACTGGGAGCCTGGCTGTCAACATGTGGAAAGCATCTAAACTGATTTGTCAAAAAGTCATTAAGTCATTCACAAAAATAAATTAAATTCTCTCAGGTCAAACACTGCTTAGAACTAGAATAGCAGAGATTCAGATAAATTAATGTTACCCTGATTTGTAAAGATACTTATCTTCTCTGTCTCTCTCTATTTTTTTAATTTTTATTTCCAACAGTAAGATTCATGCTCAGAATCTCTGCTAGTTTGCAATATATGAACCTCACCTGCTTCGGGCAGTGCACTCTGAAATCCAGGCCTAGCCTGACGAGCCATTCTGTGTTGCTCTTCTGTAAAACTTGGTAGACAACCAAGAGGTATCCTTCCAGCTTTCTCATTAAACTGTCAAATTCAGTGATAATAATGCCTGCTAGTACAAGAAGGCTCCAAGAAGGCAAAACTTCATGGCGAGTCAGGTTGCACCACAGTAACTTAGCTGAACTTCATCCAAGTCAATGTCTTTTCACCAGTCAATATATGACTGAATACATATTTGGCTTTGCCCTCCTGGATGTAGATCATTCTTTGAAAAAAGTCTTTCAACACCTCCTTTGTTTGAATTAGACCATCCTTTCTAATCCCATTGCTGACAGAAGAAAACAAGAAAAAATTCATACAAAGAATGGTTTGGGTTGGAAGGGATCTTAAAAGATCATTTAGTTCCAACCCCCCTGCCCTGGGCAGGGACACCTCCCACCACCCCAGGTTGCTCCAAGCCCCATCCAACCTGGCCTTGAACCCCTCCAGGGATGGGGCATCTTCCACCTCTCTGGGCAGCCTGGGCCAGTGTCTCACCACCCTGACAATACAGCATTTCTTCCTGATATCTAGTCTAAATCTCCCCTCTTTCATTAAAGCCATTACCCCCCGTCCTATTACTCCACTCCCTGCTAAAATGTCCCTCCCCCGGAGCTCCCTTCAGATGCTGGAAGGGGGTCTAAGGTCTCCCCGGAGCCTTCTCTTCTCCAGGCTGAACCCCAACTCTCTCAGCCTGTCCTAACAGTAGAGGGGCTCCAGGCCTCTGATCCTCCTCGTGGCCCCCTCTGGATTTCCTTCAACAGGTCCTTCTTATGTTGGGGACCCAGTTCTCAGCCTTACTTTTGCTCAGCCTAACAGTTCCTTATGCATTTAATTTCTGATCACTCTAAAACATAATTCCCCTGGATTTATGGTTACCACTGTAACCATCTACCTGTTGTTACCACTATGTAAAGCTTGGGGACCACTGAAACATCCATAGTGACAACTGGAAATTTCTGTAGACATAGAAACCTATATCCCTTGGGAGAGTCATCAGTGGATGTGCTGCATGTGGGACCTGTAGGTAGGAAGGAGTGTTCACTATAATGCTCTTTACATTTCCCACCTGTAACAAGAGCAATAAGTTAGATAATGGTGCAGTGGCATCAGGCTGGATGGGAGAGGCACTCTGGGGTCTCTGAGATCTTTAAGCCTTGATTGAAGATCTTCTAAATGATCTGTATTAAGGTATCTCTTTATCTTTCAGCTTTATTGGAGAATGGGAGTGGTAACCTCATTAAAATTTGCTGTGTAGCAGAGGCAGACCCCAACAAGCCCAGCCGTTTGCTGAAGTGCTACGTGCCAGGTGAGGAGCCACAAACCCAAAAACCAGCAGTCAGCACCAAAAATGAGGGAAATCCAGGTTAGTGTCTTCTAGTGTTTGTTTCCCCTTTGCTTTGCAAGCATCTTGCTTGGGCAGCTTGACGCAACGAGGTGTGACACGGAGTGGGGCAGATGGACTGTACATTAGAATCATAGAATCATAGAATGGTCAGAGTTGGAAGGGACCTCAATGATCATCAAGTCCCAACCCCCCTGCCCTGGGCAGGGACACCTCCCACCACCCCAGGTTGCTCCAAGCCCCATCTAGCCTGGCCTTAAACATTCCCAAGGATGGGGCAGCCACAGCTTCTCACCACCTCACCACCCTCACAGCAAAGAAGTTCTTCCTAAGATCCAATCTCAATCTCCCCTCTTCTAGTTTAAAACCATTACCCCTGGTCCTAACACTACTCTTCCTGACCAAGAGTCCCTCTCCAGCTCTCCTGGAGCTCCCTTCAGATCCTGGAAGGCTGCTCCAAGGTCTCCCCGGAGCCTTCTCTTCTCCAGGCTGAACAGCCCCAGCTCCTTCAGCCTGTCCTCACAGCAGAGGGGCTCCAGCCCTCACAGCATCTTGGTGCCCCTCCACTGGACCCGTTCCACCAGGTCCATGTCCTTTCTCTGTTGAGGACTCCAGAGCTGGACACAGGACTCCAGGTGGGGTCTCACAAGCACAGAGTACATTCACACCTTGGACCTGCACAGGCTGTAACCATCCAAACTCAGAGGCTTTCCCCCAGACCACATAGGTTCCTGCACCTGGAAATACATACCTGTAGGTATAGGTTTGTGTACCTATAGCTATATAGCTCTAGATGCAGGGATGCTGAGGGAAAACTGTATATGATGGGTATGCAACAACTCCACTTACTGATATATAATAAATGAGGCTTTACCTCCAGACTGAGAGAACAATTGTTGCACAGAGTTCTTTGTCTATCCAAATTTTTTTTTTTTCACTGTAGAAATCCCTGTCATTTTCCTTAGTTTATGGACATATGGGCTGTCTCTACTTGAGATAAGTAAACGCTATTTATCATTTTCTGGGGCAGTCCTTGGTAGACGTATGGCTTTTTTGCATTTTCCTGTGTTGTTTGGAGTTTTTTTATTTGGGGTTTTTCTTCAGTAAATTTTGAATGTGTGCTTGATGATTCTATTACTTCTCTTCCAAATTAGACAAGTATTAATCTTTCTAGATATTGATGTTTTTAAATTCCTGTGCATTGAGGTCTTTAAAAAATGGTCGAAACAGTTTTCCTTTGAGGCCTTTGAATCTGTCATTAAGGATGGGGTTTGCACCTCTTGTTTTTGGTTATTTCAAATGAGACAGATGTTCAAAAGTATCTGTTGTGGTGGAGTCAAGAATTAGCTTTCAAAATTGACAGAGTCATTCTTCTGTTACTGGTACCTTCCTTAAGATGCTATTTGTTCTTCATTCACCGGTTCCTTCTCTCGTTATCAGCTTTTGTGGGCTCCACTGCAGAACCACCAAGCCTGGTTCTTCTTAACTGGTGCTTGTGAGGCAAGCTCATTTCTAAGTGTGTGTGTTTTCACTTGAACTCTTTTTTCTTGCGCTCTCCAGGTACTGCTCAAGCTCTAATCAATGAGAACAGCAGCGCTGGCATCATCACCACCGTGCTGGTTGTTGGGGTGTGTGCAGCAGCACTGATAATATTTTATGTTCGATGGAATCGAAATGGTGAAGGTATATTCTGACATAACGTTATGTTTCCTTTTGGTAACGTGCCTTGCAAGCAGCACAGGTAGTAAATAAACCAGACAGGATATTCTTTCTGGATCTTATTTCCATAACATTGTTTATGAAGATGCTGAGTGGTACTAGCCATGAAGGGGAAGCTGGTATGAACTCCACTTCTGCATCTGGTGCCATGGCGTAGTCCCCAGTTGGCTGATTTCTTAGGAAAAATAAGCCCAGAAGAAGTTTCCTCACTGGTAGAGTAATACACAGCCAAGTGACCACAGCACTCAGCCCTGCCTCAGTGGATGTTCCCACTCACAGCTCTGCCCACTAAGGAGCTGATTTTAATTTAAGAGAGAATATTTTCCTAAGCATGTCCAAGGCAGGAGTGTGTTTTATAGACAAACGTGCATGGAAAGGACTGGGATATGACTCGTTATTTACTCTGTAGAGCCTGTGAATATAATCTTTTGGAAATACCTGCCTTCCTTGGTGTTGCTCCCTGATCTTCCCTCTTCCTCAACACAGAAACCGTGTCATTCTTAAAGCAAGATAATATTAAAGCACCTCTTACTTTGGAAATAGTTGGGCTACAAGAGAGTATAGAACTTGGGACACAGCTGTGCTGCCATATGGCAGTGTCACACGTGCTGTTTGGGGTGGGGGGTTTTGGGCAAAACACAAGGCCTGTGGAGCCATTTGAGATGGACACCAAGGAGTTGCTCATGAATTTCAGATAAATATAAATTGGGAAAGAAACCTCTGCAAGTCTGTTAGTTTTAATTCTTCTAAGAAGATCCTTGCCTGTGCTGCTACTTTTTTTGCTGTTGTTTTCCTAGGACCTGTCATGCCGATCCAACAGTTTTTTGATGGTAAGATTTGACTTTTTGCGGCTTAATTTTGGTAAATGATAAAATTGCATTACTGCAATGGCAGAGGGCTGTTCAGTAAAGGACCAGATGTGCTTCCTAAGACTGTGTTCAAGGGATGCCCGTTTCCTCCCTGCATCGAGCCTGAGTCAATAGATGTTAGTCAATATGACTGCACAGTGGTTTCCAGCACTCGTGTGTGGATCATTTATGCATTTCTACAGACACCCCTTGACCCTGATGGACGGATTCCTCCTACATCCCACAGCCAACTTGGGTTTATGGGACCCTTGTCTAAGGCCAGAAGTTGAGATCTCCTCTCAGTTACTGAACTGGTCCTTCCTTTGAAAACAAATGTTGGTTGTTTCTTTCTAAAGTCTAGCAATTAGATTTCTAAGCCTGAATTTGGGTGAAATTAACGTGTTGGTTAGATGTTAGTTAAAGTTTAAAATTTTTATTTTGTGTTCCCTTTTTAGTGAATGGAGAGAAATAGCTGTTTTGAAGGTGATTCATCTCATCTTATAATGGTTTTAAGATGAAAGGGGTGAATCACCTTGCCAAAGTGCCTGTTTCTCTCTGGTAACACTAAAGGAGGCTCTAAAGCTTGTGGGAACAAGCTGAGATGTTTGCATGTCTCCAGGTAGACAAAACACAAGGCTATCTGTGACAAGTGAGAGTTGCACAAGTGCTTGCAAAACCCAGTAAAGATAACACAACTCTGGTTTCACTGCGATTGTTTTATAAGATATATATTGATATCTTGCTGTGATAGGTTAAAAACTGGCTCTCCTGAGGTCCTGCCCTGCAGCGTAGCTCTCGGTGATGTTTCAGGCCAGAGCCCCTCTAAGGCAAAGGCTGATGGGCCACAGCAACCAGGGCAGGGTTTCAGCAGAGATGCCATGAGCTCACTGGGCAAGGAAGATCCAATTCTTTCACCTTTCAGAACAAGAGATGGGACATCGGTAGCGACTGGAACAAAGCATCTGCCCTGACATCTTCACATTCCAGATCTCCAAGCTTTAATACAGGCAATTGGATTGTAATTCTTACTGAGATCTACCTGTGCCTTTGGTGGCCCCACAGATATTTTCCCTTCAATTCTGCAGCTGCTGGAAATAAAAACTTGGTCCCTGACGTGGAAGACTTTGCACCTTCTTGGAAAAAGACCTGCAAATGAGAAACCGAGCGCTCTGTGCCAGCAGCGTAGTCCTCGGTACTGACATACAGCATTCACCTGAATTTCTTTAGCTCTTTTTTTATAAGACCTCATGGTAGTTTTCGCACATGTACCTCCACCAAATCTCTGCATTCACTGAGGACTATGGCACTGAGGCCTTCATGAGCAACACAAGAAGCTCCCTGGATCTCCTATTATCTCCTGGTACTTCACTGAGGTCAGCAGTCATCACGAGATGTGTGGCTGGCTCAGCAGCGCGGGTTCTCTCAGTGGTTTTTGTGATTAAAACCATCAGTTCATCTGAAAGTCTTCAGGGAATTGTATCTGTGATCAAGAAAGATGCGTTGAGCCCTGAGGCAGCTGTTCTCTGCATGTCTTCCTTTTTGTGATGAGATAGCATGCTTATGGGTTGTCTTTTTTTTCTTTTTTTCAACTCCCAAATCTCTAGATCCAAAAAAGCATTTTGTGCAGGCTACTGGTTTATTGAATTAGAGGGATTTGGCCTTTTGAACAGACCTTTGATTTTTGCAGCCACCTGCAGGGTGAGGACATCTCCCCCGCAGGATCGTTCCTGTGCAAGGGTGGAGGGGAGGGCTCTACCCAGATCCTCCGAAACGGCATCGAGTCATGGAGGCTGTAGCCCCCTCCCAGCCTGAAATATCAGCCTCCCTAACAAATTAGGTCACAATACTGCCAATTTTAGTCTATGACACTATCAAAACACATTGACGTACTGGCTCTCCTTACCCATCAGAAAGGACTGCGGTATTTCTGCATCTGAAGGCAGGTTTGGGTGTCTGGCATGCACACAGTGTGGGATGAAATACTGCACTTCAGGGAGCCCCATTTGGTGCCTCACAGGCAGTGTGCCATCTTCAAATGATACAGCATTCGTGCTCAAGTAGAACAAATCCTCACAAGTTTCCTTTAGACCTAATCTAAAGCAACAGGCTTTTGAGCAAAAATCACCAGCAGCACAACTGGAAAAGCAGATCCCTGCAACGGTATGAATACTTGGGGAATCATTTTTATGTGGTTCAATGGCCTGTAACCCTGTAACTGAAACTGCCAGCAGGAAATCTCAAAGGGTGGAGGACGTCACGCGACTCCTGAAATTTGCTACAATCACAGCTGAAAGAAAAATTCATAAGGAAAGACATTTAAATAAATAAAAATGGTGTTCGTTAATTTTAGAAATAGAGAAATGCCTCTGTGCTTAAACCGCGTTGTTGTTTGGCACAGGAGACTAGCACTGTTACATGTTGGGTTTTTTGTCTCCCTCCCCAGTGGGGATCTTTAAACTAATGGTGATCTAACCTACTCTTTTAACTCCACCATCAGTTTATTTGTTAGATTTTGTCTTTTCAATTTTACCGGGGGGTGGGAGGGAACGCAGCCAGAACTTCATGAAGAGATGGCAATCCCCAGCTCTTCAAAGGCTTTTAGGTATTTACTGAGTATGGCTGATCCATTTGGGAACTCCTTTATATCATGGTGAATGTTAAAATATGTTTATTTGGTAAGCCAAAGCTAAGGATACCCGTAAAGAGTCCAGACCGTGCAAAGATTTAGAGATACAAGAAAAAAGAGGTTTCCTCTTTATACAGCACCTCAGCACAATTGCAGTTCCTCTTTATTTTTCCCAGAACAGGTCTGCTGAAAGCTTTCAGCAATGTGTGGCTGTGTCTAAAAGGAGTGAGGAAGTGGTTTGTTTGGGATAAAAGCCATCTTTTTTTGAGGAACTGTTGCTATAGCCTGGGAAAGGGCCACTAAATCGGGTGTGGGGTCTTTCTCTTTTTGACCCCACTGGACCTGGTCTCCCTCCCCTGTATTTGAGAGTTCACGTTATATTAACTTTAGGGATTCAGGTTGAAGGATGTGCAGGTTTCATTCCTGCTCTTTGACACCAGTCGGGGCCAGAGAGCTGGACATGTTTTGAGAAGGTTTTTATATGGAAATCTCTGGCCTGTGACAGTGGCTCAGCTAAAGTACTCCTGAGTCGCAAGTCACAGACTCATCTTTATGACTCGCTCAAGCACACTTGGCTTTACATCTTCCTGCCGATAATTATTTAAACTGTGATTTTCACCACCAAGTGTTTCACTTTGCCCTTCCTGAGCTCTGTTGTGCTAGCAGACACCAATCATCCCATATCTCAGGAATAAATAGCTTTAAAGATCTACCAATGTTTGCTCTAATCAATTGTGTTGGTTTGTTGTATAAAAGTATAGGCAAACACTTGGTTATGAAACAAAAAGTTGATTTAAAAAGATATTAACTAGTCTGACTTGCCAAATGCCAGAATTTGATTGCCATAATTTCATCTTAATGATTTCTTTTTTGGGTTACTACTCTCATCATAATGAAGCATCAGCTTGAAAACCAGCTGTACAGTGATAACCCTGTGTTGATCATATTGTTATTTGATATGTTCATCTCTTTTGCAGAGCATCACCGTCATATGATTCCCAAGCTCATAATACAGTAGTATCGTATAGTATTGTATTAAATATTGTAAAAGACAAGACAGAAAGTAAGAGAGATCTCCTGGCATCTCCTTTTGTATCCAGTAGTGCCCCTTTGTAGGGCTACCTGAAAGCTTATTTAACAGCCTTCCTTAACTCTGTTTGCTATCCAATAATTGATTAAGTTTTTAACCACAAAAGCATTCAAAGAAGCGCTTTGGGGACAGTTTCCCGTATGCTCACACAGGGAGCAAGCAGCCTGCAAAGCCCACGGGAACACGGGCAGGCTGAGCTGGTTGTACCAACTGCCTGCGTTCCCAGTAAGACCACAACAGGGAGATATTGCTGAACTTTGGAATTGCAAAGAGCAGCTCTGAGCCCGGCTTTTTTCAGTTGCCTGTAGAGATTCTTTCAAATTTTGTCCTCGGGGCTGGGCGTTGTTCAGTGGTAGGAAACTGTGGGTGTTATTTGTGAAGTCAAAACCAGTATACACCTCCTGAGAGAAATCTCCCACCCCCCTCCTTGTCACATTCTTCAAGATACTAAGGCAAAAGAGGCAAGTTGCTACGTTGTCTTAGTAGACCAGTGATGTAGCTGGAAGAAAACGTGCTCACTTGTAGCATACAAGCCTTTTTTTCACACCTTTAACGCATCAAGAACAGCGAAAAAGACCTTTGAAAATGCTGTGGATATCACATTGCCCAACTGCATCCCTCTTTCTTCTGCTTCTCCCATGCTTCCCTGGCCAGAATGGTATGTAAAACATGGATGTTGTTGCCTTTCACAAGTTTCAGTATTTTCTTTCCTTTTCTCCCTCCTTAGACTGTTGTCTCAAATGGGTTCCTGGCATGCTCACCGTTAGCCAAGCCAGGTGGAACATTGAAAAATATTATCTGAAATTATAGAAAGAATTTTTAGAGAAAAAAAAATGAAGAATTATTGTGATCACAACTTTTCTACACAGAAATTAATCTCTGTAGAAAGAGCAGAAGTTGTTTTCCCAGTGCCTGAGACTGTTGGTTTGGGTGATTTGTTTTGTGTGTGTCCGGTTGGACTCAATGATCGCAGAGGTCCCTACCAACCATGAAGACTCTATGATTCTGTGTTTCTATATAATTATGGCTGGTGGGGAACCCACTGCTGGATAGAAATGAAAATCGGTATTTACTGGAGACATAATTATTGAAGGTGTAATAAAATCTTACTAGAAATACCCATTGCTGAATATTGTTGCAGCTGCTGAGAGTACAAGCTAGAGGAACACTTGGGGAAAACAATGGGAATCCCCGAGGAAAACTGGCTGAGGAAAAAGATGTCTCCAAGCAGTCAGCCAGTTTTTCCCCTATGACCATTGGCAATAACTGGAAAAGCTGGTGACTTGAAAAAAAAATATTATCCATAAATCAGTATGTCTAAAAGGAAGATGCAGTGAATCTGTTAAGAATATTTATTTTGAGTGGTTTTGCTNTTCATTCCCTCTCTGACTGCTGTAGGAGGAGCGTCCTTGTGGCTGTATCTAAATTCCCATAGTTTGAATATATTCAAACTATATATAAATATATATATATAAATATATATAAACTATATATAAATAAATTCTTTTGAGTATGTAGGGATCCTTAATTTGCTTGTCAACCCTAATTCTACCCTTTCTATACTGTGTTTGTCCTAGATATGCAATACTCTTAAGTTTTGTTTCTGTGCTTGTAATGCTGTACTGTAATTTCTTTTGGATGTTTCCCATTTGATCTCTCTGTTCCTCAGTATTCGTGGCATAAGTACTTACTGATTGGTTTCTTTTGATATTGAGGTCACTAGAGAACTCAAAGGGTCTCATTATGTATTTTGATACCTTTGTTTCTTAGTATGGGCTGGAGGCTGGAGTTATTCTCTGCAGTTCTCTTCTAATAGGTTACACTATCCAGTTTCCTGGTGTTGCCAAAACAACTTTCTAAAAAAAAAAAAAAAATTAAAAAATGTAATTTTCTTCTGTTCTGTGCTATTTACTAATGGGATCATAATGTGAGTCTATAAAGCAGACTCAATTTTTTATATGAGTGGCAGTCAGCTCTGGGGAGATCTGGAATTGCACAGGTCAATGGGCATGAAAGGCACTAGAGGTTTCAGGACAGTCAAAAGAAGTTACATACAGGACAGCAAGACTAAGGTCCTGTCTTACAGAGCGGTTCTGTTGATGAAGGAGGTGTTTTTGGAAACTACTTTGATAATAATAGATGAAGAACTCTGATATTAGAATTTCATCTTTTTTTGCATTTCATCTTTTTTTTAGGTGGAGAAAAGGAGCAATCAACAGACATTGTCAGTGTTTGGGAAGGAGACTCCATCAGCATAACTTGCTCACATTCGAGAAATGAAGTGGCAATGCACTTGACAGCTAGCATACGCTCAGCCCATGTGCTTTATGTTTCCAAGAACTTTTCCCGTATATATCCCAGTTTCGTTAGTCGCCTGAAGTATTCCCAGGAGGGAGGGAATCTCACGATAACTCTGCACCATTTACAGGAATCTGATTCTGATGTCTACCTATGCACTAAGTATATTTCGAGCGGAGGCCATCACAAAAAGCTGACTGAGAAGACAACCGTAGTAGTGGTGAAAGGTATAGCAATGCTACCTTCTGTGTCACCAATGATTAAATACAAATATATATATTTAAAATCAAAGATTGGAAAAAAGCATAATGGGAGGGAGAGTCTAACAGAACTTTACTCGTGTCTGCTCAGGTAATGTACTGATTTGAAGGAAAGTGTTGGTCTGTTCCTTGAAAAGATGAAAAAACAATAGATACAACAGTACCAAGAAAACCCTTAAAGTATCAATTCATGACAAATTTAATCCCAACTACAGATTTTCAGATGAGGTGCAGGTTGCTGCAGCAGGTTGGAAACAGCGGTGACTCACAGCACTTTCCAAAACCATCAGTGGAATCTGCAGGAATAAACTGCAAAGCAATGAGCTTTTCTTTGGTAGCATTTTTTACAAATCTCTTTTGTTTTTACTGTTTTGTCTTAAATGATAAATTAGTAATAGTTGGGCAGCTGGTGCCAGGCAGCGTTTTCAAGTTACAGTTGATTAATGGCACAAGTGGTCCTTTAGACAGTAATTTCTGGTTAGGAGAAGGATTTTTGGCTTTCTCTTTTTTCTTTTTTCTTTTTTTTTTTAATTANCCGGTTGGACTCAATGATCGCAGAGGTCCCTACCAACCATGAAGACTCTATGATTCTGTGTTTCTATATAATTATGGCTGGTGGGGAACCCACTGCTGGATAGAAATGAAAATCGGTATTTACTGGAGACATAATTATTGAAGGTGTAATAAAATCTTACTAGAAATACCCATTGCTGAATATTGTTGCAGCTGCTGAGAGTACAAGCTAGAGGAACACTTGGGGAAAACAATGGGAATCCCCGAGGAAAACTGGCTGAGGAAAAAGATGTCTCCAAGCAGTCAGCCAGTTTTTCCCCTATGACCATTGGCAATAACTGGAAAAGCTGGTGACTTGAAAAAAAAATATTATCCATAAATCAGTATGTCTAAAAGGAAGATGCAGTGAATCTGTTAAGAATATTTATTTTGAGTGGTTTTGCTATTCTTTACTCAAGAGTTGTTGAGGAGTCAATACTGATTTCCACAAGTATAATTTAATTGTTGAACTTCTACGCTGATCTTTTGGAGAAAACAATTGATGGGCTGTGGCTGCTTCTCATTACCTGCCTGGGTTCTTAGATCACTAAGTGGGAGTCAGCTTAGAAGTACTGTTTTCAGGCTGGTGGAACTGAATTTCCTGGGCTTTCCTTCCCTGCTCATTAAGGCTGAGTGCTCTGCACTTTTCTAGCCTTCTCCATCACCCCATTTCTCTGCTGCTTTGGAATGACATTGCTGAGAGCTCCTGGTTGCCTTCATTCCCTCTCTGACTGCTGTAGGAGGAGCGTCCTTGTGGCTGTATCTAAATTCCCATAGTTTGAATATATTCAAACTATATATAAATATATATATATAAATATATATAAACTATATATAAATAAATTCTTTTGAGTATGTAGGGATCCTTAATTTGCTTGTCAACCCTNAGCTGGTGCCAGGCAGCGTTTTCAAGTTACAGTTGATTAATGGCACAAGTGGTCCTTTAGACAGTAATTTCTGGTTAGGAGAAGGATTTTTGGCTTTCTCTTTTTTCTTTTTTCTTTTTTTTTTTAATTACAAATTAATTACAAAATTTAAGTACAAAATTTAATATCCACAGTATTCTTTGGCAGTTTATTCCTTTATGTACCTACATTTCTCGATGAGACCATCTAACTTGAAACATCTTTACCAAAAATGACAGTTTTCTTTCTTTCCCACCCCCGAGACATGCAGAACCTAATTGTCTGCTGGATCAGTAACAGTCTGTGATACCTATAAAAATTTATCATGTCCTTCCTTAGTTTTCTCTTTTTGAATTAGTTCACTGTTTTCTCAAATGAATTCCATCTTGTTGATTCTCCACATTATTTGATTACATTACTCATACCTCTCTTTGATTCTGCTCATCTTCTCTAAAATACTTGCAGCCTTCCCAGAATTATCTTTTGTACAAACGTCTGAAGTTATGTCTTTATTCCCTCACCCCGGTTAATGATGATGTCAAAAAGAACAGGTCGTGAACTCAGTGAAAGATCTTCCCAGCTGGACAGCAAGCTGTTAATAACGGTTAATAGCTGTTTTCAACATTGATGGCATACACATTGTGTGGTTCCATCCAGACTAATGTCCCCAGAACTTTCTATGGCTCGATCTCACTTGAGAAAGCAGGCAATGATCTCAAGGGCAATCTGATGAACCTGTCTTCTCTTAGAAGAGTTCAGTATAGGTATTTTTAGGTAGGTGGAGACACTTTATAACCAGGTTTACAACCAGGGAAACCGGCGGGGTCAGTCCTACTTTCAGATCAGGGAAGGAAAACACACCAGGATGTACTGATAGTTATCTTTCTTCTTTAGGCACGTATAAAGGTAGCCGTTTAAAAAAGGAATTTTATCTAAATTTCTGTGGTGTGTTCTTCCTGTCTTTGACCTCTGTATTTTCTCCCTAGTGAAAACGCAATGTGTTAAGTTTGTGGTAGCCATTAATATCTCTTGTTTTTAGGAAAAGCCAGGGGAGTTGTTGAGCAGTCACCACTCTTTGTCAATCCTCAGCAAGGCCAGTCTGTCAGCATTACCTGTGCGTTGAGAAGCTCAGATGAAGAGATTCTAGATGAAGATGAAAAGAAAGGCATCTATTTATTCAAGACTCAGATGCAACCTGAAAAAGTGCTATATGTTTCGAGTCAGAATGCCTCAACTATTTCTCCTGCTTTTGCTAATCGCCTGGAGTATTCAAAGGAAGAGAAGAAAATAGTGATAACTCTACACAAGCTAAGGAAAAGTGACAGTGGTGTATATGTATGTGTGTTGAAAAATTCCCATTCCCTCTTGGCGAGTGGAAGTGACACCATGATGCTGATTGAAGGTACGAGCCTTTTGCTTGTTTAATCTGAACTGACTGCAGGCATGTTGTAGTACAAAAGGTGGACTAAAAGCCTGCAGAACATTAGTCAGGACGATAAAGTGCTAATCCACAGCTACACTTCTTCCAGCACATGGAAAAGTTTGGAGAGTGCTCCCAGACTCCTCTGTGCCCTGTTGTGCTAGGACACAGAAACAGGCACCTGTTTCTACCTGCCTTGTACAACCAGAGGAGAATTATTAAAGAGAAAACTTGCTGTGATCCCACACCTTAAAAAAAAATAAAAAGGTCAAAATCAGGCAACAAACACTTCAGTGTGTCTGTGAATAATTTGTCTGTTTCAGGAAATGAATTAGTATTCTTAGCATCGTTCTTTGACCATAATGTGACACAAATGTCTTATGAAACCGTTCCTTATAGCAAAGCCTTTGTGTTTAAAAATAGATCACGCCAGGGAGTGCAGAACAAGTCCTCAGCAGGCATTTACTTAAAGCACCGCAGATAATAGCAGCGATGATCTCAGACACCCTGTTGCACTCTGAGCACACTGTGGGCATATGATCAAGACAGGCTTTTTTTCTTATTTTGCAGGATGGGGTTGTAACTATTTGTTAAGATGCAGACAAAACCTGTACGGCAGTGATTGATTTTGATCTTAATGGTGCGATTTAACCCTGCGCATTGGGCTTTGATGAAATCTTTGAGCAATTAAAATCAGGTTTACATAAGCCCTAAGAGTTGCAAAGGATCTATTGGCAGTCTGCACAAAAGACTATCCTTTCGTTCTCAGCTGCTGGCTGTAAGTGGTGCAACAACTCAGTAGCATGTGTTGGGGAAAACAACAGCTGCACATCAAAGCAGCAGTTTGAATACCAGATATTGTGTTATTAAGATATTGATTAATTGAGGTAACCCTTTCTGCTAGCACTAGCACTATTCTGCTTACCCTGTATACTCCAGATCACAGTAGCTCTCCTAATTCTGCCCGTGCTGCTTGCAAACCTACATGTTAGATACTCCTGGCCGAGCCCCCAGTATTGCTGTAGTACTGCAATAAAATGTTTTCTGCTCCTGTGAGGAGTGTGTGGAACTACTTCTGATTAGTGGCAGGGAAGCTATAGCCTTTCTAGAGCACTCCTCACTGGGGCTTCACACGCCGCCTGCAGACACCACCAGTCTCTTGAAGAGCACAGAAAATGCCAGGGAGAATCCCAATGGGGTGACAAATGTGTCTGTGTAGCAGGCTGTTGATACCTGATTTTTTGCTGACCAGTAAATAACTTTTTTTTCATAGTAAAAATAGAATTCTACCTCTTCATATTTATAATAATACTACTAATATAGTTCCTGATGCAGAGATGGAGAAGGCAGACTGTGGTAACAGATCCTGGGTCATCTACGGTCTTATCATGGTGGCAGCACTACTGTTTTCTGCGCTGGTATACTGCACCTTCCACCGTGTCGACGTAAGTATGCTGGTACCACACCACAGCAAACCTGAACCCAGGCTGGGTGAAGAGCTGCCTTAGGTATTATTTGTAAATAGTGACCATCTGATAAACATCAGGAGTGATGGCTTCCTATTGTCTCCTCTTTGCATTCGTTTAACATCTGCTGGCTGGAAACTCTTGGCAGGAAGGACTGTCTTACGCTTCTGTAACTCTTAGTACATGAGGTATTGTTTGCTTTTTGACAACAAACCTCAAGTCAGACACGTAGTCAACAACCCAGCCATGCGGTGTATGTATTGCTCTGAACAGAGCATCTTACTGTTTTGGTTTGCTTCTTTCTCTTTGGTCAATCAGGAATGGGGCTGTATTTATCAATCTTGTAATAGACGCAAGAGAGTGTTTGGGGGACAGACAAGGGCAGCACAAAGTTGTAAAATAGCCTAATGTCTGAACATAGCTGTAGGAAAACAATTTTGCCCTGTCTTTGAAATAGAGGTGACCAAGAAATTTTTCCTTTACTGGCATTATTTGCATCTGTATTCTGCAGAAAGTGCCCAGTAATTATTCGTCTTTGGTAGATCCTTCTGCTCCATAAAGATTACTCAAAACGAACAGAGTATGATTCACAGGCCAGGTTCCTATCGTGCCAATCCACATATGGCTCCAAAACACAGCAGGATAACATCATTACGGCAAAGCAAGCAGCCCTGTGGAAACTGGTCAATTGTGTTATCAGTAACCAACTGAGGACAAGCATTATTTATGTTGCGGCCACAGTTGCATTGAACTCTTGAAGGAACTTTCAGTGAAATTACATCAGACTGACAACAGAAAGTTAAATAAACAGGTGGACAAGTTCTACCAATCTCATAACCTCATTGGGTTACGAGAAGAATTTAAAAAATGTATTTCCACTTCAAAAAGATGGATTCCTTGGAGGTAAATTCTTAAAGGTAAATTCCTTATGTACCCTCAACTCTGCGCTTGTGAGACCCAACCTGGAGTCCTGTGTCCAGCTCTGGAGTCCTCAACACAGAAAGGACATGGACCTGTTGGAATGGGCCCAGTGGAGAGCCGCCAAGATGCTCAGAGGAATGGAGCCCCTCTGCTGTGAGGACAGGCTGAGGGAGCTGGGGCTGTTCAGCCTGGAGAAGAGAAGGCTCCGGGGAGACCTTGGAGCAGCCTTCCAGGATCTGAAGGGAGCTCCAGGAGAGCTGGAGAGGGACTCTTGGTCAGGGAGTGGAGTGATAGGACAAGGGGGAATGGTTTTAAACTGGAAGAGGGGAGATTTAGATTGGATATTAGGAAGAACTTCTTTGCTGTGAGGGTGGTGAGGCACTGGAACAGGCTGCCCAGAGAAGCTGTGGCTGCCCCATCCCTGGAGGGGTTCAAGGCCAGGCTGGATGGGGCTTGGAGCAACCTGGTGTGGTGGGAGGTGTCCCTGCCCAAGGCACAGGGGTTGGCACTGGATGATCTTTGATGTCCCTTCCAACTCTAAACTTTCTATGATTCTATGAAATTGATTCCCTCCTTGATTGGGGTCTTTTCAGGCTCTGTTCTGAATGACTGCATTGTTTTGCAGATGAAGAAATACTTCCAGAAAGAAAAAACAAATACAGTATATGAAGATATGTCTTACAGTTCTAGACGTAGCACCTTGGTCAGGACCAACACATACTCCATGGGCAATTAAGCTTCTGCCTGCTGGGACCCTGCGTGGATGGACCATTCCTCCGTCTGCCTTAGCAACCCGATGCAGTAGCTGAACTGAAAATGCTATCACCCACCTTCTTCAGTGAAAAGAAAAACCTGACTCCTTTCCAAAGCTGTTTCTGCTTTTTTCATCATGTGTAAAGTTATTTTTTTGAAATGTGTAGAATATGTAGTGAAATGCAGGTACACTGCACATGTGTTTGGTCTGGAAAGCAGTAGACTATACATTTATCTAGATGCCATATATGGGCTCATTTCTTTGCTTGATAAATAATCCTTTCAGAGAAGGTGGGGTAGATGGAGAGGTCTGGTTCTGAGTTTTGGTAAGTGCTCGGGAAGACCATAACAGGCCTGTTTAACAATATGCAATGGATCCACATAGACATGGATTACAGTTCTCTTATGAACCCTTGTGAGCCTGCCCAAGAGCTCAGGTAGCTAAAACTACACAAGAGTTAAAGAAAAAAAAGCCCTCTTCTGAAGAGAATTCAGAAACTTTGTGGTGGAGAGCATTACAAGTTCTAGATATGTGTGAGCTTACCTATCCAAAGGTTATAACGGTGCCACAAAAATGCAATCAAGTCCAGATTCTAAGTTACCGCCTTTGTCAGAGATGCTGGCATGACTGGTGTGGGTCTTGATGTAGTTGACATGCAAAATGAATTGGGGCATGATGGCTTTTTGGGACAGCAGAAATATTCTTGACATGCTGGTGTTGACTCAAATTCCAGTTGTCTTAGAACTACACAGCAGAATGCATTTCTCCGGGTCAGTGACTCCAAACTGTACAATAGAAGGTGAAATAATCCGGATAAAGCCAGTACCTAGGCATTCTAATCTGGGCATGGGTGTCTGGTGCAAAATCACTCTTAACAAGAGAACTTATCAAAGATTCACATTAGTCGAGCAGAAATTAAATTTGGTCTGGTAATGGCTTATAAAAGGTTGTTACGATGAGCTAAGGATCGGGTTCAGCTTCTTCCAGGGCTGTTTTGGTTTTGCAGGTCTGGGGGAGTCAACAAATTTGCATGCCCAGAAGAATACCAGATGGCCCTGCTGTGAGGCATCTACTGGGGCTGGCTCGTGGTTTTGGGAGACAGGCCGAGACTAGAAGTTTTCCTTATAGATGCATTTGTTTATTTTTTGAGGGATTAGGGCCAGTTAGCCATTGATGAGAGTGTGTGGCTGGAGTGGAGCCAGGCACAGGGCATCGTCTCTCTCTAGGGGTGAGCTCTGCTGAGCTCTCAGCTTGCTCAGCCAAGGATGCTGCTCAGGAGAGGTCGTTTCCCTTCAGTTGCCACCAGTGAAATGCTGTGCCCCAGACCCCGAGGGGAAATCTGCTCCCTCGGGTGGCTGGCAGAGGCTGGGTTTTACCTTCTGAGCAGAGAGGTGTCTGCAGATTGCAGACCTCACAACCTTCACACAGCTGTACCTGAATAAAACTGTTCGTGATCCAGGCTTTGTGCAGTTGCTCCATATTTTTCTACATGTATTAAAGACTATTTTGTACATCTTGCAAATACAGGCTGGTTAGATGGACTGTTTGTGTAAGTGGTTTGTGGGTTTTTTTGAGCGATTCAAAGGCTTCCTGCAAAATGCAGCATAACTTGCTCCTAATGGTACCTCAATAGGCAACATAATAACTATTTTCCACTTTATTTACATAATCTACATGTGGGTTATTTTTTTTTTTTTTAAGTAATCGCTGAAGAAGACATCAAAGAACACTTCAGACAATGTATATTCATGCAATCCTTTCAAAGCAGCTAAGATAAAATTCCTGAAGAGTCAAAAAGGTCAGATGGGAGGTGGGTGAGAAACACAAGGCACTGGGCAAGCCCATCCCAGCTGATCCCGGTGGCAAGGACTGAGGGCCACGGGCTTTGCTACACATGGAGCAGGAGATGGTGTCTCACCACTCCTGACCCTGTTTAATGTCCCCATGAGCACAGCCCCAGGGGGGTTCCACATCTCCTGACAGTGGTCCCATGTCCCCTCTCGGCACGCCCTGGGTAAGCAAAGGTCCCACTGCTGCAGTTGAAGATGGCCCCGAGGCAACCATGGCCTGGGCAAGAGTGGGCACCTGGGGAGCACCGCCAGCCCCTCTAACCCCCTCACTTGTCCCCAGGAGGTCCCCAGAGCAGACACGATGCCATCTGCGATGGAGTCAGATGGGTGACTGTGACTCGGAGAGGTTGGGAGCGGAGCAGACCCTGAGGGGCTCTGAAGATTTTGCAGCCCCTCGTTAAGAGAGGTGGCCTCAGCACCTCCCTGCCTGCCCCAAAGCCACTCCTGGAGGACTGCCGGGGTCCTCCCAGGGCCCCTTTTGGGGAAGAACACAGGATCCTTCCTCACAGGATGAAACAGGGAGGCCCACCCACCGGAGCCTGTATGGTGCCTGAAGGCCTGCAGATGTGCTGACCCACTGCAGGAGGGGCCAACAGGGGCATCTCACTGCCTTCTGGTCACCACAGCATCCCCTCCCACCGGGGCAGGTCCCAATGTCAAGCTACAGCCATTGCATGTCCCTTCTTGGGCAAGGCAGCGCTGCTCAGCCAAGCATGGGGACAGCAGTGACAGCAAGGAGATCGTGTCTACTACATGTGCCCTGAAGCATTTAGACCATTTCTGGCTTCATCCCTGGACAAGCCCAGCTCAAGGGCTGATATAGAGGCGGGGAAGATGATGTACCAAATTTGATACCAATCGAGGAGCTAAAGTGCCCACAAAAAATCGCTTTCTGTCTTTGGAAAATCATAGAATCATAGAATGGTTAGAGTTGGAAAGGACCTTGAAGATCATCCAGTTCCAACCCCCCTGCCCTGGGCAGGGACACCTCCCACCACACCAGGTTGCTCCAAGCCCCATCCAGCCTGGCCTTAAATACTTCCAGGGATGGGGCATCTACAAGCTCCCTGGGCAGCCTGTTCCAGTGCCTCACCACCCTCACAGAAGAGAATTTTTTCCTAATATCCAATCTAAATCTCCCCTCTTCCAGTTTAAAACCATTCCCCCTTGTCCTGTCCCTCCCCTCCCTGACCAAGAGTCCCTCTCCAGCTCTCCTGGAGCTCCCTTCAGATCCTGGAAGGCTGCTCCAAGGTCTCCCTGGAGCCTTCTTTTCTCCAGGCTGAACAGCCCCAGCTCCCTCAGCCTGTCCTCACAGCAGAGGGGCTCCAGCCCCCTGAGCATCTTGGTG
>VZRU01004740.1:24787-35577 GCA_013398155.1 Pedionomus torquatus
CAGCCAGTTCCTTATCCACTGAGTAGTCCATCTATCAAACCCAGGACTTTCCAGTTTGGAGACTAGGGTATCATGTGGGACAGTGTTGAATGCTTTGCATAAGTCCAGGAAGATGACATCCGTTGCCCTGCCTTTGTCCACCAAGTTTGTGGCAGTATCATAGAAGGCCATCAAATTTGACAGGCAGGATAAAAGGATGCAGGCTAAGTACATAAGGGCAATAATCCCAGAGAGACAATGTACGGAGGTTTGAGATGAGCACGCTGGCATTTGTCATCAGCTTTCTGTAGCAGTCCTACAGTGCAAACACGACCACAATTCTGAAAACAAACACCCAAGCTGTGAAATAAAACTGTAGTGGAGGGGATTTTTTCAGCTTGGTGTTAAAAAAAAAAAAAAAGTAAAACCTAGCTGAGGAGAATGACACATAGTGAGATATTTTATGAGTTGTACCTGTGTGGAGGCGTAGAGAATTAACCCCATAATTAACCCAAGCAGTGGTGAATGAATTGCTTGAAGAGAACTGCTCAGCAAATTAGCTCAAGCATGTCACAAGAAAGGGTGGGCATTTGGCTGTTCAGGAGGGTGGAAGAGGTCCTAAAATGCAACAGGGTCTCAGAGCTTCCCTGGAAGGCAGGCAGATGGAATTGCTCATCTGCAGAGTTGAAGACAAGAGTTGCTCTGGGCTCATCCTGATGTCTTTGCTGTTTTTCTGGCTCTTGTGGCACCAGGGAGGAACGTGATTTTCAAGGAGAGGTGGAAAGCCCAGTAGAAAGCTCTGAGACTGTCAGATCCCACAGCAGGGCGAATGGCAGCACGGCGTTAGTGAGATCCCCTGGCCCATTTCAAGGACTGAACGACAGAAACTGCAGCTGGGAGCAAAGCAGGCTCGGGTGGGGAAGCAGGACTGCAGCTCTGATACCAGCATGTATTGAACACGGGTGGAGAAAGCTGAGGCAGCTGAGCAAAGACACTAGATCAGAAGCAGGGAAAACACAACAGGCAAGGTACAAGCCATGCCAGAAGTGACTCAGGGTGCTAGGTGTATATGGAGTGGCCTGGGCTGAGCTCTTGGGAAGGAGAAGGGGGTGCTCCTCAGAAATAATTTTTGGTTTTTTGCAAAACTGGGGAGACCAGCCGGCACATGTAGCTCACCACTGATGGAGCCCATAGACTTGGTAAAATTTAACTGAGGAAAGCATTTTAATCCTTTGCCTAAGATGCGTCTGACAAGTATGTGCTTGAATTCGGAGGCTGAGAAGGTGCATAAGCTGGGTTGAGCCACAAAATGTTTTCCAGGAGGACTGTACACGGGATAGAATTAGGATCTCCTCTTCTTGATA
This sequence comes from Pedionomus torquatus, assembly GCA_013398155.1. Classification (NCBI taxonomy): domain Eukaryota; kingdom Metazoa; phylum Chordata; class Aves; order Charadriiformes; family Pedionomidae; genus Pedionomus; species Pedionomus torquatus. The sequence continues at coordinate 26,131 of VZRU01004740.1, forward strand.
TATTGTAGGATGCTGTGTTATTTCCAGTGACTATTCTACAAGCAGATGTTTATATGCTTCTATCAGTTTTTAATGTTATATGACATATTTTAAAGCCTACATTGGCAGAGTTAGTTTCTAACTATTAGTTTCTCCATCGGCCTGGAGTTAGTTTCTTCCACTCCTCTGACACTGGTTTCTGCTTGTGACCGTTTCCATCCAATAGCTCATATATGCAACTTTCTATTCTTTCAAAATATGTCCAGTGCTACTGGTTCTGGCAAAGACAAGCCACTAACTTGTGATTTCTCAAATGCCGTATGTTAGTGAAAAAAATATTTCCACCCACAGCATACAATGTTTTGTAAGCACTTGTTTTTCAAGGCATTTAGTTTCCTTTTGAATGTTTTGCAACAGTCAACTTGCAAGCATGTATTAGCAGTCTGTTTACAGGCAAGTTGAGAACATGCAGCTTTCTTCTTGTAGTTCACAGATTAGGTTTTTACACAGTTCAGTGCTCTGAAGTGCTGAAAATGCCTTCTTGGTGCCATTTCTTTAATCTGGCTTCTTTGGTTAATATACTTCTGCTCTAGTCTATGACTTCTGCTGCTGCATCAAATTTTAAGAGTATTTCTGTTGTCATGCATGGGTTTTAACACTATTTTAAATGCCTCAGTAATGACCAGATACTGACTATGGGCAGCATGCAAAAAATCTTCCAAATTCCGCTTGAAATCTCAACAGATTTTAACTTGATTTTTGGGAAATCACCAACAGTACATTACTGATCTTAACTCCATCAATTGCCATCCTACCTTGTCTACAATATTCTCATATGCAGAGGAGTGGCTTAATGTTAAGAGATCGCTTTTTTTTTTTTCATTCAAGAAAGCAAAATAAAGCACCACACCTAAATATTCATCAGAGTGAATAAACCACCTTTTCCTAGCATTAAAATTTTATAGTGTTTTCATCATCTATCTTGTGCAAGTAGATTATCTCTCCAGCTCCAGGATGAGAGGAGACTCCACTATGTGTAAATGAGCTGCTAATGGGGCTGAATGAAGTCTCTGCTAATTCCTTCCTGCCCAACTACTTCACAAGAACAATTATTTCTCTTTCAGGTGGTATTTGACTGCAGCAACGGGCTGGCATCATTTTGAAACTCTTGACAAAGAACACGTCCATATCTCTGGAGAAGATAGTCATCTGAGGTATTAGAAATTATCTGATATGCTCTCATGCTTCTGACCATAAGGAGAATAATATCTAAATATTGCAGATGCTGAGTGAAAGACGCTCCCTCATTCTTTCTATGAATTAGTAACTTTCTGGGAAAGCATTGAAGTTCATTTCTCTTAGCAGTTCGTACCTGAGACATTTAGTCCATCTCCTCTTAACAACAGTGGAAAGCTAAATGTTTCTTCAAGGAATCTGGCTGAGCTCTGGGTTCTGGAGCCAATATTGCATCCACAAATCCATTAAGATATAGAGGGTGAAATTACACAGCCCTTTCTCATACAAGTGGTAAAAGTTGTAAAAGCTGCTCCGGTGCTACCTGTACAAGTAATGCTTTATCAAGAGGAGCAATTATTTCATCCTCAGATGGCAGATTTTGTTACTCTACACTGATATGACAGAAAAAAAAAAAAAAGAGAGCTTTGGTTTTTTGAGGTTCTCTTTCTCCACACGTATTATCTCTTAGACAAGCCTTGCAAGAAACCGCAAAGGCCAGTTTGCTGCTGATGGTTTGTACCTGCATTATATTATCTTTGATCAGAAACATAATGGACAGCAAGCTTGAGGGTGAATGACATTTACAGCACGTAGCTATGTCCTCGTCTGGTTTTTAAGGGTGGATTATGACACTTTGCCCAAATGTCTGTGACTTCTAAGAAATAAAGTGTTTAAGAAATGCTTTGTAACATCCTGACATGGTTTCAGCCAAATTTACCAAAACCTGATTAACAGAAGACCCCCCCACACACACTTTGGGTAAAAGAGAGGAGAGGAAGGAATTAAAGAGATTCAAGAGTTTAGAAAAAAAACTAAACTACTTTAATGAAAATATAAATAATAATAATAAATTAATATAATAAAAAGGAAATTTAGGAAAAAGGGAAATAGGAAGTATACAGTATATACAAAACCGTATCAAGCTCCCAGGATGACGACCACGTCACCAGCAGGCTTCAGGAAAAGTCCCAAACTGGACTTGGNTTGGGCAGTTCTGGGTCCCCTGTCCTGTCCCCTCCTCCTTGCAGGTGGGACCCCTTTTCCGTTTCCGACCCTTCAACGGGCCAATGACGAAAATTACCTGCCCTTGGTTGTTCTAGCAGTAAGTATAAACTTACTCTCTGCACCATCCCTTGGTATAATCTGGTCTTATCACTGTGAGACGGAACAGTTCTGAAAATATGCTGTTAATTTCAGAGTTTAGTGAGTTAGAAGAGGCCCGGCTAAGAAAGGAAAACTGTAAAACAGAAAAATGGTTCGTTTTACCTCAAACCAGGACACTCCCTGTGGAGTTCTCTGTTGCTTTCCTTCTTATGCACTATAATGCTTGAAGTGCAAGATTTTGTAGGGAGTCTCCTAAAAGGATGGCAGTGTCTAAACTCTAACAGCTTTTGGACTCAAAACTCTTGAGATAGAAAACCCTCTCTCAAGGTTTCAAGTGTGCCATTAACAAGAAAGTGTGCATGTGTGTGTGTACACACTGCAGGTGAAGAAACTACAGTTCCTAAATGACTGTCAAGGCTAAAATTAAAAGCAGGCCTTCCTCAGAGGGCTGTGTGCTCCTCCCTTGCAGGAGGTGTTTTGGAAATTAAGTTGTTGCATGCAGAAATAGATAATTTTATTTCTGTCTTAGCCAAAACAGGAAATAGAGAGAGTTTCTAGGAGGTTTTTCTCTTAGAGAGAAACTCAAATGAACAGTCTGACCTGAGGCTTTGTTGAGAATTAGGTGAACTAGGGGAAATCCATCCTGAAAAAGATGTCTGTTGTCCTCCTGGTTCTTTTGTTGATAAATCTCACTGTTACGATCACGGTAGTTTAGCAAATAACCTCAGTGCACTTGGCTGGAGGCAGAGATGGGCTGCTCTTTTAATACTAGTTATTCAGTGGCAACCTCTAGCATTCATTAATACCGTGCTTTCTTCAGCTAGCTTCTCTTAGGTTGCTGTCAAGCCTCGAGAAAAAAATTGTGGTCTTTGTGGTTAAGGTACAACAGTCTGGTTGTTGCAGGGATGCTTGAGGTTTCTGTGTTTCTATCTGCCGCTCAGCGCTGCTCTGCAATCTGGCCTATTGCCATCCTGAGAGATGGGCTCGTGATAACGGCTTGGCAGATCGTGGTTCCTGTGTGCTGGGAAGGGCTGTCGAGTCGCTTTTGCAGAGCAGAAAAGCTCAGGTGTGTAAGCTCACCGACCACAGCTTGCTAGTCCTTCTCTGAGCTGTCCTCAGCAGGTCTGTGGTCCCTCGCTGTCGCCTCACACCCTGTATTAGAGCTGGCTGCCGCATCGGGCTGGGCAGTGGAAACAGCTTCTTGCTGGTCAAAGACCAGCCGGTGTCAACGACGGTCTCCTTGTGGTTTACTAACAAGCAGATTCAGTACCTAAAGGGGCTACAGGAAGGCTGGGGAGGGGCTGTTCCCAAAGGCTGCTGCGATAGGACGAGGGGTAATGGACTGAAGTTGGAGAAGGGTAGAATTAAGTGGAATATTAGAAAAAATTTCTTTGCACTGAGGGTGGTGGAGCACTGGAGCAGGTTGCCCAGGGAGGTGGTTGAGGCCCCTTCCCTGGAGATGTTCAAGGAGAGGCTGGATGAAGCCCTGGGCAACCTGGGCTGGTTGGGGGTGTCCCTGCGACTGCGGGGAGGTGGGACTGGATGGCCTTTGGAGGTCCCTTCTGGACTCTGCAGCTCAGAGTCATCTCCCTGGGGGATCTGAGCAGTGATTTGAGAGGATATAGATAGATAGATATTTGATGTTTTGCTTCTCACCAGGAAAAAAATCTACAGCTCCTTTTGGCCTCGGCCAGATCCTGGCTACAAGCTGGCAGGCTGTGTGTCCCTGGGGATGTGGTGACATGATCATGTTTTCTGTTGAAGGAGTGCATCCTTGGGTTGGTATCATGAATGTAGGGACCGTTCAAAGGACTGTAGCAGTGGCCACACAGACTTGTTTTCCTAGCTAGAAGGGCTGCCAACCAGCAGGGTATTGCCCATACCCAGAATTGTAACATGATTTAGGATGGGGCCTCTCTGGACCCACTCCTGGTTAAGAAACTTTTCCTGAAATACCTGAGTTTCCTGTCTTACCCAGCTTGTTCCCATTGACTCTCATCCTTCCACGGTGCATCTCTGAGAAGGGGCTGGCTGAGGGTTGACTGTAGGCTGGACTGAGAATGGGTGGTTGCTCCAGTGCTGGCCCCTCGCTGACAAAGTGGTTGGCGCGTTGTCAGCGTGGGTGGGGTGTGGAACAGGGTAGGCTTACAGGCAGGGGTTTTGTGAGAGGATGTGTTGGTCATCACAACTATGGTGAGCCTCGCATCTCTTTTGGATGTGTTTTCTGCAGGCTGCAGACTCGCCAGTGCCTGCTGTGGGTACCTGGTGACGGTGTTCAGCACCAATCTGAGCACGACACACCTGGGCCTTAATAGGCTGGAAGACTCTGGAGTGCAGCTGCTGTGTGAGAAGCTGAAATGTCCTGACTGGCAGATGCAGACACTGCGGTGAGGACGCAGGGGTCCACGGAGCATTTTTCCAGCTGCTCTGTGGGCAATTCTCAATGGGGTGTCCAGGCAGGTTTTGGATCTCTTTAGAGAATGAGACATTTTTTTAATCTCTTCAGAGAATAAGGGCAGCCTGTTCCAGAGCTCTACCACCCTCAAAGTACAGAAGTTCTTCCTCACATTGAGGTGGAATTTCCTGTGTTCCAGTTTGTGCCTGTTGCCCCTTGTCCTATTGCTGAGCACCGAGAAGAGTCTGGCCCCATCCTCCTGACAACCACCATATTGATAAGCATTGGTGCAGTCCCCTCTTGGTCTTCTCCAAGCTAAACAGACTGGGTTCTCTCAGCCTTTCCTCATAATAGAGGTGCTCCATTCCTTTGATCATCTTTGTAGCCTCTACTAGACTCTCCCCAGTATTTCCCTGTCCTTGAACTGGGGAGCTCAGAACTGGACACAGTACTGCAGGAGACCATTGTCCTTCTTCGCCACAAGGGTACATTGCTGGCTCATGGTCAACTTGCTGTCCACCAGGACTCCAGCAGGTCAGCCCCCAACCTGGTGTGGTGTGTGGGGTCTCAGGAGCGCAGAGCAGAGGGGCAGAATCCCCCCCTGTCCCTGCTGGTCACGCTGCTTTTGCTGCAGCCCAGGCTGGGGTTGGCTTTCTGGGCTGCCAGCGCACACTGCCGGCTCCTGGGGAGCTTCTCCTCCAGGAGCACTGCCCAGTCCTTCTCCTCAGGGCTGCTCTCCAGCCACTCTCTGCCCAACCTGTGGTTGTGCCTGGGATTGCCACATCCCAAGGCATATATCCCATATCCCCAAGTCCTTCTCTGCAGCACTACTCCCAATTCATTCATCCCCTAGTCTGGACTGATATTGGGGATTGCCCCAACCCAAGTTGTTGTACTGCCTCCAACTGACGTGGGCCCTCTCCTCGAGAAGAAATTGCCATGGGCTCTGTGGACTGACAGTAATGAGACTGAGAAAACATTATAAAACAATGCTTTATTGAGGCACTAAGAAAGGAGTGCAACAACCTGTTATCTATCAAATTCCTACAGTCAACAACCCCGATGACTGCTTATCTCCTGTGCAAACCCTCCTCGGGGGAGAGCCACAGGTCATCATGAAAAACAGCAAAGAAGGGAGTCTAGTGGCAGCAGGACAGCCCGGTTTTGGCTCAAAGTTGAAGGAGTAAAGGAATAAGCACATAAACTGCTTCAGCACAGAAACTTAAAGGCCATGGTGCCCAGAGTGAGAACTTTTGCTTAGTTATCCATGAAATGAATATTGAAGTTGACACCCTTAAGTATGAAAATGGGCAAAAAGAAGCACATGATAAATTTAGCATAGATTTAGTACCCAACTCTCCAACCAAACCATGCTAAGATCCTATCCTTATCTGCCTGGGGTGACATATCAGGGGCAATCCAGAGGGTAACTGGATATTGATTCCTCTGCCAAGAGAGGGACACCTTCTTGGTAAGCATTGTATCTTCACCTCTTGGTGAAGAACTCCCAGGATAGCATTTATTAATTTACTCATTTATTTATTTTTTCATTTATTTTGCTAGCATTATTCTAGTATATTAGTGCTATTGTGGATAGTGCATTTATCAATGGCAGTTCTGAAGCTGGCATCGCTTTTGCTTCAATAAATCATTTTATCTTTTCAACTTTGCTAAACTGTCTCAGTGAAAGTCCTTTGTGGGACTCTGAAACAGACAAACGTTGAACTGCTTCAGCAAAGGCCCTTAGGAGGCCTCTGGGACGGGAAACCATTTATCTTTCCAGCTTTGCAATGCTGTCTCACAAAGCAGGAACCTGAGACAGGCACATGCTGGGCTGTCGTGGAGCCTTTGGCTCTGAAAGAGAAACAAAATTATTACTCTTTTAATGCAACAAAGGGTGTGCATAGGCGTGACTCATCTGATCCCCAAATAGAGAGTCCTAAGTGATGCCATGGCTGTCAGACCAGGTATCCAGGTTGCTGGTAGCAGCAGCCAACTGAGCAAATGCCTTCTGAATGTGGATCAGCCCCATGCCATCCCTTGGCTCCAACAGTGGCAGCATGACTCGAGAGAATCTTGCCTCACATGGGCAATATGGGCAGATCCTGCATATGCTGCTGGTGTTGGCCAAGGGACAGGGAATCAGAAGCAGATTTGTTAATTTTAAACACACCCCCAGATGCAGTTTTCTAAAGCTCTGTGGTGTTTGAGATGTTAGTATCTGCAGGCCTGGCTCTGACAGAGCTCTTTATAAACCTTCACAAGATACCAGTGTAGTGAAAAGTGTTGTGTGCTGTGAAATATGTCCATATCTTGGTTTTGAGCATCCTATTAAAATTCTCAACAACAGAGCTTTTCACCATTAATAACAAAACAGTGAACGTTACACTGCTTTAACATTGTCTTTAACAGGCTCATCTAAAACTTCTTTTCCATGGTCAATCTGCTAAAAATTGCTTTAAAAGCCCCAACAATGTCAGGATAAGTTTTGCCTTTTACATCAATGTCCCAGGCATGCTCGGATAATATGTCAAGCACTATTAAGACATACTTAACACCATCGTTGTGTTTGGAAAACACAATGGTTCTATGATTCCCTGAAAGGTATCCGGAGCTGAGCCCAGCTGACCAGTCCCAAAAGGCAAAAGCTGGAGGCTGGCTCCTTCTCTGGGGTGCCCAACCGTACACAAAGGTGGAGGCATCAGGAGCAGGAGCTGGAGCCAGAAGAGGAGAAGCAGCAGCAGGAGCAGCGGCGGCAGCAGCAGCAGCAGCAGCAGGATGTGCTGACGAGGTGGCCGAGTGGTGAAGGCGATGGACTGCTAATCCATTGTGCTCTGCACGCGTGGGTTCGAATCCCATCCTCGTCGCGTGGGCAGCGATGCCAGAGCTTCTGAGTGGGAGCATCACCCCCAGAGAAGCCTCTCTGAACATGGCTCTGTTTTGGCATGGAGCTTGCCAGTTTTTGAAGTGCCTCAGGACACACCTCAACCACTTCTCTCTCCACAAGAGGAACAAGAAGGGAGCAGCTGGATCAGCCTCTCCTCAATCCCTGGAGACATGATAGAGCAAAGCATCTTCTTGCGCTGCCAGTTGGTACAACAGAGAAGAATGTGCCTCCTGTTTCATTCCCCTCCATCAGGTACGGGAAGTACCCCAGCTGCCATAGCCTCCCCTCATATTTGAGACACATCAGCCCTTAACTCCTGTTGTGACAAAGCAGGGATCTTCAGGGAGGAGCCATGTGGAGGCAGGAGTAGCCAGCAGCCAGCCATGCCATGAAGGTATCTGCTGTCCTGAGTGGTCAGAAGCAACCTGGCAGGGGTCTGAGGGACAGTGACGATCCAGCGCTACGAAAGGCACAGAAGTGGCTGTAGCCTCTGCTTGCCCACGTGACCTCCACTCTCTTACACATATCTGTGCTTCTGCCTCTCTGGCCACCTGCCTCCCTCTCCCAGTCCCTGGACACTTCCTCGGGACATCTCTTCCCCGCAACCATGGACCTCTGGCTTGCCCCACTCTGCTCTCCTCTGGGTGCATTCCACTTGCTGCATCATCTGGCTTGATACTCGAGAGCAATCACACAGTCACTTGCTCATGCTCCACGAGCTGGCACATTATTTCCACTCACCCTGGTCCGTCCAGGTGCCGCCACCCCAGATAAATAGTCCCAATGGCCTCTGGTCCCACTCCAGTGACTTGCACTGCTGAGACACTATCTACTGCTGTAGATACTGCTGTACTGTGGGCTGACTCTAGCTGCCGCTCCCTAGAATCCATACATAAGCGTGCACATAGAATAGAGTGCCCCTCACCAGGGAAAATAGTTAGGAACAGAACTTCAGAAGAAGACTGGACAGGGATGCACTGATCAACAGCAGGGCATGGCCAGGAAAGCATCCTGAACAGCAACCAATTCTTAAGTGACAAACATGTTATCCCTCTAGTTTTCTCTTGTTTCTTCCTCCCAGTACTGCCCTGAGCCCTCCCTTTCCCTGCCTCTGGTTTATACCCCAAAACATCCTATACTGAGTGTCCTTAGAGATACTCAAAACCCAACTGGTCCATGCCCTATGCAAGCTGCTCAAGCTGACCCTGCTGTAGCAGTTGGCTTAGACTGAAGGGTCTCAGGAGGTCCCTTCCAACCCTAATGACTCTGAGACTCCATGAGCTGATAAGGGTAACATCTCCCATTAAGAAGTACCTTACTTGAAATGTCCAGTGACAGAAAGTGGTTTACACACCTTTTACTTATTGTTCCTGTGGCTGGTTGAGCCCTACTGAAGGCAAGTTAAACTGGTCTTCCACTGGTCTTCCCTTCTCCACCAAGCTAGTCACCTCACTGCAGGAGGCTATCAGCTTGGTTAAGTAAGACTTGTCCTTCCTAAGTGCATGCTTACTAATCTCTAGCACCTTCCTGTATTTGGAAACTCTTTCCAGGATGCTTTGCTCTATCATGTCTCCAGGGATTGAGGAGAGGCTGATCCAGCTGCTCCCTTCTTGTTCCTCTTGTGGAGAGAGAAGTGGTTGAGGTGTGTCCTGAGGCACTTCAAAAACTGGCAAGCTCCATGCCAAAACAGAGCCATGTTCAGAGAGGCTTCTCTGGGGGTGCCCATCAAGATGCTCCCACTCAGAAGCTCTGGCATCGCTGCCCACGCGACGAGGATGGGATTCGAACCCACGCGTGCAGAGCACAATGGATTAGCAGTCCATCGCCTTCACCACTCGGCCACCTC
>VZRU01004741.1:5037-17552 GCA_013398155.1 Pedionomus torquatus
GAATAGTAAACAAAGCCCCAGAAAGTGGTGAGAGAGGGAAGGTGAGATGGTCTCCTGGAAAGGCTGGAAAGTTGCCTGTCAGCACCGTGAGCTGCCCTCCAGGTGTGCCAGCCCCTTTGATGCCCAAGCATGCTCCCCCTCCTAAGTTTTAACTTAGTTGAAGGAGGCAACTTTTCAAATAATTATATACATTGTTATTTTTCCTAGGTAAAATAGTAACATATGTAAGTGTTCTTGTTTATTTTTTCTGTCCTGTAGTTCAGAAACATATTTTTTACCATTTCTGCACAGAACTTCATGTAGTTTCTTAACATTTTAGTATTCTGTGTAACAACTGATTCTTGTATGTAAACTAGATGTAATTTATTTTTATTTTAAAGCAAATTTATGATCCTACAACAAAGCCTGAGAGATTTTAACATAAACCTTGTATTGAGTACTTCAGAGACATTTTTTCATTTTAATGTGCTGCATCTGCTGAGATGATAATTGCGTAATAGTTTCTTTGTGTACAGCATTTGTAAATGTAGACCATAAAAAATGCTGAATTTTCTGTGTTTATACAAGATATGGCATACTTCAAGCACATTTCAGATACCAAGAGGGAAAATACAATGTACTTTTCTTCAAATTTCAAAACAAATAGTATTTTCAAAGGTTTGAGTTAGATGGGAGTAATGTGCATGTAGTCTTCTTTAAGGCAGAGAACTTTTGTCCAGCAACTTGAGACTCTTGTGAAGGTGTGAGGAGAGATGGCAAGGAAAAGAAAATCACCGGTTCCTGTAAAAATCACAATAATTGGGTAAGATTGTGGCTTTCTGTTATTCTAGGAGATGCACCATGTCTGTCCTAGTAAATAAGTTAAAAAAATTTCATTAGTATTTATTAGTGTATTTCCTTGCAGTGTCTGATAAGTGTGCAGTTCATCCTGGTGTTCCAGATTCATGTAATTTGCACTTCATAAGGAAATTTCTGTTCTGCCTGAAGTGCTTAAGTACAGTAATGGGAAAAATAGCAAATATGAGTGGCTGCTTCTTTGATTAATAAACAGCCCTGACATTTAAAATGTGAATAAACCATTCAGATTTGGCTTATTTGCAAACATACTAATTATGAACGTATAATGGATATGACAGGAACCAGAGCATTAAGCTGCCCTTTTTAAACTCCTTTAAGTATTGTCTCTGAACTAATTTTATACTGAGTGTCACTTGAAGTACATTTCTTTTTCCTGCCTTCTCAAAGCAATTGAGGTATTTGTGTCATTATCTTGATTCACAAAAATGGAGAACATACTAGATTCTGACATTGTAACTGACTGTAAGTATTTTGATTGTGGTTGCAGATTTCTGTGTTTCCTTGTTTATTTTGTTGTTTGTTTTTGTTTTGTTTTGTTTTGTTTTTCTTGGAGTAGAAAAGGGAATTCTGTTTGCTTAACATCAAAATTAAAACTTTAGTTTTGCACTTGGAAAATTAGATGGTAGACTTGTTTAAAACGCAAACCTAATTATGTGGGGTCTGACTGTTGGGTAAGTTTTCTTTTGCAATCAAGAAATTCCCCATATAATTGTCGGTAGTTTTTATGTTCTTTGTTGAACCTCAGTAGAACTTCCTGTAGTTTTTATCTCTAGATGCTGTATGAGCATATGTTGTACTAGAAATAGTGTGACCAGCAGAAGTAGGCAGGTGATTGTCCCCCTGTATTCAGCACTGCTGAGGCCACACCTTGAGTACTGTGTCGAGTTCTGGGCAACTCAGTCCCGAGAGATAGCGAGGTGCTGGAGTGAGTGGAGAGTAGGTCAACAAAGCTGGTGAAGGGCCTGGAGAATAAATCTTATGAGGAGTGAATGAAGGAGCTGGGACTGTTTAGTTTGAGGAAGAGGAGGCTGAGGGGACACCTCATCACTCTACAAATACTTGAAAGGACATTGTAGAGTGGTTGCTGCTGGTCTCTTCTCACATATAATTAGGAATATAACAAGAGGGAATGGCTTCAAGCTGCAACATGGTAGGTGTAGACTAGACATTAGGAAAAAATTCTTCACAGAAGGAGTGGTTAGACACTGGAATGGGCTGTCCAGGGAGGTGATTGTGTCTCCATCCCTGAATGTGCTTAAGAATTGTTTAGATATGGTGTTGGGGGATATGGTGTAGGGGAGAACTTTGTAGAGTGACTTGGACTCAATCCCAAGGGTCTTTTCCAACCTGAATGACTCTGTGACTTCTTAAATGTAAGTGAAGCTAGCTGAAAGAAACTAAAACACTCAAAAATTTCTAATGAAATATCTGTTCTTTTGATGTCTAGACAGTAATGATGTCTAAGCATCAGAGTGGCTAGTTAACCTGTATTATTCAGTAGCTACTGATTTATTTGTTTTGTTTTTTTTTTTTTTTTTTCACCAGGTATTAGATGAATTAAGAAGAGATAAATGAGTTATGGAAAGAATGTTGTTAGCATTTTTTTTTAAGTTGGATTAAGAAATCCAGTCAATTTGCTTAAGTGTCTTTGCCTTTTTTCAATGAAGGTCTGTGTTTTCTTAGCAAAACTAATGGGTGACTGATGCATATGAAAATTAGAGTCACTGTGCCACAGCACAAGCATCGTCTTCAGTGTTTAGAATACATGTCATCTGGAAATCGGTACTTTTAAAGACTATGTGGTGAATCTCAGAGAAACTCTAGTAACCAGAAAATAATCTTATTTACCACTAAATGTACATTGATGCAGCTTTTTTGAAGTTGTAAATGTGTGCCATGAACTTCAGGAGGCAAGCAATTTACTTGTGAATCTTTCCTTCAGGAAATCGTGTCTGTGTAGACCTTTTTTCTCAAGACTGCACAAATCCAGTTTGGTCAACCTTTCCTCCCACATCAAATATGCTCAGCCCCTGACCATGTTGGTGACCCTCTGCTACAATTTTTATTTTTTATTTTTTTTTCCCCCACTGGAGAGTCCAGAACTCAACAGAGGCTTCCAGGGTCTCTTGTGGAACTGAATCTCAGGTGTGCAACTGAGGCACTTGCTGGCTACACCCATCATAATACAGTCAAGACTGCTGTTTGTCTTCTTTGCTCTAAGGATACATCTATCTTTTAAATTCACGTTTTCTTTACAGAGCACCAGTTGTCTCTAAATACTTATTTTTTAATGTGTGAACACTTAATACATCTTACAATGGGTTTTTTTAGGAAGATCAGAAAGACTTCAGTGTGTATGTATTTCAAGCATGTTAATATCATGCCTAATTACCAGGACAAATAAAGCATATGAGAATCTTTTAATCATTTTTTCCTATAATTTTCAATAGAATTGGCAGCACCTAATATGCTGAGATGTGTAGGTTTTAAACTTCACGGAAATAAATGAATATATATTCCCCTGTCAATCCATTAAAGTTCAGACTTTGCAAATTCTTTTGCAATATAATGTAAAGCTTTCAAAGTATCTTTAGAGATGGATGTTCTACTATAGCAAATCCTGTCAAGCCAGAGGCAGTTTTAAGTAGCCTTAAGAAAAGAGAGGGATGCTTTCCATTGATATGTAAAATATATCTGATAATGGCTTAAAACCACTCAAGACTCTTGATGAGTAGGAAGTCCTAAACCACCAATTTCTGGCTGGTTTGGACCTGAAGTTATTGAAATACTAATTTTTAAAAATTCTTCCATTGTAAGTTCCATACTTTTTGGCTTTCAGTCCTTCATATGAATTATTTGGTCAGCTTTTCACACCAGACAGTTTTCATACAGCCTAGAGAGAGACAAGCAAGCTATGCCAGTGTTCAGCTGTGCTGACTGAACCTCTAAGACTAGTTAATTACTCTGATGCCAAGAAATTTCTGTGTTCTGCCCAGAACATTCCAGATAATTCATGTCTTAAGGTGGTCAGTAAAGAAGCTTTGCACTGAAGTGGTTTCAATTCACAAACCTGTGGCTCATTCTTCACATCCTCCAGTATAATTTCTACCTCATTTCTGGTGCTTTTTATTCTTTCTAGTCAGTGCTTCTGAGCAGAATGCACATCTACTCTTCCATATATTTCTTAATTTTAAGCGTTACTTGACTTTAACCTTATTTTCTTATTTTCATATAGCCTTTTAGCAGAGTCATAAGCAAGGGTAAGTTAGGATGAAGGTGTAAGGGTAAGCAAGGCTTCTTTCATTAGACAGCTGCCAGGTGCAGAATGAAAGAAGATGCACATGAGTGAGATGACATTGCATTTGGACACAACTATGTGTCCTTGTCACCTGCCACACTGGCTGGCTGCTGACATGTTAAGTCTGTTTTAGTTGCATTGTATTTCAGAATTACCTTGCATTCCCAGTGCTTTCCTCTACATTTTGTGGTGAGTTGGCACTCTACCAAGCAGATTTCCAGATGCATCTATGGTATGAATTGTTGTGGCTGTTATTGCTGGGTAACTAGGGACTGCTGTAATAGGAATATTCTGAGAGACACCAGCCAGATATCTAGATTTCAAGCAAGCAATTATTTATGCTCAACAACTAGCCAATTAGTCTGTTAAACCTAAGAGTCAAACATTAATGAAATATGTTAAGCCATAGGTTTACAGTACCATAATTCTGATGGTTAGTGTTTGCTCTGATGGTCTTTTTTTGATGGTTCTTTGTCTCTGAGGTCAAGGTGACCGGGCTTTGACAGCTCTTTGACACAGAAAGCTAGAATGAAACTAGGCATTTTTTTTTTCCTCTTTCCCCAGGCTCTAGCGGGTGTCACAGGCATTTAAACACTTCTCTGTGGGCCAAGACCATTCCGGTCCAAAGGCAGCATCATGGGTGTTGGCCTGTTTGTTCAGAGACATATTACCTATTTGCAAGCTGCTTTCCATTTACTTGTTCCCTTCAAACAGTTTCAGACAGTGCAAGCAGGCAAATATAACAAAATGCTATACTTCTGATTCAAATTAAAACAGTTCTTTCAGGTTTCTGGATGTAAGGCGAACAAGGTTTTTTTTCATTTTTCTTTTTTAAAGCAAGCAGTGTTACATCTGGGAGCAAGGATAAAAGGATATATTTCACAAACAGCCCCCATACTGCAGGGATGGAAAGCTCCAGTGAAAGATAAATTCAGACCCTCCATCTTTGGTAGGATAAAGTAATCACTAACTCATCTGCTGATCTGCATGACATACATCCTTCTCTTGCAAAATAACACTGCAGAATGAGGAAGATGGGAATGGGAGAAACGGGGGAGATGCTATCCAGTCTATTAATTTTTTAAGCAGATTATATATAGTTATCCCAGCAGTAAGCCTAGAGATATCCCAGTTGTAAACCTGTTTGCATGTCTCCCAGTTCAATAGGAAGAGGACTTGATTTAGCTCACTTCTGTGTTTTAAACCACTATTTAAATCACTATTTTTATTTACCAGTGCCAGAGTTATTTCATGCTTTTTGAAATCTTCTTCCTTGGTATTTCTATAGCTAAAAGACAACTGTAACTTCTGGTTCAGGAGCTGATTCGATTTTGCATAATTCTTCATCTTTTGTGTTATATGTTTTCCAGACCCTAATCCTGATAGGTTTAGAACATTCTTCTCTGAATAACTTCCAGTGTTTCGGCAGTGTTTTTAACTAAGACTGTCAAAGAGACAGAGCAAATGCACAGAACAGTATTCTATGTCTTGGTAAGTCAGGAAAGAGTATCATGTAGTAGAAATAGTGGAAAGTGTCCAAAGGCTGGTATAGTACCATCAGAAGACTTTTTTTTTTTTTTTTTTTTTTTNCTTTAAACACTCCTATTTGATGTAAACATATTAGTGAAATTTTCTATCATTGACTTAGTTTTGTTGGTTGCTGCTAGCTACCAAATCACTGATTTTTTTAAAGAAGATAAAATTTCCATTGTACTGTAATGCAGTTCTTGCAGCAAGGATGGCAAAAATGAAATACAGATTTTAACTTCCTTTGAAGGTATTGTATACATAGGGTGCTATCACATAGTTATCCAATTACTGTAGTACATACTCTAGGTACTTCAATTAAATATATGGATTAGGATTATATTTCAGTATCAGTGCTGTCCACATAAAAATCATGTGAACTGTGTGGGAGCCTGTAACAGTAATTCCAGTGTTTTGAACTGCTTCAGCTTCTGAGAAAATTAAAAAGTATTGAGATTTATACATCCCTAATCAAAGAAATCTGAAGCTTTAGCTATTTGGAATCTAATAATTTTATGATGGATGGACTTTGAAGTTGTCTTTATGTAGTTCAGAACAAAGACAAAGATGTGTCTCTTCCTTTTTCCCTCAGATGCAAATCCCAGATTTATGTGTTAGGAATGTTATTTTCTAATTTGATGCAGGATAACAGTAACATGAGTTTTTTTAATTCTAGCTGTTTAGCCTTTCATTCTGTAGGTGTTCCTAAATGTAAAGGAAGTGTTTAATGTTGGATCACTTCAGCCTCTTGAAAGCCCTAAAGAGCTATGCTTAGACCCCTGTAGGAACTTTAATCAGTTTTTATCCTTCTAAGCCCTCTTTACTATCCAGTGATTACAAATTCTAGTTTAGCAAACAGTATTGATAGCATCCTGAATCTGGTGTGGTCAGGTCGTTGCTGGGGGAAACCTGCGTTTCCCAGTCTACTGGTACCATTCTCATTTCTTTATTTTCACTCCCCCCATCCTTACTCTTAGGGGAACCTTGGATTGTCACCTGTCCCATCATTTGTTTTTTAATTAATGCTGTGATGTTGGGTAAAGGAAGAAAGTTAAACACAGTTACTGGGTCATAATCCAGTTATGAGGTATTGCAACTTGTGAGGAAATGGCTAAGTGAAGCATTTGAAAGCTGATGTATTACTAATTTCATAACTTTACAAATGAAGTGTTAGGGGGCTTTTCAGTGTATTCGCAATTTAGGTAGTCTGTAATAGTGATGGCGGTTTATTTAATTACTGTATAATGTATCTGCTGGTTATAATGTGGGCTAAAGCTGAGCTGACTCTTCTCAGTGGTACCTGGTCACAGTACATGAGGCAACAAGCTGAAACTGAAACACAGGAGATCCTTCTGAATATGAACAAACAGGAGATCCTTCTGAATATGAACAAACTGTTTTACTGTGAGAGTAGACGAGGGTGGGCACAGGTTGAGCAGGTCCCTTTCACCATCTGGGGCCATACTGTAGGCCATGCTTAGTAAGACAGGAAGCATCACAGATGGAAAACTTGTAACATGGAAGCAACACACAGAGAACAGAAACTATTTCCTATAAATACTGCTCATTTTGTTAGAAAAGCAGATATCTCCAGCTATAATGTTTTGACTTTTGCATTTTATGTTTTGATCTATTGAGTAATGAAAAAAAACCAAAACAACCTACCTCCATTTTCATATCAGTTTTTCTTTCTTTGTTTTCTTAGTATCAGGTTAACACTGCATTTTTGAAGAAAGGACTGTTGCATAATATCATAGTAGGGGAAGAACAACAACCCAGAACTAATTTCTGAAAGAAAATCTACTTTCAGAACTACATAATTGTTCCACAAGTACAGGTGGTGTTCCTGCTTTCACATGCTTCCTCAGAAAGCCCTGGCTATTAAGCGAAGTACCTTGAGCAGTAATTATCAGTGCTTGAAGTATTACATTATGTTCTGTTCCCACCTTGCCCTGGGCCAGCAGGCAAAAACAAGGATAAAACTGTATTTTGTTGTCAAGTATTTTGAAAGGTACCGTTATACACATTAGACTTTATAATTAATTCTGCTAGTATCAGTGGTGCAGCAGAGTAAAATCTTGGCTCAAGCTAGACATTCCATTTGATATTGCCATTATAATTCTGCTTAGAGATATTTTTGCAAGATCATGAACATGCTTATCCCTGCCCAGGAAAGTTATGTTAATATATTAAAGATGGGTGTCTCACTATAGGGTAAGTACCTGAATACTATTTAAGGTAGATAACACTTGACTAACTGCGACTTAAAAGCCAACTTAGCGTAGACATTATCTTAGAAAGCACACTAAACTTACAAAAATGTTCTGTAATTTATTTAATTATTTTATCAAAACTTGTTTCTGGTTAAACACAAGGAAGTTCCCATGAACTTCATCCTAGTAAAGTTGCTTCCTAGAGACATTTTAATTTTTAAAAGAAACAAAATATGAAGACAGCTCCTATGCCTCTGTTGCTGCACAGCTGTAATGTGAGCCATCCCACTACATCTCTGTAATCCCCACAAGGTTATAGCTCCGCAAATGCACACAGGTCTCTCTAATTCCTTGTGTTTATTCACCGTGCTGTGTGTGAGCCATTTGTGCACCCTTGTATGAGCACTTCAGAGAGGCACCTCAGCGTACTGTTTTCCTGTAGAGAGTCTGGATGCTTTCCTCATAAAGATGCCTTGTAGACACTTTCTTGCTCACATGCAAATGTTTGAGCTGTCCTGCTTAAGCCTGGTTTGATTTATAATGTGTTCCCTTTCATTGACATCATCTGACGCCCTTTGCTTGTTTGTCCATCACTCCTTCACAGAGCTGCTGGTAACTCTTTCCCTCCCCACTTTGTTCCTGTTTTGAGTCCCTTCTTACCAGGTCAGGCAGGCACCCTGCTGGCAAAGATACCTCTGCCCCACTTAGTGAGGTGAATCCCATGTCTTCTAAGCAGATGTTACCCTTAGAGGGTATAGAAACAAAAGCTCTATTGCCAGTGCCAGTTCCACAACCAGTTGTTGGCATGCAGTATCAGTGCCCTTCTCCTCACACCCTTTCACCCAGAACGAAGAAGAAATCACCAGAGCTTTTCCACTCATGGAATATTTAGTAGACAAACTAAGGCCTTAGAATAGAATAAATATGATTGTTTGATAATTTGCTGGATTTTTTTTCCTCTAACAGTTAGATCTTGTTATTCTTGCCACAACAAAAACTCTTGAGAAATCTTGTTTTGTTCTGTTGTTTGTGAATCTGTTGTTGCTGATCTGTATTGATGTTTAGGGCTGTTGTGTAATACTGATATATTGTCCACCAAGAATAAATACATTTTTGAAGTTTTTTGCAGGTAAAATTGAAGTGGGAGAGTCATGAAGAAGTCATTCAGCCTAAGCCTAAGCATGCTTGTACTGTCTGTGATCTGCTGGAAATACGGAATTTCGATATGACACTTGTTGACTAGTACTATGCTTAGGTACTTAATAATCCGATTGTCAAGACATTACTTCTTGAATGACATTACTTATGAACTCTCTTTAAAGGAATAACCAAGAGTTACCAATTGCATTGATCTCTTCCAGTGTGTATCTCTATACTTCCCCCTTCTGTTATCCTGCAGTTGTAGGCTTTTGCTACTGGAAATTGTGAATCCAGAGAATCATCTTATGTACTTTACTGTGTGCCATTCAATTAACTACTATTCCGTAAGTCTGAAAAAAGCTGGAAAAAGAGTAATAAAATTCATGTTGCTAACTGAAATGCTTAGCAACTAGTCCTTGTATCAGTAGTGTCCAGCTGCCTAATTTGGTGTATCGATGAGCGCTGGGAGAAGAGAAACAATCAAATAGTATTTAGTAAGAAACTGATGTTCTATCATGAAAATATGTTATTACCTAAAAATTATTTACAGTATTTTTATTTTTTCTTGTGAATAGGATGTATAAACTGCCTTCTGCTTTACTGCTAACACATATGAATGATTCCTTTGAATTTATAGTGTCCTTTGTTTGAAGGCAATTAATAAAATTTTTGTTTATGCAGAAATTGAAAAGGGATGTGTATCTAAAATGGTAGTGTATCATTGAAACTTCTTTCCATTTATGCTGTTGTTCAGGAAGCAAGAATTCTGTATTACTTGTTGACACTTGCTGTTCTGAGTTTTCCTTTATTGTGAAACACATTGTGTTGCCAAAAATTCCTAATGAGTATATTGGTGATTCATTATTATGAGTAGATAAAATCTTAAGATTAGCCTTTTATTCTGACCATTAAAAGCCTGCTATTACTGCATGTGATTATGAGCTTTAGTTCACTTTAGCTTCTGTGATGTTTTATTTAACCTTCTAGAGGAGAAAAAAGAAATTTCCTGCTGCAATTGAAAGTAAATTACAGGCTTTCATTTTCTGCATTGAATTAAAGCGTGCTACGTATTTGATCTAGACAATGAAGCATATGTAGCTGAACAAAACTTTGCAAACTCCAGTAGCTTAAAAAAGTAAATTAGTTCAGGATGAAGTAGTCCAGGAACAAAGTAATTAACCTGACACATATTAGCAATCTCATTTGATAAGGAGTTAATCAAGTTAGATCTTAAACCATTCACTCTTGATATTTCAAGTCTAGAACACAGAAGGATTCCAACGGAGAATCTGGGTGTATTAAAAATTTTTTAGGCAACTTAATGGGCAACATGAAATTGCACAGAATATACAGTGAAGCAGTAATTTTCAGCAGAGTAGCTTTGTCTGAGTTCTGCCCATTAGACTGAAGAAATACTAATCTTGTCACATTCAGCAGCTGGGCTTGGGCAATATCTTTTTCCCAAGTGGAGGGGTTAATTAGCCGTCTTTCAGAATGTGGCCTGTTTAGCTTAAATTCACATGAGGAAACAAGCACTGGCTATACAAGGCAAGACCATTAACAGGTGGATGTGTCCAGCTGCTTAATTAGCCAGAATAAAAAGAATCTTTTTCAAATATTCATCTGTTGCTTCTGATACACCTGACAGTCCCATTGGGCAATGATGATGTCTTTTCTGCTGTAATATGCAGTTCTTGTATGCAGCATCAGTGGAAAATGGAGAGACTTCATTTAGATTATAAAAATGTGTTAATGTAACTACTCAGTGTTGATGCAATGTAAAAGAACTATACTGATTGCCTCACTAACATTGTGCTAGATAAGCATACCATGGGTGTTAAGATGATAAAGGTTGACGTCAAACATGCTGTGCGGCATCTAGAAGGAAAGATCTGTACTCTGTAGTGAGTTACAGTAAAGAATTACATTTAGGATAGAGACTTATAGCAGAATAATGGAAGCAACCTAACCACTTTTGAATAAATTGATATTAAGTCAGCAAATTTATTTCTGCTTAGGCAAAACTGATCACAAAGCTGTGCTTTGGCTATATTAGTTTACTTACTGATCAATCAGTCTGTAGAGCAACCAGCTAACCTATCAGATTATTAATAAAAGTATATTATGGTTCTGAGGTAGAGAAGCACATCAGATTGTATGCTTAAATATAGGACTGTCACCAAATTGACAATGTGGAGATCAAATGAACTCAGTCACCAAAACTCTTCAATCAAAAATACATGTGCTTCCTTATCTTGTGGATGGGACAACGTAATCTGAAGTTTGGTAGATTGGTGTAGCAGTGCCAGCCCTATGATTGGTAGTCCTAGGCAGGGCCATAGGGTTCTCTGTGGTGTCTCAAGTTGTCTTTAAGGGCTCTCTCCCACCTAAGCCCGTATTCTCTCTTGTATGTCTTGATGTGTCTCTAGACATCATCATTGCCCAGTCCTATCAGAACTAGGCAGAGAACAGCTGATTCTTGGCTATCCCCACTCAACACCCAGCAGCAGACTGTAAGCTCTCACTGGCACTTTCAGTCTGCCCATCTCAGAGCTTCTCTGCAGTGACCAACAGCTGCTTTACAATCAAAGTATCCTCTGTTCTAATAATGCAGCTGCTTTAGTTCCCAAAGGGCTAACACTAATGTCACTAATGTCAGCCAGGCACAATCTATGAGAACTGCTGCAAGGAAACGAACATGTTATGTTATGTTCCTCGCATAGATGAGAATATCTGGCTCTGATTTCTTGAGCATCTTGAATTGCAGCTGTAATGATCAAATACTGCCTTGAGATGTGACATAGTAATTAACAGATACATGGGAATATGGAAGAATCTCTCACCAGTCAAGTCTGTATTTAACTATGGTAGTATTCTTCCTCCCCATGGCAGTGATTGATGTGTTTGTACACTCTAATCATAAAACCACTGTATAGTCAAATAAAGCTAAAGGGTTGCTATAAAGTAATACCTTTTAACTCTTTTCAGCTGCTCGCTTTTGCTTCCCATTGGAGCTGCAGTGTCTTAGGTGACTGCTTGTTGTAATTGTTGGCTTAAATTTGTCAGATTAATTGTGTTCTGAAACTGAGTGGAAGTGCTTTTATAGCAGAGAGTTGGTTTAAGAAGTTACTCAGTGTTTAGCTTATTATTTCCACTAGCCTGCCTACTTGCCAGTGTTTTTGTCTAGATTGCATATAAGAGTGAGTGCAGGCTTGCTCAGACAAGCTTGCTCTTTTTTTTTTCTTAAGTTTTGAAGGAGTTTTCCAAATCCAAGGTAATAATCTGAGAAAAAAGTACAGAAAATTAATGAGTTATTGTAAAAGTACATACCTAAGTGAACAGACATACCCATAGGATTATTCTGATGTTTTTGAAAATTTTTAAATTATTAATTGGCATAACTCTTATTTTGACAAAATAGCACTGTCTATACCACACAGGTGTTATTTCTTCCTTTTTTTTTCTTTTCCCCCAATATT
>VZRU01004741.1:17559-33322 GCA_013398155.1 Pedionomus torquatus
TTTCCCCCAATATTTATGCATAAAATATTACCCCAGTGACTTTTATGTATGATTATGGAAAACAGCAATTACTAAAAGGGATCATTTTCTACATAAATTAAATGTAAAGGAATTAAGACCTTATTAAGTAATAGTTGGATTTTCTTTCGAAATAGGAAGACTGTTTATTAAAATCTCTGACTTCATTAAGTGAAAGATCATTTACATGTCAGTTAAACATATCTTGAAGTTTATAATTTATAATTGTTTTAAAAACAGTTTCATTGTGTTTCCTTTTTCAGTAATGTTGATTTTTTACAACTCAGGTTCTTTTTTGCTAGCAGTGACTACATGCTCCACAAGGACTGAGTAAAACATTAATTACTCAAATTTAGAAAATTATTCCAGTCTTCAAGTATAAAAATAAAATACTCAACTCATTAGTATACTACTAGGAATGTTGCCATTGTCTATGTCTATTTGTTATGTTTTGCAAACCTCAGAAAATATTTGATATCCTGTTGTGCTGTCCTGAGACTGTTCAAAAGGTATAATAATCACTACTATGATTATTATTTCCATATATGTGGTTCAGCATGTGTATATAAAGCATAATTTTCCTTTTTGTCTTTTTTTTTTTTTTTTTTTTAAATAGCTTCCTAAATCTCTGTCTCAGTTTATTTGAGCTCATACATTTACATTGTGGATCAGCTTGATCTGGTGCACTTAAGGATGTCTTATGTGGCACGTCTGATAGTTTTATCTGCGGAAACCTATATGATTGGCTATTGGAAAGTTAAAAAAAAATTCTTTCTGGATGTTACTATTGTAAGTTGTGTGTTCTCATTATTGGAATTAAGAGAAAAAGGATTGGTTTTCAGTTGGGGTGGTCTGATGCTGGAACTGTAGCACTTATTTTAGAGTTAAATAGCCTTATTCTGGATTTTATACAGCATTTTTGTAGGAAAAACAAAAGGTACAAAATTTAGTATTTTACAGGAAGCAGAATTATGAAATCATAGAATAGTTTGGGTTGGAAGGGACCTTTAAAGGTCATATAGTCCAGCCTGCTTGCAATATGGAGGGATATTTTCAACTAGATCAGGTTGCTGACAGCCCTATCCAACCTGACGTTGAATGTTTCTTGGGATGGGGTAATCACAACCTCGCTGTGCAACATGTTCCAGTGCTTCTGCATCCTTGTTGTTAAAAATTTCTTCATTACATCTTGTTTGAATCTACCTTTAATTTAAAAAGCATTTCCCCTTATGCTATCACAGCAAGTCCTACTGAAAAGTCTGTCCCCATTTTTTTTATAAGCTCCCATTAAGATGGCTGCAATAAGGTCTCCCCAGAGCCACCTTTTTTCCACACAGAAATACTCCAGCTCTCTCAACCTTTCCCCATAGGAGACATGCTCCATCCCTCTGATAATTTTTGTGGCCTCGTTTGACCCACTCCAACAGGTCTGTGTTTTTTTCTGTACTGAGATCTCTAGAGCTGCACACAATATTCCAGGAGGGGTCTCACCAGGGCAGAGTAGAGGGTCAGAATCACCTCTCTTAAGCTGCTGGTCACACTTGTTTTGATGCAGCCCAGGATATGGTTGGCTTTCTGGGCTGTGAATGCACATTGTTGGCTCATGCCCAGGTTTTCATCCACCAGTACCCCCAAGTCCTCCTCTGCTGGGCTGCTCTCAATATTTTCGTCCACCAGCCTGTATTGATACTGTGAGTTGCCCTGACCCAGATGCAGGACCCACTTCTTGGCCTTGTTGAACCTCATGACACTCACAGGAGCCCACTTCTCAAGACTATCCAGGTTCTCCTGGATGTCATCCTGTCCCTCAGGCATGTCAGCCTCACCACACAGCTTGGTGTGGTTGCAAAACTTGCTGAGGTGCCCTTCATCCTACTGCCTCTGTCATTGATGAAGATACTAGGCAGCACCAGTCCCAGTATAAACCCCTGAAAGATACCACTCATCACTGGTCTCCATCCAGATATTGAGCTCTTGACTGCTAACCTCTGGATGCGACTACCCAACCAATTCCTAATTCAGTGAACAGTCCACCCATCAGATCTATATCTCATCAGTTTACCAAGATTGCTCTTGGTGAAGCAATACTGGCTGTTCCAAATCACCCCTCTGTCCTCCCTGTGCCTTAGCATAGCTTCTTGGAGGATCTTGGAGGATCGTGATCTTCCCAGGCACAGAGGTGAGGCTGACAAATTTGTAGTTTTCAGGGTCCTCCTTTATAATCTTTTTTAATATGGGGGCAATATTTCACTTTTTCCAGTCACTGGGGACTTTACCTGACTGCCATGACTTATCAGATATGGAGAGTGGCTTGGCAACTACATCAGCCAATTCCCTCAGTATTGTGGGATGCATCTTGTTAGGTCCCATTGACTGATGTATGTTCCTTTTTCCTCAGATGGTCACCAACCTGATCATCTCCTACAGTGGGAGGGACTTTGCTCCCCAAGTCCCTGCCTTGCAGTCCATCCACTGCAGAGCTTTGGGAAAGGATCTTGCCAATGAAGACTGAGGCAAAAAAGCTATGGAGTATCTCAGCCTTCTCCTTGTCCACTGTTACCATTTTGCTAGTTTTATTTGTCTGACCTTCCTTTTCTGGCTGACATACCTGTAGAAGTTCTTCTGATTATTCTTTGCATCCCTTGCCAAGTCCAGCTCCAGCTGCATGTTGGCTTTCCTGTCTCTGTTCCTGCACAACCCGGCAGCATCCCTATTCTTTTCCCAGCATACCTGTCACTGCTTCCAATGGTTGTGAATCTCTTTCTTCCCCTTTAGTTTGATCAGCAGGTCTCCACTCACCCATGCCGGTCTCTTGCCTTCCTTTTCCAATTTCTTACTCCTGAGGATCAAGAGCTCTTGTGCTCTATGGAAAGTGTCCTAAAAGATCTGTCAGCTCTATTCTGCTCCCTTGTCCCGGGGGGCAGTTTTCCAAGGTATCCCGCTGACTACCTCTGTGAAGAGCTCGAAGTTTGCTTCCCTGAAGTTCAGGCTCCTGATTGTATGCTTTGCCTGACCTGTATCCCTCAGGACTGCAAACTCCACCAGTACATTATCACTGCAGCCCAGGCTGCCTCCAGTCTTGATGCCACTGGTTAGCTCACTTGTGTTGGTGACCATCAGTTCCAGTATCACATTGCATCTGCTAGGGCTGTCTATTACCTAGCTTAAGAACTTGTCCTCAAGGCACTCTGGTAGTCTCGCAATTGCCTACAGTTTGCTGTGCTATTTTTTCAGCAGTTGTTGAGATGGCTGAATATACAGTGGTGAGGGCCTGTGAGCATGATGCCTCCTATAGCTAGAGGGTTTTGTCAATGGGCTTTCATTGATCAGATGGCCTGTAGTAAACACCAACCACGAGATTCCTTTTTTTTTGTCTCTGTCTCTAGTTGTTACCCATAAGCTTTTAGCCAGCTCATAGCTGTTTTTCAGGAACAGCTCTTCACACTCTATCCATTTCTTGATGTACGAGGGGCAAGCCTGTCCCTTCTTCCTCACTTGTCCCTTCTTAATAGAATGTAACCATCAATTGCTGCACTGCAGTCATAGGATTCATCCCACCAGCTTTCAGTAATAGTAACTACATCATAGCTTTCTATCAGCACGGTGGCTTCCAACTCCATATTTATACTGTGGACATCTATTTTCATTGGTAGAATTTTTAGCATTACAGTAGTCATCTGTGAATTTCTGTTCCTTATTTCTTTTCATTTTGTATCCTGATTTTGGATGCTGGAAAGAAATACAGGGTTCAGACAACATGGTAACTCAGAGAGTTTCTTGATTAATCAAAAATTGGTTTGATCAACAATTTATCAGTGTTTTGAATATTTCAGAAGTGGTTGTATCTGTCAGATACCATACGCATAGTTCCATGACGTTTAGCCAAAGATGGTCTCAGTTGACAAGATCCTGTCCCTGTTCCTCATCCCAAATTTATATACCTGTGTCCTACTATGCACTGAGTACATTTGGGTGCAAAGCGAGTCAGAGGTAGTTGGAGGGAGGGACCATAGAAACCCAGCTTTAAATCAGTTTAAACTGTAAGTGTGTGGAGGAATTAAGTTCTAGTTTCTTCTCTGTCAGCCATCTGAGTCTTTTCAGTTAAAGTGAAAAATTATCCCAGTAGGGCATTCAAAGTATTTCTAGGTATTTTCTTTCTATAAACATTTTGTAAGCATGATAATGTTACTCATTTGTAGTGACATTGGTCCTCAGGTTGCCAAAGTTTTTTGTAGCTAATATAGATGAATAGAGCCTAAGGGCAGCAAAATGTTTAGATCACAGAACATTTTATTTGTCTTTATTTTAAATCTTCACAGAAGCATACAGTCTTCTGTTTTGAAGGCCACAAGTGAAGAATAATGTGCCTCTCTGGCTGCTTAAACAAGAAAAAACCACCAACCTGATTCCTGATTTTGAATTAAAATGTCACCCAGTGATGTTTTGTCACCCAGTCAGTAGTATTTTCACTTCTGCTGAGCAAAACTGAGGAATCCTCTAGTTCCCAGCCATGTTTCCTATGATGGCACAAGTTGTACTTGGTTTTTGTTCTGATAAGTTTTCTTTGTAAAGGCATTTTCTTTGATTCTTGAATCATTTTCTGTATTCCATCCAAATTTCCATTTTTCCCATTAAATGTCAGGGCCATGATCTTAGACACTTCTCTACCACATATGTATTTTTATATAGGTTTAGTGTAAAAAAAATTCTTCTCAGATTTTAACTACAGTGATTGCTTTAGTGCTTTCTACTGAAGGTTATTTGAGTTGCTTTTTCACTAGTACTCATTCAGAGTTTGCTTTCCAGATTACAGCCCTTCATTCTGTGGCCTCCTAGAAGTTTGACTGAATTTGAATGTTCAGATTTTAGTGTAATTCAGTAAGCCAAATTAAAAACAGCTTTGGATGCTCTCCAGTTACTTACAAGTTGTGAGATTTGCTGCTGATTTTTATGAGATACTTCTAAAGTGACAAAACTCAGAGAAGTGGTACATGTTTCTGCACATGTAAATAAAAGATATTTTGAATGTAAGTAAGATAAAAACCCATTTGTACAAACTCATATGCTAATATGGGAAAGAACCTTTTGGCTCATACTAAGATTGGTGTTAGCTAATTTTAAGATCCAACTAGAGATTAGTGTGCTAATGTAAGTGACAAAGTAAAAAAAGTAGAGCACTAACCTTTTAATTTTATGTCTTAATTTTATTCAGATATCACGATGCAGACATCAGAGACTGGGTCGGATACAGGTTCGACTGTGACTTTACAGACATCTGTGGCTGGCCAGGCAGCAGTGCCCACACAGGTTGTACAGCAAGTACCAGTTCAGCAACAGGTATGTGGCTGTTACTTTTGTGAAGACTGAAAAAAAGAAGTTTCAGGAAGGATAGTTCTTCACAATGTAGTGAAGAACTTCATTTTATAAAAGTCCCCTAAATGAACTCTTTTGCTCTTCTTGTATGAATTTTATTTTGCTGGATTTAAAATAGCCAGAGAAAGACAAGCTGTTCTCAGGATCTGTTTGTTAACTGGAGCATCTGAAAGGCATCAGTAGTGCATGTACATGATTTGAGCTATAGGTTATTATGAGATTCATGTAATACTTACAGAAATTTACTTTATGTTACTGAATATTTACATTTTTTCCTTTAAATAATGAATAATGAATGTGTTTCTGATACTATTGGATATATCATTTCTCCTTTCATTGAGATGTCCCAATGAAAAGCACTGCTCTTTGCATGTCTGCGCTTGACTCCTTACAGATCTTTGCACGATGTCATGAAGGTATTTGTCATATGACAGTAGATAAATTTATGATGTGCATTTGCCAAGGAAGTAAGAAGACTTTTGTGGCAGACAAAAGCACAGGACAGTCTTCACCTCTGCCACGTGAGACAGTCATTCACCTGTGCAGCACCCACAAGCTTTGGAAGGAGTGGTGGCTGAAGAAAATGAGAAGGAAAAAAGGAAGAGTATTGGGGGGGGGAAACAGGGACTGAATGTGAAAGACTTTTCTAGAATACACAAAAGTTAGCTATCCATCTGATGCTGTTTTTAATCAGAAACTGACTTCATGGTATTGAATAGTATAATTTGTTTCTCTGCCAGTGGAGCACTTTTCTCTAAATTAAATTATCAGCATTTGTTAAGTTTTGATCCAAAATTCCAGGTGGTGCATTTTTATGTATGTGTTCCACAGTCTCATACATTTCATTAATGTTTTTTTCCCTTTTGTACAGACTCAATTTATAATGCCTAGTAGTTCTGTAACTGTAGTTTCTACTTGTATCTTCATGTATCTTTTAGGATGCAGGCTTGTTTTTTAAAAAAAAGTGTTCAGGAAAGCATTAAATTTGGACTTAGAAAAATGTATTTAAATGCTTGTATTTATGTACTAGCTCAGAATTCACAACCAGTGAATAAATAGTTATTTGAAATACTTTCTCCTGAGTTCAGACTGTTAAATAGCTCTCTCTTTTCACTTCAGCATTAGTTAGGAGAGAGACTTTTGAATACTATGATAGCACCCATGATGCCTGAGCTTGGCTATTTCATAGGAGATTTTGTGTGGTTAATTCTTTTATAAAGGTTGTGAAAGTGCAATACTACTTTACGAAATAAGATCTGGATAGTTTGTCCAAATTTTATGTTGTTTCATAATGACTGATGCTTAATAGGTGTAGTTTATGTGATTTGTTCTTCATTATTCCTATTTCAGCTTTTTAGATAAAAGATGGCAATTTGGTAGTGCTACACAGTTACTTGTTTCAAGTGTATTATATATAGGATTGTCTAATACTACATACTGAATTTTATTGATTTGAAGTACTGATCAGTGTGAAGGATCAAGGGTTGATAACCAGTTAGTGGCATATAGAAGATTGTTTAGTGTTGTAGTTGTAATCGTTGGGTTGACTGAACTGTAAAGGATAGAATCTTCTCTGTGTTTCTATTCTGCCTTTGTCACAAGCAAGTGAAAAATGAGCAGAGCTTTGGTGTTTATAAACTTTGCTTGTGCAAAGCTTCTAGCTTTCTGAAAACTTCTAGGATAGAATTCACTCCTTATTTTCCTGCATGAATAATGCATTAATCTTTGTCACCAATTGTCTGTATCCTTTCTGAAATTATTCCTTTGTTGCGTGTTGTCCTTTATGCATGTCAAAACACAGAAGTGATGGAACGGATTGGTTTTTTTCTTGCTTGATTATACCTTAATAACAACAGGAAATGGATGCTTTTTATTGCACTAAGTATGTAAAACTATCCCTGATCAACATTACATACATATTCTTTAGTACTTCTGCTTCTGAGTATTCCCTTTCATTGAATACTCCATCATTATTTTGGATTATTTTTCCCTATGGGGATATTAGATTTTATTTTCTCAGCTGACTCTTAACAGTGACCGTAGGAATCAGCTTAATGTTTCAGACAGGAAAGCAAAGGGATAACCCAGCCAAGGAAGAGGCATTTCTTAAAAATTTTGCAGGGATTGCAGATGCAACAAGAATGCCAGGAAATTTAATGCAGACTGTATTGCAGTGACTAAAACAGGGTATGTGTAGGAGATCTGTATAGAGACAGCAATCATGGTGTTGAGGAAATTGAAGGTGTGATTTGTCCTGAGGAATTATCTGTGTATAAAGTGCCTAAAGGTAGTATTGTTTTTATGGACATTTGGTAGGATTGGGCCAACTTACCTAAAGAAAATAATGAGAAGCAGTGCTGATTTCATAAAGTCGTTCTTTTGATGACAGAGGGAGGGTTTATTATTTCTGCACAGAGTTACCAATTTTAAAGTTGGAGGGTGAGTTTTAGGGTATTTTTATAAATTTGTATAATTCAAAGATACTGCTGGCATCTCACCAGGAAAGAAAGACTGCGTGGTCTTCCTTGGAGCCAGGTGGAGAAGCTCAGTGCACCTGTCATGGTGGGGCTTCTCCTTCCCTCCCCCATCCCAAACTGAGCCACTGAAGATGCTGAATGCACACGTCAGCCAGGAGATTTTCTTCCTTGCAACTGTTAGTGTGCACAAAGCTATGAGTGCACAGCAGGTATCTATCTCATAGCCACACAAGCCCAACAGATCCACACCATCAGTGTTGCTTCAGCTCTTCCATCAGCAAGACCCTCTCCAGGAGTGCTTTACAACAGAGTGTGTTAAATTCGGTGTCCCAGTTTCCTACAGAGAGGGAAGCAAGTCTGCACCCTCTCGCCATTTCTCCAGCAGCCTGGTGGTAGGGTATGCACCAGTACCTGGAGAGCCACTCAAGACACCCCATCCCTGGAAGTGTTCAGGTTGGATGGGGCTTTAAGTGAACTGGTCTAGTGGAAGATGTCCCTGCCCACAGCAGGAACTCAATGATCTTTATGGTCCTTTCCAGCTCAAACCATTCTGTGATTCTGTAAGTGTCTCTGTATGTGCAACAATTTGGCATAAGCTGAGACTTCTGTATTATCGTGTCTGCAGTATTCATTAGTACTTTTTAGTGACATTTTAGTGAATAATGCTATTTTAAATTATTTTGGTTTAAAAGCAGTGTATAGTGGTTCATTTTTCCTAGTGAAGTTTTTGTTTATGCTGATTCCATTCCTATACATACAACCATACTTAAATGACATCTTATACATGCATTAATTTGGGATTTTTCTCATAGCACCAGTGCTTTATTTATGCTCACAAAATGTATGGTATCTGTTTCAAAATGAAACATTTTTACCCTGAAGAAGAGCAAGTTGAGTAAGTGGAAGGGTAGACTAAGACTTTTTCCTACAGCTGTGTTTGTACTCAAGCATCCTGTCTTTGAGCAAACAGTGAAAAAGTAGCTTTTGGTGTTTTCAGCTAAAACAAATCCCTAGTTTGCATATAGCTAGTATAAATATGGAGTTCATGGAAGCCTGTTGTGGTGCTCCATAAATAGGAAAAAAAAAAGTACCACTAGTGAAAACCTAGTCTTCCCCTCTGATAAAAGTGGTGCTGATGGCAGCTGGTTTAATGTAGCACAGCAGGTATCACTGTTGAGGTGGGGTAGAGGGGAATGGTAAGGGGACAAACAAAAACAGAGAGACCAGAAAGGTGGGAATGTAATTAAATTCCATTTTAATAGCCTGAGGAATTTTTGTAATCTCTTGTTTCCTCAGATGTGGGTATTTTTCACTAGTGTATCATTGCGTTTTCAACAGGCACTCTTTAGCACAGTGCAGTAAGCTTCTAAGGATTCAAAATTAGCCCCACTCTGTAGTTTATCCCATGCAATGTGGAAGGATTGGAGAAATAAAACTAAAAATAGTGGTATAATCTATTTTATAAAAGTATATCCATACATCAGAACACGAGCAAAGCATTTTTCATATTCACCAAACACAATGGCCATCACATTCACAGAGGATTGTGTCATTAACTAGAGATGCAGGCTTTCGCTAATCAAAATTGCTCTTAACGCAAAATCACGTTTAGCATATGAAAAAACATAATCATGAACTGACATTAGCCATTATATAAATATGAATGTGCTTAGAATATTACAGTGTGTGCTATTTATATGTTCCTTGCCAAAAGTAATCCAGACTAATGAAGGTACAAAAATTATTTTAATCTCTCAGAACAGCAAATGATACACATCCAAATCATTTGCATAGGCACTGTGGATAATTATATGTTCTTTTTTTAAAGGAGTTTAAAAATCCTTATATATTTTGCCCTATTGTTCTACTCTTTGCTTTGAACATAAGCACTTATTGGAAATCAAAATTCTCTCTTAAATTTTGTTTTTATGCTTCAGTGTAATTTGTGAATTTAGTACGCTTTTATGTACTTGATGTTTGTTGACAAACTCTCGTAGATAAAATATAACTTAGCCACTTGTTTGTTCCTCTGAGGTAGTATAATTTAGAATATAATGTATTTTTCTTTTTTTTCCTTCCCCTTCACCTAGTAATTATAATTGTATGTGTATATTGAAATAGATTTTCATTCATCTCTTATTCTCCTGGAACATTTCAGATGCTTACTTCTAATCCTATTCCAGTTATTTATTTCAGGCTAGAATCACTGAAGCAAGAGGAGTCAATGATCTTCTGTAAAAGAACTGACTCTACTTAACTCATTATTTCCTATACAAGTCAGTTAATTTTCTGCCAGCCAGACAATAAGAATGATTACCATGACTAGCTCACCAGTCTACCCCAGAACATAAAATTTTTGAACTTGCATGCTGTTTTTTAATAAATATTTCACTGTGTTTTCTATTTTTATCCCAAATAATTTAATTCTTGGAGTATTCTTTACTACAAGAAGGCCATTTAGGTTTCAGTCTCTGTTGCATATTCTCTCTGTGATATCCAATTTCTGTTCTGTCTCAAAAACTAAAGAACATAGCTGATACAATTCCTTTAACAGCTTGATAAAAGGTGCAAGAAAAACTATAAATAAAACAAAAGATAATAAATTATATTTTTATAATTTCCACAAAAACTCTATTGTCATAACCAACAACTTCTCAAATAGTTTTCTGCTCATATAGAGTAGATGTATGTATTTCATTTCTTCCTGTTGGTGAAGATTAAAAAGGAAGTCAGGAGGCACTAGATTTCATCTCATGAAAACATTTTCCCCCAAATGAAGTAAAATAGGAAATAAAATTAGTACTGGATCTATCATATAGCAACGATTTTCAGCATGGCAAAATTTTCATATACAAGGCCATCTTAAAGGCCACTTATTTTATTTATCATTGCTTGACAGGAAAAATATTTACTTCTAACTTTATCTTAAGGTTGTTCTGTACATTGCAATACAGTGCAGTGACTAAAGCTTCCTTGTGCACCATACTCTATTTACCTGTAGCAGTACAGGCCTCGGAGAAGCATAAGCAAAATAACTTTCTTTTTATAAACTTTTATTTATTACTGTATTGGAAATAAACCAATCTAATTCAGTGGCCCTTTTGTAATGAACTTTATTGATAAAATTTAAAGGAAAAACATTTTGATTTATGAAAGTAGATAAGCTGTTTTAATAGCACTGCAGTGTATCCGTTCTTAAATGTGGATTTAAAAATTGTTACTTTATTTACATAAACATTCATGACATTCCTAGTAGTACTGCATATTAGAGTAATAAAGAATTTAATAAAAAAAAAGTTGAAAATTTGACATTAATCAAGGAAATTTTAATTTAAGCACTTTCTGCTATTTTATGGTAAATTAAGTTTTGGTTTTGTTCCAAATCAGAATATAAATGTATTTTGGAATTGTCCAGTAGACAGTTTGAGCTTTGATAAACTCTGTACCGCTTTGTCCCTGCAGTACCCTCTCAGTTCTGTCATAAGGCTCTTGCAGTGAATGAATGTGGTGTTTTTGAAATGGTAGCAGCTTATATCCAAGAATAATGGGAAAATGTAATAGAAAAAGATTGTCACCTGCATCTACTAATTGGCAGGTTTTAATATCATATTTGAACATATTGTAGAGTTCCAGTTTATCAGTATGCAGGTTACAGGGCGAACGCATTTCCTTTATTAATAGAAGAGTACTGTGGAGATTTTTTAATTGGGAGTGAGCCATATCCAGTGTGTGTGAAGAGGGAATTATATTTATTTTGTGAGATGTTGGACAAGAAAACAGAATTCATACTGACAGCAGCAAAGCATTGTTACACTTAATTTAATCCATATTATGCTTTCCAGTTAGGTCTGTCTTTGGCACTGAAGGTATGTATCCTCTACGAGCATGCATCTTCAGTGTTAGGGCTCCATTTAACAGACATGCAGCACCAATACTGTGTAAGAACAGTAACTTTCCTTGCTGTTGCTATGACATACAGTCATCATGTACCTACAGTAATTATAGTAATATATAGTAATTATGAGAACAGAATTATATGGTCTGTAAGCCATTAGGTGCACTGAAGCATCAGTCCTTCTTTACAGTATCCCAAATTTCGTGTGTTCTTATTTTCAGGTACAACAAGTGCAGACTGTGCAACAGGTGCAGCATGTCTACCCAGCCCAGGTTCAGTATGTGGAGGGAAGTGACACAGTCTACACTAATGGAGCTATGTAAGTTGGCAAATGTCTGGAAGTTGAATATTTACTAAATTTGTATTTTCAGTTAGATTCTACCAACAAGTATATTTTAAGTTGGAAAGAAGGATCTTTTATTGTCAAAATATTTTTTTGGATGAAAAGCTGAATTCACTCTGTTTGGTTTTATTAAGGCAGAATTTTTCTGTAAACAGAATTCATGTGGCTGTTTTAGGTGGACTTATGTGAAATTACAGCATAGTGTTGCTTGAAAAAATATCTTTCAGATTATGGGTAAGTTCTGGCCATAGGCTGTACTGTGTAACTTCAGTCTTCCTAGCTACAATTGCAGTGGCAAATGCATAGAAAGGTGCAGCAGCTGTAGTTAAAAATTAAAGAAAATAGTAATGTAATTTCATTTCTGTGTTTAATAAAATTAGATTAGTTTTTTTCCAAAGGAATGAGGAGAAATGGAGGGAGAATAACACTGCTGCTTCTTTAGGCTCTTTTTGATACGTTATTGCACATTTCCTGCTTCCCTCTACATGCCTTTTCATCATCAAGTGCCTTTCTCCAGTACACAAGCTAAGAATCATAGAATAATACAGGTTTCATGGGACCTCTGGAAGTTACCTAGTCTAATCCCTGATTTACTGCTGCACCAGCTTTGATGTAGTCAGACATCAAAGTAGGATTGTGTTGCTTGGTGAAGGAGCTTCTCTATTTCTTTTTTTCATTTCCCTACTTTTTGCCATTTTTGCTCTTTTAATGGCTTTAGGAAGAAATGCTGTTTAGAAAACTGCTTTGTTGCCTGCGGGTATTTATTTGTTGATGGTAATCCAAAAGTGATTCAAAAGAGCAGTATTGTTTGGATCAGAGGCTTCTGATGCTAACACTGGCAGCATTCTTTGGTCATACGACATTTGGCTTAATTAATTTTTCAAAAACTGCCTTGTCTGTTTTCTTCTGACTTGTAAAGTCTAAACAATGTAACTTAAATATGTGTTAGACTTTTCTATTGTACTGGTTTTGGCTGGGACAGAATTAATTTTCTTCATAGCATCTGGCCTGGTAATGTGTTTTGGACTTGTGTTATGAACAGTGTTGATAACGCAGGGACGTTTTAGTTCTTGCTGGGCAGTGCTCACACAGGGCCTATTCAACTTTTCACACTGCCCTTCCAGGAGTGTGGGTGAAGGAGGGGAAGGTGTGTGAGAACTTGGGAGAGGACACAGCTGGGACTGCTGACTCCAACTGACCAAAGAGATATCACAGAACTATGGAGAAAGAGGAGGGTTGTTTGGAGATACAGTGCTTGTCTTCCCAAAGTAACTGTTGTACATGGTAGAGCTCTCCTTTCTTGGTGATGACTGAACCACTGCTTGCCAATGGGAAAGAGTGAATGAAGTCCTTGTTTTGATTTGCATGCACACATGACTTTCGCTTTACTTACTAAACTGTCCTTATCTCAACACATGAGTTTTCTTACTTTTATCCTGATTCTTGCCCTCATCCCACCACACAAGCAATGGGATGCAGATGGAGTGCACAAGCGGCTGTAAAGGGCTTAGTTGACATTGTGGTATAAAGCAATTTTTTTCACACCTTTTCCTCTATCAGACCAGCCCAAGTGCTGTAACAAAAACTGTCTCCCGCAGGGCTGATATACTAAAGGAACTGTGGCAAATATTAGGGCTATGCTTTCACCCCTGATGCAGTTGATTCCAGGAGTTCTGGACACCCCTCCAAGTGAAAACAAACTATGTCCTGCACACTGCTGCCAAAGGGATTGAGAAGAACATGTTAGGGATTTTAGTTGTAGTATACCGCTTTACTGCCTTTGATGCAGTTCGCACTTGAGTTCTAGCATGTGGCATATGGTAGCATTCAGTGGTGACATGGCTTCACTGTGACCATGACAGATAGGCCACTGTTATCCTCCAAAAGAGGTGATTCTTAAGTAGGTTATTATTCAAGGCTCTCTCTTCATTTATCACTTGAAAGCTCTTAGCACATGCATGTTTGGCAGTGTATGAGATGTGTACCCCATGACTGCTTAGCAGTCCTTGGAAAAAAGAGAACCAAGCGTTACTCATTGTGCAGTATGAACCTTTGGGTTTCTGTGATTTTATTATGTCTCTGAATCTGAATCCCTTTGTTGGTTTCTGCAAAAGCAGTCAATTGGATATAAAAAACTTCCTTAACATCACATGAAAGTTCTCCTTATCAGGTAAACCCAATCCAGATTTTCTTTCCCTGTTCTAGAAGAAGAATTTACCCATGTTGTTGTGAATGACAAGATTGTGAGCAGCCAATTTGTTGTTCAGTACTTTTAGGAACACGAACCTTTCTAAAGATTATGGCTTTATTTGTGGAGAATGGGAGCAGTCTTTGTTTCTCCTTGGGGTTTTTAAAGATTATATATTGTGAAACACATTTTCCCATATACTTTTATACTCCAGACTAAGAACGGAAAAATGTCATTTATGTAAATTAAAGTTATTGAATATAGCTATTGCAGATGAGGGAGAATGCAGCTTTAGGTTGCTGATGGCTAGCTTCCTTCAGAGATTAAAGAATTAGTTTTTTCTTTGCTGTTTTTGTCATTGCCTAAATTCTGTGGTTTATAAAACAATTATATATGTTTCTCCTATTCTTGTTTTGCCACTGGATTAGCTTGTTCAGAGCTATATCAATATGGGAGTGACACTTTAGAATGTTTGCAAATCAACAAAATGCTTACCATATCCCTAAACAAAGTTGGTATAGACTGTTTCAAGTTCTTCTGTGACAGAAAACACAGTGGTCAGCCTTTCCTGTTGTCATGTGAGGAGTGATTAACTTCACTTGTAAGAGAGAAGTAGTGGAATATTTATTAAGGTGAAACAGTGATTTAACAAAATCAGTACTAAATGCTACAGTGTTGTATGAGATTAGATGGCAAGGTACACTTGATTATTTACTGAATGAAGGACAGGGTCAGACAAACTGTCAGGGAGACCCTCCCATTGAGTCATAAGGTTTAGAAAGGACCCCCTTGCTTTCTAAACTCCTTCTCAGAGGAGAGTCTAGGTGCAGCTGGATCCAATCCTAGTCCCAGACTTGGTCAACGGTTTATGTCTAGAGGATTATATATGAGCAATCAATCCTTTATATCACTTAGCTAAGATTTTGAAATTTAGCATGCTATTAGTCACTTACTGAAAATATGTTGCAGCAAGGAATCTCTCAACGTCCAGGAGTAGAACCTTAAGAGAGCATCCTCACAAAAGAGGAGATCCTGGCATGCAGCCCACTGCCATGCAGAAGAGCTCAAAGGGTTTTTGGGCTGTCCACTATTTATAGAGTAAGATAATTGACCTATAGTCATATTCTCATAGGAACAAAGTATCTAGGTCCCCGCTGCAGACTGCTTTGGCTGTGTTGCCCGCCATCCCCCAAAGTCCAGGTGCAACTTACCACAACTGATGTTGTGATGGCCATGATCACCATGACCTGAGCAGGAGCTGGCAGGGGAGAAGAGGAGGAAAAACAGGGAGAGCACACTGCCAGACTTGTGCTAAATTATTTAGGCAAGTGATTACAGTTCAGCTTTTTATATTCTTCATGCTGAAATCTGTGAAAGATGAGCCTAGTGGGTCCTGATTCAAAGAATTATGTTATGGTCAGGTTTGTCTAGTTACACTCACTCCAGAAATTGTGTGTTTCACTTTCAAA